>JAOVVA010000027.1:8065485-8102507 GCA_028565275.1 Leiocassis micropogon | reverse complement strand
GAAACATTTAAGTGTGACAAACATGCAAAAGAATAAGAAATCAGGAAGGGGGCAAATAGTTTTTCACACCACTGTAAATGCCTTTTTGTAATTTTGTATCTATGATTATTAATTGTAAAGATAAACTGGCAAAGTAAGAAAATAATAATAATAATGCTATAAAAAAATGCATCTAATGCCACAACTATATGATTAGTGTTTTATAAACAAGTTACAAAGTTATCAGTTAGCTCAACAATGAACACAGAACAATAGTTATTCAGATACATAGATACAGTATGCAGCATGAAAGCTGTTGCCATGGCAAAGGAAAGGAACAGATGGGTTTCTTTTTATGCTGCGAATAAGATTTCTGAATTTCTTCTGAATGTGTCACTTTAACAAGCATGGAGGTGTCTTACTGTATGTCCTGATAATAAATTTGCAAGTTAACTATGCTCTGTAATTTTCTAATCTTGGTTGGTCCCAACTTCCTGTCAAAGCACTTCTTTTCAAGGTGGAAATCAAAAGGTTTATTATGTGGAAACCCTAGCCATGAGCTAGGTATGATGGATTCCAATTCTCTTGTTATTAAAGCAGCCTGTGAACAGAAATCTGGAAATCTTCTTGTTCCAGATGCATTTGATTGGTTTAGTTTGCAAGAGTTAGTTCTTAGTCTTGAACTGCTGTCAAGGGAATTAAAGTGTTTCGGCAGAGAAATTCTGCAGACTGACGGCAGACAACAGAGAACCTCTTGAAGTTTATATGCCAGGGCACAGAAAGATCACTGAAGAAGAGCTGGCTATGCAGTAACTAGATGGAGTCTCTACAGTATGTTTCTGTAATGAAGAGTAATAAAATGTGAAGAGAAAAGGTGAGGGTAGCAGTCTACTGTATAATATCTAACACTGATCTGAGAATGCTGCGCTACAGTAAATGTTCACTGTATTGTATGAATCGGTTTTCTGATTATACTCACATCCTGATTGGACATCTCCCAGTATGGCCGCTCCCCATAGGATATGACTTCCCACATGGTAATACCATAACTCCACACGTCACTAGCTGAAGTGAACTTCCTGTAGGCTATGGCTTCTGGAGCTGTCCACCGGATAGGAATCTTTCCCCCCTGTGAGAAACAGAAAAAAAAAACATACCAGATAAAGTTTAAAGACATGACAACGATCTTACTATGTTTTGTTCATGGTGCACTGCCTGCCTGCAAAAAGTCCTTTCTGAAAAACGGCCCTTTCTGAAAAAGATACGACACCCTGGGTTGAGGTCAGGACTCTGTGTTGACCAGTTCATGTGTTAAAATGATTCCTCCTGCTCGCAGAACCACTCTATCACCATTTGAGTCCTGGAGTACAACCATGCTAACAGTAAATTCAGGTCGTCAGCTGACTCCATTTTATTACCACATAACGTTGCTGAGCCTAGACCTGACAAATTAGTACAACCTAATATCATAACACTGCCTCCAAAGGCTTGTACAGTGGGCACTATAAGTTGAGTGCATCGCTTCATGTGCTTCATTTCTTACCCTAACATGCCATCGCTTTAAAATAGGGTCAATCCAAACTCATCACACCACACAACCTTTCCCACAGCTCCAAAGTCCAATTTTTATCTACATATAATCTCAATCTACAGTATTATCTCAAACTGAAACCATTCTTTCTCACTAAAAAGTGATGCTCTTATAGAAACATGGCTGTTTAGTCCCAATCCTGTGTGTTCTCATTACATTGTGCAGGTGGTTTCATTATTAAACATAACTGTGATTTCTACTGTCGATTTATTACGATGCAACTTCACCAAGCGTTTAAGTGATCTTCATTCATGGTTATTCATTTTGACAAGTTGACAGTTACGCTATCCTGTCAGGTTTCATTACAGTATTACCCAGTTCTTTAATTCAGTCTTCTTAAACACACTAATAACCTGACCATTCTGAAACATACTAATATCTTCAACACAACCACGGAAAACGGATTTCGGCATGGTCGTTTAAGAAAGGAGAAGCTACTCAGGGCATTAGCTATTGTTAAAAGAATTGATGCTAGCTGACACGTCTTATCACTGCAGTAATTTTCCAATCAAAGGCTTTTAAGTATTTCCATATTTAAATCAGTCTTTTGTCTTTTTCTTTGGCCAGGCAGTGTTTATCTCAAAAATCCCCCTAAACAATATACTTACCAACCATTTTATCATGAGCACATGTAGAATTGCTCATTTATGCAATGCTCAAATCTGCCAATCATGTGGCAGTAGCATAATGCATAAAATGATGCAGACACCAGTCAAGTCCTTCCCGTAATGTTCACATCAACCGTCAGAATGGGGGAAAAGTAATCTCAGCGAGTTTAATTGTGGCGTGAATGTTGGCTCTAGATGGGCTGGTATTGGGTTGGGTGTTTTAGAAACTGTTGACTTTTACAGAGAATGGTCTCTAGAGTTTGGACATGGTGCGAAAAATAAAAAAAACATCCAGTAAGTGATAGCTTTGTGGGTCGGAAATGCCTCAATGTGAGAGCTCAAAAAAGAAATAATTCCACACCCTGAGATCACACCCTGTTGTGATGTTGGATGTAAACATTAACCGAAGAAAGCAACTGAAGCTCTTGACCAGTTTCTTCATGTGCTTTGCCGCAGGTGCATACATGTTCCTTTTAAAGTGGTCTTTGTGTATACATCCTCTATGCACCAACTATAGTTTTGTTTTATATTCCAGTAATGCAATAATCTTTTGTTGCCAGCTACTTTTTCATACGTTTTTATGATATTTAACATGATTTGATTGAACTCACTACTGCTAAAACTCTGCATGAAATTTTTTTTTTTTTACATTTTCTCAATTTGAGATTACTTGCAGTCCCTTTCTTTCTCACTCAGACTTAGTTTGTTGATTCAACCAGGCTGATTGATAATAGGAGTCAAAGTTGCTAAATTCTATGTATCGATGCTCAGGGAAGAAACCTAGTTGGTGGGTAGCATTGTACTGTAATTACAACCACACACATCTGAATGCACTTTCCAGGGTCATACTATCGGAAGGACATTGGTTATCAAGCAAAACAATACACAGTTACAGTACAGTATAATACTATCACCTTACAACACAAACAAATAACAGTTAAAAGCTAACCACATCCAGTTGTACAGTCAGTAGTGACTGTTTCCCAAAAGCTTTCAAGGAAGGATGTAGACATTTTGGACAGATTATTGATACAGCTTGTTAACACAAGAAAGAGTTCTGGTCAAAAAGACTCTCTCTCTCTCTCTCTATGTGTGTGTGTGTTTGTGAGAAAGACTTTAGTGATTTGGCAGAATCTTTTCGTCTGCATGAATGCTCAGCTATCCACTACCTCCACTGCCATCCGTGAAGTTTTTCGTCAAACACACACTACTGACCTACTTCTCATTATACAACTAGATCAAGTCTGCCTTTCAATTTTGTTTCATTTTTGTTTCATTTCATTTATACTGGGGAGGGGTGTGCAGCTTTAAAGGATAATTAGGATTCTAAAATAAGCCCTTTGCTGTAATGTTTTTTCCACAAAAATAGAAAAAGACAAGGACAGGTGAAAGACAAGAAAAATTAAGAGAGGAGGCAGAATTGAAAAAAAAAACAAAAAAAACTTGTTACTCACCCTGGTAGTGTACACTGCATCTGGGTCATCCTCTAGCACGCGGGACAGTCCAAAGTCTGATACTTTACACACCAGATTTCCATTCACCAGAATGTTTCTCGCTGCAAGGTCTCTGTGTACGTAGTTCATCTCAGAGAGATACTGCATCCCAGCAGCAACGCCGCGCAACATGCCCAAAAGCTGAATCACTGTGAACTGGCCATCATGTTTCTATACATAACACAATACAAAAGCAAACATAGTAACAGCTCATGTATGGTCTGTGTATACAATTTGCAACACATTAGAAACCAAACAAACTCTTATAAATAACTGCAAATGATCATATTTCTTCAGAACTATCTTCTTTTTAGCATTTATGTGACTCAGAGATGCTTCCTACTTCCTCTGCCTTTTAGTTTTTGCTTGTCATTGCTATACCTGTCAGCATCACTGCTTTCACAATGATCACAGTATACACTTTTTTAAAAGTAGAGTATGCTCCTAACCCCTAAAAATCTCTTCTGTCAGTCAGTCAGCTTCTTTGTCACAGTATTTGTATTTCTGATTTGACATTCTACAACATTTTATCTGGGTACCCTACTTCTCAAAAAGTGTCATCATTCAGAAATGTTGCAGTCCATCAAACTCATCTTTTCCTCACGTCATATACACAGATCAGCCTTAACATTTCAACATAACACATCTTGTCCAGCATTGTGTACGTTCCCCTTGCTCTGTCTGAGCAGCTCTGACTCCTCAGGTCATGACTCCCCAAGGCCTCTGGGGTGTGCTGTGGAATCTGACACCAGGAAGTTGGCATCCTTTGGGTTACTTTGTAGGACCTTCATGGATTGGATTTGCATCTGGTATATCCCATGGGAGCTTATGACCCAGGGAACCTGGGTCTACGTTTTGTCTGCTGGGCCCCGTGCATGGTGTTCTGTGGTGCACTGGGTGTTCTGGTGCCTTTCTATCATGGCCAGCATTTACTTTTTAAACAATGTGTGTGGACTTTTCTGTGGCATCCTTTCACCAGTTTCCCCGAATTTCTCCGTAATTTAGTCGTGTCCAATTCCTCCCCGTCACTAGGGGGCTCCCACATTAAGCTACGACTACCACTTAGTTGGGAGGGCCGAAAAAACTATCACTTGTTTCCTCCAAACCACGTGACGTCAGCCAACCACATCTTTTTTAACTGCTCACTAGTGCACCGTTGGGGGCGGCGTAACACACTCGGAGGACAGCGATATCCGCTCCTTCTGCTTGCATGAGCCGTGATTAATGTGGGAGCACCAAGTACCTCTCATCCCTCCACTCTGAGAGAGCTCGGCCAATCAGCTTTCTCTAGACCTCCAGCTGCGAGAGGTTACAGCATCACCTGGGAATCGAACTCGCGATCTCCGGATGATAGGACGAGCACTTTACCACTGCGCCACTCGGAGGCCTTTCACCAGTTTTCTGATGTACAGTTGATAACCAATGTTAATGTGTTGATGTTTTATGATGTTAATGTTACAGCTGGTTGTTATAGACCATTGTTGTTTACTAGATTCCATCATTAATTTTCAGTAAATTCTTTATCCTCAATCTGGTTTAATTAATTTGTTTTTATTTTGGGAAATACACCCAACTGTATTAATTAAGAAACACTGCAGGTAGGTTTAAAAAAAAAAACCCTGCAGCGGTAGCTTTGGTGAATAAAATTAGCACTTTCACATATTTTATTGGTGGATATTACTGCATGTGTTATATTTTAATTGCTTATGTTTTAAAGGTATTAAAATAGCAAAAAAAAATTTTTACACGAGTTCTGCATAAAGCACCATATGAATCAAGATTTACATTAATTTATACTGATATTATATACAAAAAAAAAAAATTAAGAAAAATATGTTTTGGAACTGTAATGTTACTCAGCCCCCTAATATAGTCTCCTATCATATTTTTGTTATATGCTCCTTTGTAGTGGTGTTCAAAGTCTGGTATGTTGAAATATGCCTTGTGGGCTTCATAGATTTTAGTAAATGCTGAAAAAAAACTGACCCCCTATGACTTTTGACCAATTTACATTTGTGGTCATTGCCTTAATGCTTGGCTGATATAACTCAGTAATCAGAGATTTTGGCTCCTGGGTATTTATTAATTCATAACCTCTTAAATTAAATGAATTTCCAGAAAATTGCACAGTAGAGAGTAATGATATTCTGAGTATAGCTTCCGCTTTGAAAGTCTTCTAAAATTTAAAACAAAATGTTACTTCCTCATTAAAATTGTCAGTTTCCATTGTAAATGTGAACAAAGAAAATACCTTCAGAAATGTGTCCAATGATCCATTTTCCATGTATTCTGTTATTATCATCACAGGTTTACCTATAGATTTGAAAGAGAAGAAGTCAGGCAGTCATAACAGAAAGAGAGAGAGAGAGAGAGAGAGAGAGAGAGAGAGTATTTTTTTCACTGAAAAAAAGATTCAAAAAGACATTACAAAGTGGCCCAAAAGGCTTTATGTTCCATATTTAATTCATTCCTGACAGAAATGAATGAATGCTGGTAGCATACCCACATTGACTACCCACCTCTCTTTTTCTACCTGCTGCCTGTTACTCATAGTGACAGCCCCTAATCAAAGCTCTCAATAACAGTCAGGCAGATAATTAGAGTGAGCCGTCCTGGGAGAATATCTTTGTCCAGAAATACCATGAATGGTAATGAGTTCCTATGGAGGGAAGCAAGATGGAGGGGGTGGGGGAATGGAGGGAGAAAAGGAAAGAGGCTCCTGGGGATGTGGTGATGAATTTGCCAAGGGAGGAGGGAAAGGGTGCAAAAATCTGTTAATGGGAAAGTGTGTACTTCCCTCTGCACTGGCAGCTGCCAGCACCGCATATGGGGCTGAATGAGGGTGGGAGGGAAAGAAACGTTCACACCTGTGTGTCACAAAGTGATTAAAAATTCTCCCTTGATTCCAGCGCAATAACAGAGTGTCAATCAAAACAGCTCCAGTCTGAGCCCCCACCTGTTCTGCGGCTTAAGCAGGACCAACCAAGGGGCTAATCGGCCCTGATTATGAACAAGATTTGATTGGGATGATGGGATAGAAAATTCCCTGCTTGTGCCCTGCAAGCCCTCAGACACATCTCCTTTCCATCATAATGCATATAGTGTTGCAATCTAACTTACCTCATTCACAGGTCTAAGAACTTTCTACCCTGAGCACCCAGGCAGGCAGTTTAAGGTAAAAAAAAAATTGCACAGGGGTCCACAAGGGTGACTCAAATGGAAATGACTATGATTACCAAACAGCTACCACTGAGGTATGAGGTTAAAGGTAAAGCAACATTAACTGAATCACATTATTACTGTCATCCTTTACTGCAAGATGTCCCAAACTCTATTCTATTATATCAATTTAATTATATAATTATCCAGTCCTGTTGCTTGTGTCTGCGTGTGTGGCATTCATTCATCTGAATAGGCTTGACTTGCATCTCCAGGCTGTCACTAATAATAAAGCACAGCTGAGTTTGTCACATTTATCAAAAAGTAAATGACATGACAAGCATGTTAGAGTCATGGAGTCATCAAAACAAATTAGGGATCAACAAATCCCTCTACAGTAAGCAAAGCCAATATCCTCAAAGCCCTCCACCATCTACATTCTTGCACAGCACTGGTCACAACCTGGCCTGGGACACCCGGTGACCACTAATGAAAACACACTAACAGTTCAGAAAAAGATAATAACACTTTTATATTTTACAGCTGTGAAGGAAAAGATCATTTCTTAAGAAATTAAGGGAGGCCCTATGACCAGTTTATTATGCCAATTAGTCATGAGCTGCTCATCCATGGCTGTGGGTAATGGTGTATGATTGATATTGGACAAGGAAGCAGTCTGTGCTCTTAGCTGTGATATATAATTATACTGTCTTGCCCAGTGATGAAAGGAGTGTAATTAAAATAGGGCAACAGATTATAACGTATCATCATGGATAAACCTGCAGCACCTGAAACAAACTATCATTTTCAAATCAGAGCTTTTTTTTAAAAAATGTATGACACATGGACCTGGATCTTATAGTTCTGTAAAGACTGGAAAGATTTGATGGATTAATCTGCCTTTTAACTGATATTTTTAAAAAGGAAAATCTCAGCCTAAACACCAATGTTCTTATCATTAACAGAAAATAAATGTGTATTTATGTACAGTATGCATGTATGTTCTCTCCCAGTAACTAAAGTACAGTATTTTTTTTTTACATATTTTATATAATTCTTTTATAAATAAAGATCTTTATATACACAAAGTGTTCAAACCATCTAAATCTAAGGTGTTTCCTGATTTTTTTTCCTGAATGCTGAAGCAATAATCTCCTGTGAACAATTGATATAGAGATGTATCCTTATGCTACTTATGCTGTAAAGTAAAGCCTTCATAACGTCTCTAATCTAAAGGATTGTTGTGGCTGGTAACTCTAAATCAACATCTCCTTTGCAGCAGAGGTTAGTTATGGTCTTGCTTTCCTGGGCTGGTCTTTAAGATACCTAATGCCATATGTGTTTTTCATATGCCATACAGTATGAAAAATCCAGTGTTGTTCTAGAATGTAGAAAATGAATCCAAACTTGTGCCCAACTTGTACTGAATAGGTAATTTTATTTATTATCTTATTACTATTTATTTTATTATAATTAGAAATAATGATATTTTATAATCACATCTTGACACACTAAATTAAAATTAAATTGGATCGTAATGTGCCTTGAGATTTCCACCAGAGAGAGAGAGATGGAAGTCATTGCCATAAATTAAGAGAAAAAGAGAGAGAGGTTACATCAAAATTTAGCAAAAAGTTTATGCATGTTGCTTTTCGATAAAACATGCGTATGTGGTACTTTCCTCTGTACAGACTGGGCCTTATGCCAGACTATAATGGATTTTCAACAGGGAATCTCTTTCCTCTTTCTGGAATATAAAACCAGGCAAAAGTAATGCCCCAGGTCAAAAAGAAATCCCATTATGGTCCTCCTCTCTCTTTCCCTTTCTCTCTTTTGTCTACAGACCAATCACAAGGCAAGAACCCATCAAAAAAAACATATTAGCTCCAAACTCAGCAGAAGTAGACAGCCTATGGACCCTATCAGATTGAAGATAGCCTGCTAATCTGGCAGTTAAATGCCCAATGGGTTTATCATTTAGACCATGACAGCTCAGTGTTTTTGTTAAGACAGGCTGGAGGACGGCAGTCTAGTCTAGTCTCATTCTTTTAGCTGCTGCTCTATTTGCATTACAATGAGCTCAATCATGGTCTAATTTTTACTGTCACGAGCGATAATGATACACCAGCTCTTTAAGCTCTGTGTAATGTGACAGCCACATTTCATATTCCAACATAATTATGCTTGTGCTCTCTGTCTCCTCCTTTCTCCGTCTGTCAGCAAGAATAAACACAAACTAGAGTTGTCTTCTTTTAAACTTCTCTTTCTACTTTAATGCATCCTAAATTGTCTCTGTCAGACGAGCGATTATGCTCTTCTAGAGAGGAGAGGCGCTAGATTGGCATCTGGCGCTGTAACACCGTGTACTGGGGTCTTGACCTGTCGTCTGCCTTTGCTCAGCTCCATCAGGACGCTCTCTGACCTGTGAAATTACTGTGACACTCAGCACATGATCCCATCTATTCTATCTAAAGCAATCAACACACACACATGGAGAAGGACACACTTAAAACCCAGCATATGCACGCTTAAAGCCCCCCCATCCACATACACACATGATGTGATTATTGTTAATCATATATCATACCAGAGCTTATAAAATTTTACCAGGTGATTATCCGATATTATTCTTAATTGGAAGATCATTGTATGTTGTTTTGTATACGCCAAGTGGCAATTTATTTGATTAAAAATAAGTATACTTAATAAATGAGCAAATTTGCATGATTATACTTGTCTGACATTACATGTACTGTTAAGTGTGCTCAAAATTAAACTTAAAATTAAATTAAATATTTGTAGTTTCTTTTGTTTTCATAGGTTGTCCAGGTTTTGTATGGTGTATAATTGATATTGGACAGTTTTTTTTATTTTTTATTTTTTTACAGATTTATGGGATTTATAAATAGAATTTGCTTATTTCCAAAAAAAACAAAAAAAAAAAAACACCCACTATCACCAAAATATTTTTTACAGACTCACTATCTGTATGTACTTAAATTTGTCTGTGTGTTATTTGTAGGGTTAGGGTTAGGTTTCTTATATGTAGTGTGTCTATAGCGTGTTTTGTAAATGATTAAAAATTATGTATCAAAACAAGCACGTTAATACAGATCTTCAGTAGTGGCCACAAGTATTGGTACAAAAATTAAATTAAATACTTTAATGACATCTTTTAATTTTAAAACTAAGACTGATTGATTGCTTGTTGAAGTTCATATGGAGAAGACGAAGAGGTTTTTTCTTGAAGAAGCAACTGCCTTCTTCACCATTGCCCAACAGTTTTCTATTGGGTTTTACATTTTAGAGGACATTACTGAATAGAAGCCATATACCACTGACACAATACTTTAATCAGATCTACAAATTAGTGAAAACTGTTTAGTGCACAGGGAGAACCATAATACTTGGCATATGTTATCTTAATCATTTTGGCCACCATTGTACGTATCCTTATGTTACAGCTAGAATTGCTGTCAAAGCTGGACTGTTATAAAAATCAGAACTTTGAATTAAGAACCGAACAATTTTATATGTGATATAAATGCAATATGGCTTATTGTCTATTACTGTGCTCCATTGTGCACCACTGAATCCTTGGTCAATCAAATTCTCTGATTTTTCTGATGTTTTTTCTCTCTATCCTCTTTTACTCTTGCTTACTAAGCCTTGCTACAGCTTTGCTAGAGAAGTAAATAAAGCAGTGCGGGAAAACATCAATACGTTAATATGTTAAAATGTTTGGACAAATAGAGACTAAGGGCCACACATTTCATTAGGCGTTGTTATAAATTAGATTTTGGTTTTGCTAATCTGTTAGACTGGTTGAATATTCATTTTCTGCCAATCCCATTCCTTGTTTTGCTTACACAAGATACCACTTTGGAGCCTCGAGTACATAACATGGGTAAATTGCTCTCAGTGAACTGATAAATGTAGGACAGAGATCAGTAGTAACATCATCCCTGTGGCTGTCATTATCCTCTGACTAATAGCCCC
The DNA here is from genome assembly GCA_028565275.1 of Leiocassis micropogon. NCBI lineage: Eukaryota > Metazoa > Chordata > Actinopteri > Siluriformes > Bagridae > Leiocassis > Leiocassis micropogon. Next base: position 8,091,678 of record JAOVVA010000027.1, on the reverse strand, counting down.
TAATTTGGGGGCAGTATGTGTGCTGTTTGTTAGCACAAATTTTCAAATAGGCTCTATTGAAATGCAAATTAGCACAGGACGCACAGCATCAACAATTTTTCTTCTGTCTTTCGCATTGTCCAGAGACAAGTTTATTTATCTGAGCCCCATAAAATATCACCTGTGAGTTGGTGACAAAAAGCACAACACTGGTGTGTACAGAGTCACAACTGTAAGGTCTAGAGCTTAGCTTTTTTTCAGCGTTAGTGGCAGCAAACCTTGACCTATACAATATTTTCTAATGAATTTCATTGGTTCCCAAATATCTTCCCAAAATATCATGAAACTAGTAGCCTCATTTAATCCATTCTGTGTTATGCATGCATATTTTTAAGCTATGCAGTCTAAACACTCTCTCATACCCCTATGAAAAGTAAAAACCTCTTACATTTGATTATTTTTGTGAATCCCAGGATCCCATTTCAGATGTACATGTCTAGTTTGAAACAGATGCCCTATGCACATTTGTGATGCATTACATCAAATCAGGTATTAAGTCCAATTTTCCATGTCTTGAGTTAAGCATGTTTCATCAAAACAGATTTTTGGTTTGATAAGCTTAATTCTTTTATACCATGTTTTTTTTCTATCATGTCCAGTTACTGAGATATGGCCACTGCAAGGTTTGTTTATGGGGAAGGTTCCAAAGAACTGGAGTAACCAGCTGAGATATTGTTCATTATAGTTCTATAAAACATTGCTTAGAATTAAAACTTTCTCAATTCTGTTCAATGATTAAGAAGATACAATATTTACCCACTGAGTTTTGCCGAAATTCAAAATTCAAAAAGTGCTAAATGTGTGACTTAATACCATACCTGTTGACCATGTCATATTTCTGTAAGCTGTCTAAAAATGTCTAATTTAATTTAATTCAATTCAATTCAGTTCAGTTCAATTTTATTTGTATAGCGCTTTTAACAATTGTCGCAAAGCAGCTTTACACAATCAAAAGAATTATTTAAGTCTGTATGGAATGTGAGTGTGCATGAATCAAAATGAGCAGATTGTAATTTAATGCAATGTTTTGAGAGCACATTACAATGTCATCCCTTTTATCCCTATTGTGTATGTGAATATGTATATAGAACTGCAACTCACATCGGGTCACAACCCCTTCCAGTCTGATAATGTTGGGGTGGTCAAATTGGCCCATGATGCTTGCCTCACTGAGGAAATCCCGTCTCTGTTGCTCTGTGTAGCCTGCTTTCAGACTCTTGATGGCCACATGGATCTCCCTTTTACTGGGCAGACGCAGACGGCCGCTGCACACCTCGCCGAACTCACCTGGATTAGAACAGAGGGACATACAGCTTGATTTCCATTCTTTCATCCTTCTTAGCCTATGTAGTTGTAGCTATGTAAGTTTGAAGACTTAACCTTACCAGCTCCAATCACTCGTTCTATGCGGATATTCGAGACATCAATTTCTTTGGCAAAGTCACGAACTGCCTGATTCGGGTCTTCATATGTATGCGGATGAATGTACGTTCTGCTTCCAGGAGTTGGGACTGAAAACCATGAGGAAAGGCAACAAGTTTACTCTAATGTTTTTTTGTATCCCGTTTGCTTCGTTCATTAGCAAACCATCCATTTCCCTAAAAGAGCAACATGCAACATTTGCAACCTCATTAAGCATTGTCTTTGGCAGGCAGGAAAAGTGTCATTAGAGAAAACACACATTAGGCAACTGGAGTGATTTATCAGCAAATGCAACAGAGGGAGTCTCAGCACACAAAGCCTTCACTTACTGATGAATGCGTGACTTGTGCTGAAGAACCATGCTTTCTCTCTGTCCACTTACTAAACAACAGACCCAAATTACAGACTGCCTTTTCTGACTAACTACAGAAAACTCAGGTGAATGTTTTCTGTGATTTAGGCTACGTTCACATTACCAGTCTGAAGTGACTCAATTCAGATTTTTTTTTACTCTAATGTGATACAAATGTAATTTTTTTAGAGCTGTCTGAATGCACAGATCTGTTTTTCAGATCGAACCTAAGTCACTTTCATATGTGGTTCTAGATCGGATATGTAGCTCATGCAACTTTAATGAGAACTGGCAGATCGGAACTCTTGCATCTTTTTTTTTTTTCCATCTGTGCTTGCATGGAGCACTCGCTGACATCAGTCAGCACCAGCAATGATAGGACTTCATACTGTAGCAGTGCTAGCAACAGCTGCTAAAACAGCTAAAGTGTGGTGTCTGGCTTTCTTTCTTCTAACTGTTTGCCATTCTCCAGAGCAAAATCCCAAGCATATTTTTTTGCTAAAATTACATCTATTGTTAGAAATAAATGAATGAATGCCACAAAATCATGACATGTTTTAACCCAGATGGCATGAGCAAAGGTGTATCAATGTGTGCCTGCGAGCTATTTAAGAGGACAGACACGTCCACATAAAGTCAGATAAAAGTCACTTGTAATTATGAGCGTGAACCGTCATGACATAGAAATCCAAACCGAACAAAAACAATGTGACATGTAATGTGGCATAAAGGTAGCCTTAGAATTTTATGCTGTAATAAACTATAAAAAGTTAAAAGACATAAAGTTGATCTCTGGTAATTAACAGCATTGTAACTTCCTGTCTACAGCTAAAATATTGTTCTGGAACCAAAGTGTCTCTTACTGCGGCCATGCTGAAACTGCATTTTCTCCTCCTCGGGGTCTTGCTTTGCTTTGATGTAGCCACAGTGCCTAGGAGAAGAAAACATATGACACTGTATCATCCTTTAAAAAAAACTAAATAATAATAATAATAATAAGTATAATACATTTAAAAACTTATTAAGCCATGGAGAATTATACATAATAAACAGTGTGCTATAATATTGAATTGTGTGAGCTTTAATGAAGATCATTCAGCCATGAATCTGCTATTTAAAGAGTCTGGCAACCTAACAGATGTCTGATCCTAATTCTTATTATAACTAAAAATACACTGAAAGCTGGACATGTCAGACATTATCATCTATCAGAGCTGCACAAAAAGGTCATGAATTAAATAACACCTTCCTTAATGAATGTGTGAAATGATAAGGGTTGAAGCATGCAGGGTTTTAAACTGATAACTTCTTCATTATTCCCTTAATCCTTCTCAAGACTCTCACTTGCTTTCTTTCCTTCTCTCTTTTCATGGAATATATTTAATAGAGCTCACGAGTAAAGCTGGATTATAGAGCCTGACAGAGCATAATAATTACATGGTAAAATGGAGACGGCCAGTGACTGGTCATCTTGCGAAAAGGAGGCCCATCTGGGCAACAGCAGATGAACTTCAGCACTGAGCCTCTGCCTTCTGTTAGGAACCAGCTGGAGAAAGGCAGTGCTCTAAAGCTACTCCCACAGGAGCGCAGCTCAATACTCGTGTAACGCAGTCGGAAAATTTACTGATGAATATTTATGCATAGCAAGGGCCTACCATTGAACCGCATGTAGCTGATCACAAAATGAAAAGTCTTTAGCAGATCAGATTAGGGTTCCTGGTTATCAGTTTTCTTTTAAGGGACACAAAGGGGTTGTTTTGAATAGATATGGATGTGGTGCATTTATTTAACACCTAATGTAAAAAAACTTCCTACACTTTCCTACAAATTATGATCTAAAAACTGTGAACACATGGTGAAAGAAATCTTTTATGACCGGTTTTAACCAGCAGGATCCCATCAAATTATTATTCTTAGTCAATAAATAATATGTATTAAGATTAATAGCAAAATAAAAAGCCTGAAAGGTAACTCTGTGCTAAAGTGTTGGAATGCTAATAAAATCAAAACTTAAATCAAATCAAAACTGAACATAAAATTACAATTTACAATTAAAAAATTACTCTCTCTCTCTCCTTTTCTTATGTGTCTAGTGTCCAGTGATGCTGTTTGCATGATTGTGTCTCCTTACACAACCACAACATTTGAAATGAAGCAATCAAGATGTGATTGAAGTGTAGATTTTAATCCTTAATTCAAGTGGCTTAAAAATATTGCTTTAACTGTTTAGGAATAACATTTACATTAACAATTAGGAATTTGCATTTGCTAGCTCTTTATGGAAACTCTCCAAGTAGGCCAAGAAGATGTTGGTGCAAGTGAAGGAAGCCATCAATAGGCCGAAAGCAATCCTTAGGTTACGAAAACTTTCTCTCGTGTGTTTTCATCCAGGGGTCCATGCCATGACACCACGATTATCCAAACAAAACTTGGCACAGTTTTTACACCGGATGCCCTCCCTGATGCAACCCTCATACTTTTCTAACCCGGCTTGGGACTGGCACTGCATGCAATGGCCGGGTAATATTGGGTGTGACAATCCAAAATACTTATACAGCTAATACAGTTACCATGCTTATGTTTGTCACAATGTCACCAATAGTGTTAATATTTTAGGTACAAAAATACCTCTCATAATTTAAATGATCAAGTATAGCCTTTGGGACACAGTAAGGACATATAACAAGGAGGATGCATTATTTGAGAGAGAAAGTGAGAAATATAGTCCTTTGCTCTTTGCCTGAATATCTCATCATACAGCGATTTTGTTACATGCGATAATAAAGGAACATCTGTGAAATCTTGAACACTAAATAGCTTTGCTGCTCTAATTGAAATTTCAACCCTTTAAACAGCCAAATATGCTACAGATGTCAAACTGTCTAATTAAAATAACAAATTATAATAACAAATAGCAAATAGGATATTAGTTTATTATCATATTGTAATGCGTTTACAGCAGACTGAGGGCAACAACTGTTTGTTTTTCTGAGACTAGTAAATTAATATAATGGGTAAATGTGTAAAAAACATTACTCTGATTGTTTAATTAAAAACCTATAATAATAATAATAATAATAATAATAATAATATTACTATACCGTGGGTTACATGTACTTAGTGTTTATCTTTACTATCATAATAAGAATGTGTAACACTTTCAAAATGCCAAAATCTTTCTCAAGGTTACCTGTTACCCTTTTTCTGGGAAAAAAAGCTAAATCTGTTGTGATGAGCATGCGTACAATGGTAAGTACTAGTTAGCCCCCAATAACAAAGTACTTCTGATATTACAGCATAGTCGTGTGTGTAGTGTTAATATATTCTGTAAGAGATGATTATTCGAGCTATCCTAGTTTCGACCCACTTATGTATGTGTAATGTACTCTGGTTGTAGCAATAGTTAGTGGAACAGCAAGTGCAGAGCAAGAAGCACTGTACTGGGCTGTTTACCCGATTATAAACTGCACAGTACAAACAGATCATCGCTGATCGTTTTACTCAAACTGATGATTGACTATGCACTGGTTACTGACTCTTATGGACACTAATGATCGCTAAATATACAATACAAAGAAAACCAAATTCCGAAAAAAGTTTAGCTTTGGTTTGGCTTATGTGAACATTTGCACACAACTTTACTAAAAAAATCTGAGTGGATGTTAGATAAAAAAAAAAAAATCTTTAAATATAGAACTGTTGCTTGCAGAAAGTTTCTTCTGGCTAACACATTACTTCCCTAAATCTGAAGAGCTTTGATGATATCTATTGTTGCAAGTGATACATGAATGCACCTGAATTGCACTAAATCGAATTGAATTCAGCTCATAGTTTTGGCATATCTGACATTTTCTCATATCTTTCATAATTCCTCTAAAACCAAGAACGATAGTTTGAGTCAGTAACACATCCAATATTAACGAGTAAAAGAACCATTGATGACAGCTGATCAGTAGGCATCTGTGCGGCAGCCCAAGCTTAACATAAGAGCCTCGGGCAGGGCAGTGGAGCTCTGGGGGTCAATTACATAATAAGAGACTGCTGGGATGGAAGGATCTTCTATCCAGCTCTCCCTCTAATCTGTCCTGTTGCATCTTGCTGCACAGCTGGGGCTGTGGGGTGTGTTTCAGCACAAATGGAGGTTTACTGATACTTGTATGTTTAGGTTCTCCTTCATTGCTTTTAATGACGGGAGGGGGTCCCTAGAGAGACCCCACCTGTCCAGCGAGCAACCCAAACCATCCGTGACAGTGTCTTAGTCTGCATTTGTCTCTCTCTCTCTTACACATGCACACTCACATACACATGTACGCCAATATAAGTGTCACATACACAGCTAATGGATGGATGGACATGCTTTTATATGGTTGTTTGCTTTGCGGGGTGTTACACAAGTAAGGGGTGTATAGGGGTATAAGTGCATGGTGGAGGTTGGGGGTAGTGTGTTTGATTGAAGCATGTGGTAATCAGGGAGAATAAATCAACCCTCCTACCAACCCAAAACACTCCCATCTTACCCTCACACCCCTGAGGTGGCAAAAAAAAAAAATAAAAACCTCCCCAGCAGCTGCTATACCCCAATCTCACAAACTGATGAAACACTTCCCCCAACACTTTGGAAGCCCAAGAGGTTCTTTTCAGATTTGCAAATACGCATGCCTCCTTCTTACAGATCATACTAATGTGGGAGGAAGGTGCTGATTTAAATAACAGACATCCCTTAATGACATATTTTTTGACGCCAAAATAGACAGTGGATGTCTGAGTGCAATTAACTCGCCCCGTTTCTCTACAGACTTCACACATGAAAAAAGAAAAAAAAAGAAAAGCTTTTCATGAACGGTTTTCGACCCACTTTCTTTTTCTTGTTCAAATATCTTTTGTCTCTGCCAGTGTATGTGTCTGTCTTCATGAACGCCTTTATCTACAGGTGACAGCTGGTGCAGATGCAGAGGTGTGGATGTGCTGACAAAGTTGTTCTTCCTGTGTGTCATGAGTGAGTGAGCGTAGTACTAACAGAACGAGAGAGAAAAAAAACAATGAGGAAAGAGGGGGAAGGAAGCCCACACTTTTTCACTTTGAAATTCAAAAGCAGTTCATTGGAAAGGGGTTAAGTGCGAACAAAAGCCTGTCTAATAACAGAGTGTAAGGTGGAGAAATAGTCTGTGACAAGACCTAGTACAGTTCCCAAATTATCACCAGGTGGGTTGATTTAAAACACATGGTGAATCAACAGCCAGGAACAATAATGACAACGAACAAAAAAAAAAAATAGCTGAAATGTAGGAGCTGCTGGTTATAAAATTCCCGAGGAGATTAATGGCACAGTTGGGAATGTGATAGACAATTACCAGCGGATTCAGAGAATGAGGAGTGCAGTAAGTAAAGGGGAATTCAGAGATGATGAACACTGCATGGGGATTTATTTCATATAGTTAATTTTATAGGTTTAGGACACACACCCATGCTGATCCTTAGGCATGTGTCATAAAGTCTGTGAGTGTGTGTGTGTAGTGTATTGCAGTGTACTGTAAATTTACTCATTCTTGCCTGTGGACTTTTCCACAGTCAATAAACAGAATATAGACTTTTCTAGTTAATGAGCAAATCACAGCTGTGCTGATATTCAGCACAAAGCACTCCTTTCTGTGTGATATTCCTTAATTGTAATCTTGTTCTTTAATACTTTTTTATGCTGATTTGTGTCTATGTGAAACTTTCCTTTCTTACCATGCGCACATACTGTATTATGTGACACTGTATAAGTGTATAGTGCTGATGCCATGTTAAAACCTGCACAAGGGGTCACTTTCTCTGTCAATTCTTTGAACTCACTGATGCCATTTACTTTTATTATATCTTCTGGCTCAACATTTATGATATTACACTGAGAACTTCCTTCCAATAAAGCAGGTGCAGTCATATTCTGACCCGACATATATGAACATCCCACTGAAACCTGATTACACTATATTGCCTATAACAATTTGTAAAAGTCAAGTGCTCAGTTCAGCTTGCTTAGCTGAAGCTGCATCCAGACCATGGTCAAATGGGTGACTACACTGCAGTTGTAACACAACACTAACACTAATTCACCATTTTGAAATCTGAAAAAAAAAAAAAAAAGTACATGGATTTGTCAAGATGTTCATCTCAACAACGATGAATTTTTCTCCATTCAGTACAGCATAACTACCATTTCTAACTGCTTTCCCAAAAAGAGGCACAGTATTTAAACACCAAATTCAATTTCAAACTTTTTATGCATAAATAAAAAGATTCATTAATAAGACTAAACTTTAAGATTAACCGAACAACAAACAATTGAATCAACATTAATGTGAATAATGGGGATTCTAATGCGGTTAACCTGTGATGATTCTATTCAATAATAACATGAGCAGACGGCTGGCTGAACTCCAAAAGAAATAATGAATCTTTATAACACCACCAGGAGCCTTGTCTTACTCAGTTGTCAAGACACACAAACAATGCAAATTAAACATGCAAATGGCATGCGTCCATTAGCCGACTGAGAAGCACCTGGGCAAGTCACAGCCGTGTCTGGCAAGTATGCAGGAACATTTTGCAGAAATGTGCAAACGAAATCTGTGACTGGTAGAGTGCAAGTACCACTTATAATTATGTTCCCATTGAATGCGGGAAGCAGATGAGCAGAGCAGGACAATGATGACATGTCTCGTAAGTGCTACTCTTACTTGAGAAGAGCTATTTCTTTATATCTGAATATATATTATAAAATAATCTCCTCAACAATGACTGCAATGAAAATTTCCAACTCACTTGAAACTCTGCAGCAATTTTTGTATGAGGGGTGTTCAAGTAAAACTGGGACTTGTGATGAAGGTGTAAAACCGATTGACTTCAAGCACAGTGTGATGATGAGACTCAATAAAATGTCTGAATGATGCAAATGTTTTAAAGAAAGCTGTACATCTGTGAATGTCGATCCTGGGTAAGGTGGCTTGGAGCCCACTGCACTCGTCCCTGTAAGCATTTAGCAAAAAGAACGCCTGATCAAAATCAATGGATAATTTGTCACCAACTTGCAGAAGTAGTGCATCTGTCTGTGTGACCTGTACTTACAATCATTCAGGAATACCACTCGCAGATTACAGGAATTCAACTGGAAGTTATTGCCACATCCCCCGTATAGTCCTGACCTTGCTTAAAGCGATATCCACATGATTAGTTTTATAGGAGTTCCCTGAAGGCCAGCATTTCAGACATGAGGCAGGAAGTCCGATCATGGCTCTGGCATACAGTACTGCAAAAACCTTACATCTTGATGGTATCCAAGCACTAGTGAAATGCTGGGTTAAGTGCACTAGTGTACTGTAGCTGGTGATTATATAGAGAAATAAATAATAATAATAATAATAATAATAATAATAATAATAAATGAAGTTTTTAAATTTGTGCAATTTTCTTATATTTTGTTGTGGCACACTATGTCAAATCGACACCACCAGTCAAATGTTTAGACATACCTGTATATATAAAGCTTTATTTTTGTTAATTTTTGTAATATTTTTATTCTCAAATTTGCTGTTCTAAATGAAATGCATTTCTTTGGAAAAATAATTTGATTCAAAATGTGATATTTAATAATTAAAAAAGCAAACATATAATTATAATTACATATAAAATTATTCAATAGGCATTACCTACAATTTTTGCATTGTAGTTGCCAAAAAGACTTTTTAGACTTTAAAATGTATTTATCGACTGAAAAATCTATATTTTACTCTAGTGTGTCAAAACCTTAAACTTATAGTAGTCTATCTTGCACATTACTTATTTTACACATTACTATTGTTGACAGGTATAGTGGACAAGTACTGTTCTGTGGTTGCATGTCAAATAGCATGAAATGGAAAGCTAGCGTGTGATGTAGGATGCAGAACCCCTTTGTTCCAAACACCAAGTAGTCCCCTTGATTAGGGCTTAGAGAGGGATTTAGCCTTGTGTTAAAAGCTAATTCAAGTTAGGCTTGAATAAAATGGTGAGGTGAGTCATGAGCCTGTCAATGTGCAGAATCTCATGCTCACATTAACTAGCATTAATGAAGGATGGACACACAACATGGATGGTTCAGAGGCAACCCAGAATGACTTCAGAATGGAGCAGTTACTAAATGATCCACAGTGTTGTTTATTAGTTGTACGCAGTAATGGACTGGACTGGTGTACTTTCACACATAGGTATAATGTTGAAATGTTGTCAACACTTAACTAGGCAAGACATTTTTAAATAAACAATGTCTGTACATAAAAAAAACTAAAATTGAATGCAAAATATTGCTATAATAAACATTGATGCAGTACTTTAAGATCATGAATATCTGCAAATGCAAATGCTGACTTTGAATAAGCAATTTCTCAAACACCATCTGCCATTTTACGTTTAAATTACTGCTGTTAAACTCTTCAAACTTTTACCTTAATAAGAATGCCTGCCTTAAAAGAACCCAAGGTTAAAACCAGCCCAGACACAAACTTACTGTTATTATGCCTCATTATACCGCATTAGAGTTAAATCCTTATGTAGGCTTTAAATTCCCATATATATATATATATATATATATATATTTATTTATTTTAGCAGCTCTGACTATAGTGCCGGTTGTAATTTAAATAATATGTTTTTATTAATATGCTTTTTCTAATAATTTACTATTTCTAAAGTATGAGCTTATTCAAAGGGAACTGTATGGTGAACATTCCACCATATTATTTATGTCTAAAACTAATAGCCATGCACCATGAAAAGCTGTGTTAACAATGAAACAAGATATGTTTCTTGTCGATATTATACAATATTAATTATGCAACAATAAATGGTAATAGTGTGACAGTTGGCTTATTAATAAATCAGAAATTGTAATTGTAATGAAAAAACATAATAAAACAATTTGAGATGTGCTTTTGTTGCTCAGTAATGCTGACTTCCCTCTACTCTGTCACTGATTCATTTCATATGACAATGAGTTTTATTTCTTACATAAGAGAGTCTACCACAAAACTTTTTTGTTTAAAAGTAATTTGTTTAAGTTACAGTTTAACATGATTTCATGAATGTACTGTATATGCATCATGTCAATTTCAGAAGACTTTAAATCATGATGTACAACAGATACTTGACTACTACTTTACCATGTAAAACTTAAGCAAGGAAAACATATGAAAATGTTTGGAATACATTATTTTGATTAATTCTGACAGAAAATACTGTTTACAAAATGCTCACTAAAATCCAACTTTCCATATGATATTACAGTTTTAATTTTGGAACTGGCAACCTAAAATCTCTGTAAATTAAGGCTTCTATTTCCTCCTTAAAATTTTGGGTAAAAAAAAAAAAAAGTTAAAAGAACTTAGAGTACTACATATCAAATATCCAGACTGTGCTGTATAATCCGGTGCCAAAGCAATGAATGCAGTTAAAGTGTTTTGGTTTCGCCTTCAATTTCATTCCAGTGGCCCGTGCTTTACTCTAAACCCTGTCTCACTGCATCAGTGTCACAGATGCAAAGTGCAACTTTCTGCTCCAGAAATCAAACCCTTTGTTTATTGCATCCATAAGAGTCTTACCACAAACATCTGTCCAGCCATACACACACAGTTTCTCAATTACAACACTCAGCATTATGCGATCCTATATGGGCTCATGATGAATTGAAGATGGCGACTGCACTAGGAAGCTGCATCATGAGATTTCAATCAGGTCAGATATCCTTTGATAAGGAAAGAATAAAGGTATGATGTCCTGCTTTTTGATCAGTTGAGGACACATCAAAAGCTGATCCTCTTATGTGTTATCTAAACAGTTTTCTCTTTTGAGTGTCCAGTTCTTTCCCTCTGTCTGCTTCCCGTTGTGCCTCTTCTCTTCTGATCATTTTATTTATCTTCATTTAATGACCCCTGCAATTGCCAGTGATGTAACAACACTTTCTTGTTCTTTCATTTGGTGTCTCAAGTGTTCACTTTCATCTCCCCAGGCAACCGTCTGCAATCATGGACCTTTCCAATTTTTAGCAGACCACCTTTTTTCCTCTCTCAGTCCTTTTACTATATTTTTTGTAAAATACAGATGTTAACTTCTCTCACCTGGTATTTCTATAATCTACATGTTGTGCTAGTATTAAACCTTTAATGCCTTTTTCAATAACAGACACTAAACAAACTTAACAGACACTGAACAAAGAAGCTTCCCTCGCTTTCTTAAACTCTTAAAAAAAAGAAAGCTGTCATAAATGTTTATTTTCCTTCGGGCGAATTTTGAATCTTCTTATAAGAAACTCCTAACTGAAAGACCACTGTAGATCTATCTTGTCAAGATACATAAGATATGATAAATTACACAAAATCAACTGAAAGCATATAGTCTCCTACCTGCCACTGACCACGAAGCAGGCCACAAGAAGTATAAAAAGTACAACACCAGCAGCAATGGATACTGCCAAGATGGTCTTCTGGTTTGGATCTCCCACTGCCAACATGTCTGTCCGAGAAACAAGAGCTGAGTTAAAAAAAAACCACAATATTTTTAATAGTGATGATCACGGCCATTACATTACAACCATGCTTACTTTTATTCTGGAACTCATAATTTTAATCAATATCACACAAGAGGGAGTGCTGCTGTTCTGAATACAAGCATAGCTGTGATGTGGATGTACTGTAGGCATCCACATCATGTACCACGAACTGTACTCACTACTTTCACCAATGCTGTTGACCGACAGAAAGTGTAATAGTGTAATGTTAGGACACGTATACACCAAGTAATACATAAATATTTAAACATCCCAGCGTTGGTATGCTCTATATTACCACTTGGAGAATGCCTCTCTCTCAGATTAATCAGTCTGAACTAACTGTGATATTATTCTTAGCATAAATCACTGAACCATACACTAATATTTCATCCAGTCAACTTTAACTTTGATTACAGCACCCCATGTGGTGGCTAGTTCATGTGTGAAAACGATTCCACATGCTTTCAGAACCATTCTTTCACAATTTGCGTGAGAATATACTAATACACTAAATACTACACACTGAAGTAATAGTGTGTAATGCAGTATCAATAAGTTAGTATGTAAGAAAGTGAATAAACATGTAAGTAAATAAGTACATTTCTAAGATTATACAATTGCAAAATCCCTGATGTAGTGCTCTCAGTGGAACTCAATGACGTTCATCAATGCATAAATCTATTCATAACATAATGACTCATAGTTACAGTAAGCGTTTTATTAGACTTTAAAACACTCATGTAAGAGGATGCATGGTGGATTCAACAGCATTAATCCTCAGATTACGTATGAATACATTAAATGGGAATAGTTCCCCAGTTTGGTCAGCATAATGAGTTCCATGAGACAATACAGAAAATAGCTCAGTTTACTTCAAAAGGCACTACATGTCATCCAAAATAAAGAAGGAAAAAGAAATCCATCAAAAATTATGGAGGGAAAAGATTGGCATAATTAGCACTTAGTTTTGTTATAAAAGGGATAGTTTATACTTTTTCGTCTGATATCAAAATGACAAAATTGACTGCATGTACAGTAAGTACATTACCACAAGCCTTGGTTGTCCTGCTCTGCACACCGACCTTGAAGTGTGTAATCGGTTCCGTTGTGTCACCATGAAGGTTAGCCATATGGCTAGTTCAGGGGAAAGGAAAGGATTTAATTTGTACTTATTATATTGCAATTTAAAAGATTCCAACTCAATTAAGTCCGGTGTGACTGCAGAAGCTTCATTTGAGTCTCAGCTGAACTTTGGAAAGCACCGAATAAGTTGAGTGAAATTTGTGCTCTGATTGATTACATTGTACTCGTGTTCCAGGTGACAAACTTCATGTTCAGTGTGCAGAGCAGGAAAATTTATAACAACCAAAACCTATGGTAATGTACTTATATGCATCTCATTTTTAAGTTAAGAGTTAAGACAGTCTTAAAAAAAACTAAACTATCAATTCAACTTTTATACTGCTGTACAAAAAGGACTACTCTTAAATATACACAAAATAAATCATTTGACACTGCAAAAATGAGATTTGTTCATCAGAATACTGTTGGGAAATGTATAGGAAATGCCTTATAATATTCTGAACATGAGTGGGTAAAAAAGCAGGTATGTTTTCTGGTTTCTGTATTTTGATTGGCTAGCAAAAGACACTTCAGCAAAGAGGCACTTGAAGGCAATTTATTTAAAACCACAGACATTAAACTGGCACGTTTAAAAAAAAATGAGCGAAAATTAAAGTCAATCAGGTGAGTGGGAATGCATGATCTGAAGTGACAGATATGATAAATGATAAATAGTGTAGTTAGCATTTATGAATGTAAATGTATTTAAAATAAAATACAAAAAAGATGAGTTTTTTACATGTAATGTTCTTCCCATAATAGATATAATAGAACACAATATATTCGGTATCTAGGCTCAAAAGCAGCTATTGTTGCTTTTGTTTAGTTAAAGCATAGGACCTTCCTACTCTGAACTCTTATCACGCATTTCAAGAAGGGTGAAAAAATAGACAAGAAAACTTCAAACACTTCAGAAAAAAAATAGCAGCGTGACTTTGTGTGCGCCTCTAGGGACTAAGTGAGTTTGGTGACAAGATATCATCCGCTCATAAATATTTTACAATTGTCGGAGATTAACTGTGTCAAGCATTGTCATTTTCATGAAAAAAAACCCCCAAAAAAACGGGTCAACAGTGAGCCATGCCTGACTTTGTTTCACAAGGAGCCAGAGGAGCTAGAAATTTGAGAAATGATTCAAAAAGCTGTAGTCTATCAATCACTGTTAGCTCTCTCAATGATTTCTAATGATGTCTTTGCCCCAGCTCAGTATGTTTTAAGACATAATAGAACAGAAAGACTAGGAAAAACAACGTTTCCAGACTGAGAAGATGTAGTGAAAAGACTGACAAAGAGGAATACCCTGAACATCATGACACCTACTGAAATGAGAAACAATATAAATGCGAAGTCACAAACCTAAATGAAAAGGAGTAAATAAAAAAATAAAAAAACATTAGGGCACGTTCAGGTTTTACCCCACACTCACCCTCATGCCTTGTCTCCAGTTCGATCTCTCCTCCGTAGTTGCCGTGGCCTCCGTCGGTATGAGCACGGACCCTGAACACGTAAGTCGTTCCTGGCTTCAGGCCCTCCACTGTCATGATGTTGGATTTGGTCTTCAGCACTGTGTAGTTCTGGTCTCTCTGATTCTAAAAATGTCAAATTGAAGAGCAAGCATAACAACACACAATTACAATCACTACCACATAATCCTGTGGAAAGCTCTGTAAATGTTTTACTGGTTTCACACACTTCAACACTGACCAGACCAAAAACAAAAAAAAAAAGGGCAAAATAAATATCTTACAGTAGATGCAAAATTGTGTTGTAGTTTGTTGTGTGTCAGGAATCAGTGAATTGACTCTTATTGTGATCAGCCTTACTATGACCCCAAAAGCAGGATGGCAATATGAGAACTTGACCAAGGTCCAAGGGTGAGTCAAAAACTATCGAATTTAGTTTAATAAACTTAATAAAAAAAAAGTCAAATACATAATTTTTGAAAAATAATCTCCTTGTTTTTCAATACACTTTGGTCATCTGTCAACATGCTTTCGTATTCCCTAATAAAAAATTTTGACTGAGCTGCAAACCACAAATGCACTGTCTTCACTTCTGTGAATCTTTGTCTTTGTAGAGGCTTCTTTCACGGAACCAACCATGTGAAAGTCCAATGGAACAACAGGACTTTAGGGAGGATGCTTTAACCTCAAAACAATGAGCTTCTTTCAATAAGCTTCTGACTGAATGAACCATTTTCCTGATACTGTTCCAATATTGGACCAATATTGATATCCCAGAAAACTGTAAGTATCAATTTTCCAGCCAATGGTTGACTTTTGAACTTTTTCTTGGTCGGCGATTGAGGACATTTCCAATATCATACTCTGTCGTTTACTCTCAGGTTCATAGTGGTGAATCCATCTCCATCAAAAGAAATTATTCTCTTTAGAAACTTTCACCTTACTTAGAGAATTGGTCCCAATTACAGTTTTATGTTTGCAAAAACCCTACTGTTTCTGTTTATGCTCTTCTTGAGTTGTTTTGGCATGAGGCATTAAACCACAAAAAGAAAATAAAAATCACTGCATGTTGCTCTTCTTCCATGCAAGTCACAAGTGGGGCATAAATTTCTGCTCGGACCGAAGTTACAAATAAATTGATGTAACATGACTGGGAAGACAGTATGGAAGAGGGAGATGGGGAGTTGAATGGAAAGCCAACAGCCAACTGGAGGGCGTAAATTTTTTTGACTCAACCTAATATATAAAAAACTAATATTATGTACGATATTGTTTACTTGCAGCTACAGAAATTGCTTCAACTATTTACCAATTGCCTGCTACAAATCCCTAATGAAAACAAAACAAAATATTTGTGTATTGCAAATATATTAAAATCTTCTTTAGTACATTGCAAATCTACTAACAAAAAACGTGTACCATCAGTTAATATATAAAAAGTATACTAACATCTTGCCATGCCACTTTAACCATTTGTTTGGAATTGAACTTTAAACATAATTGAATTATAGTATGCTTTCCAAAAATATGTTAGAGGAAAATATACTTTAAGTACAGGGTCAGTGTAATTCACAAAGCACACTTATTTGCTATTAGTTTTTCATATTTTTCATATTAGTCATATGCTCATATGCTCAAAATAATTATTGTAACATTGTACAGAAAGTATAAATGCATAAGAATATGAATTTTAGTATATGTTCTTAGTATATTTTCAGTTAACTTTGAACTTATTCATGCTTATGAACTTGAACTTATTCATACTTGACTATTCTCACTATTAAACTTGTTTTTGTACACTGAATCTCTCCCATGCTTTCAAACTCGTTTTTGCGTGCTGAAAGTCACTTTTGCGCATTCAAGCTCATTTATGTGTGTTTGAACTCTTGGTTGAACTGCAGCGGCAGCGTTGGAATTCTAACACTATTCCAGCCACTAAAAATATGTTATAATATAGAAAATGCATTCAGCATTGACAAATGGTCCTGCACTCCTTTAGTGTACTGGTAACACATTTGCAATACAGTCATAAAGTAAGACTAGAAAACTAGAAGTATGCACTATGCGAAAAAAAAAAAAAAAAAAGATGTTTATCTTCAACCCCTCAAGCTCTAGGTAGTAAGCAAAATTACCACCTTTTTGTTCAAAGTATCCATGACCCACAATAAACCATATCTTTATGTAGTTCTCACTGTGCATGGGGAAACTGGAACAGGTTTTGGAATAGGCCTCATAGTTGTAGTAAAGGAAATTCTAATGCTATAGCATACAGCATCTTTCAACATCGTTGCAACAGTCTGGGAACGACCGGTCAGGTGTGCACAAAATATTTGCCATATAGTGCATTTCCTGAGAAACTAATAGATATCAATCAAGTGAAGAGAGTAAAACAAAGTTAGTATTTAAATGCTAAGTGAAAGTTGTCACAGGTGATAACACAGAGATTGATGTAAATGATGCTGATAATCAAAGTGTTAAAAGTGCTAACACTTTGTGTGCTAAGTGCTGGGAATTCCGTAAAATATTGCAATATATTTATTTATATTTAAATTTAAACTTAATTCAACTTAATTTATTTATCTATCCATTTTATCAAACCCAATGAATGACGCTAACAGTGCATTTGTCTGCACGAAAGTTCTCAGAGAATTTCTTCTTTTGTTTGCCATAGCTTGCACTTATTGGAGGAAATAAAGAGACAACGCTTGTCCAAGTAAAGGCATCTAAACAGTTGTTCTATCACTCTGTTTTCGGTCTTGAAATTTCACTATTGCCAATGTCTACATTAACATTTTATGAACTGATATTCATTCATCTTCTTTCATGAGCTCTGACCAGAGGCATGTGGCATATTTCTTTTTTCAGGCAGGAGACTCTCTGTTGGTAAGTCTCTAGGGCTATTAATCCTAAACAGTGATAAATAAGTTTGATAAGTCTTGGAAGAAGCTACAGTAGGTAGACCATGTGCTTAACATCAAACAAAGTGACCATTCACAGCCTGCTCATCTGTGATCTTATTCTCAAAGTCATATAACCAGCTACATAATCATCTTCATAAATCATAATAATCACCATACATCTCCACAGTGCTTCCCTAGAGTCAAGGAACAACCTGCTTGTTCTCTGTATGCGCTGAATTCCAGGACGAATGAAGCAAATGTGATAACACGTCATATAACACACTGCAGAATTCAGTGCACACATTATCGCGGGTGCTCAAAAATACTGCCACTACCATCAATTTGGTGACATTTAGTTTGACTGATCTTTTAGATCCACTGAAAAAACTAAATGTAAACTACCAGTCAAATGTTTGGAAATCTTTTTTAATTCCGTTGTCTTTCCTGATTTTTTTTAATTTCTTTCTACTTTGTAAAACAAGACTGAAGGCATCCAAAATATGCAATAATCTCCTTTGAACAGTTGATCTACTACTGTGTCTACCCTGTAAAGCCTTCATAACGCAGCCCTAGATTTCTGAGGCTGGTAACTCTAAATAAACTTCTCTTCTACAGCAGAGGTAAGTTTTGGTCTTGTTTTCCTGCGATGGTCTTATGAGATCCAGGTTCATCATGGTGCTCGATGGGTTTTGCGAATGCACTTGACAATACTCTGCTTGCAAGAACTATTACAGAACAGCTGACCGTCGTGTCTTACCTAATGCTATATTGTGTTATTTCAAAGCTTTGTTTGTTCAATATCACAAAAATGTGTTATCAATGCAACACCTCATTCTTTTAATTTGCTTCTTTCCAAAAGTACCCTGCGTAGAATCGGCTACTAGACAGATCGCTCACCAGTGCGCTGTGGGAGCCAAGCAAAGATATTTTGAGCTGATACACGATTGTGGTCGTGTTAACCACAGTGTAAGGTATGAGCAACCAATTAATATCTAATAATAGCTTTAGAATTGCCTTTTGTAAAGTGCCTTAGCCTCAGTGATTAACTCATAAGTGATTAACCTTAGTGTTAGCGTTAGCTTGTTGTCTTTTGCTACCATTTTTATTAAATAAAATTAACACTAAATTACTGAAATATATGCAGACAAGTAATAAATTCATAATTAGAATTTGCAACACAAATATACATATTACTCTGCAGATTTAATGTATGTTGCATATAAATCTGTATGAACAATTACATTTTTAAATGACGATCTAAACTGTGATCCTGTGTGGCTGTGTATAAACAATAATACTGTAGCAAGGGAAGGTTTTTAATTTCATGCTTTTTAAGTTTTTGAGGTCATATGAAACTTGTGGGAAAATTTAAAACTCATACTTAGTATTGAAAATGTACAGTGCTCAATTATTCATCTTAAGTAAACTTATAGAAATATAAGTTTCTAAGGATATAGAAAGTGGCTTTGTGGTAAACCCAATTGTAACTAATACTCAAATGATTTTATTTCCAAAAATGTTCTATTGTTGATATTATTATTATTATTATTATTATTATTATTATATGCTATCCTTATATTAAGACACTGCCTATAGTTACCTGTTCAATATTACATAAAATACTATTTAACAGATAAAAGATTTGTAATACAATAAAGTAATTTTGTAAATTAACATTAAAGACATTGAGCGTTGTTTTAACCAGAATCAACCTTCATTTACAAATCATTGAATACAAAAGTGTCACCAAATGTGTTACAAGGTTCAGGGTCACACAGCATGCATTCAGCATCCAGGAATGTTAATTAGAGACAGAGATACTATGAGCGCTGACATCCCAGTGGCTCCCCAGGGTGTGATAAAATGCAGTGGCACAACAGTTACCATATGTCCGATCAGAGGAGATTTTGACACAGTCAGAAAGGTGAGTGTGAAGTTTTGGGCAGTTAGCCTAGTTCAAAATAGTGACTAACCTTTTCATAATAGGTGACTTCGTACTCCACCATGGCACCGTCGGACGTTTCTGGACCCTGCCAAGCCAAGGTGATGCTGTCCCTGCTTCTCCTCTCTTTAACAATCACACTCACTAAGAGAGACAGAGAGATAGAAAGAGAAAGAAAGAGACGTAATGAAAGAGCGGCGAAATAAGACAGATCCAGATTAATCTGCATTATAAAGATAAAGGATTCATTGCCCTTCTAATTAAAGGCCATGAAAAGCTGTAGGAGGGAAGAGGGAGACAGAGAGGGTTGAAAGGTAATAAATTATGCAATGTGTGTAGTAAGTAATGTTGCAGGAACATTCATGCTCCAAACAGCATGTACAAGACCAGGGTGCATCAGCAGCTCTCAGGATATCGTAACACTTCATTGTATGTCTGCTGTCATAGCCCAATGAGAAAAAAAAAAACAGAAAAATGAGATAAAAAACATGAGTAAAGACAGAAGGCTGAATTTAAAGAAAAAGAAACGTGAGAAGGCAGAGTGAGGGAAAGGGAGAATGAGAAAGTGAGCCAGGAAGTGAGTAGAAAGAAGACAAGGAGGAAGCAGTAATGAAAGTGTCAGTGTGTGGGGACGGGTATAAACAAGGACTGCCTGTTTTGGCCGCGGACAATGAATGATGAACAGACTCAGAGGGGGGGAAAAAGAAAAAAATCTTGACAGTCCTTCAGTCCCCTTAAGAGTAACGGAGATGACCAGATGAAGCAAAACAGTGAAACTGCTTTGCAAAATTATAACACAGTCCAGGTGCTGCAGGATATTGTGTTTTTTAACTATTTCTATGGAGCCTATTTTTACTGGGTCTTTTCATGTGTCAGCAACATCAGGATTATATCTGATTAATCAAAATCAGTATACATGTAAATGTACTGTAGAGAGATTTACAGATTTTTTTATGTTTGAAAATATCAAGGCTGGACCTTTTTTTCTTTTCATTTACAGGTACTGACTGGGAAACTCTGGAAAAGATTTCTGAAAACTTACACAGATACATGCAAATGCATATCCTTTGCTTAAAATAACATACTAAAAAAAACACACATTTCACTACTTAGCACATATACACTTTCTCAATAGAATGCAATTGTACCGTTATTGTATGTACCATTAAATAGAATCCTATGTACCATTAAATATTTTAACGGTACATAGTGACCATGCTGCCTGCCATCACGTATTCCTCCCAGCATCCCCGCCTGATCGCTATGGTAACGCCATTGTCGGCTCTTATTAGCGTGAGATGGTTGATTTGAGTGTCCTGGTCGGGTATGCTCTCAGAGCCCTCATCACAGCTCATTCTCTGTCCTCTCTCACTCTCTCTCTGACTTTCCGTCCTACCCTCTTCTCTGGTTCTCTGTCTGCTCTTTCCTCCCTCATAGTCTCTCCTATTGTGCTCATCCCTTCCTCTCTCACTCCCAATTTACTCTCTTGATCTCACTCTATATTTGACATTCTCCTTCTCTCCCACTCACCCTTTCTCCATCTGTGTGTTTTTCCTGTGGGGCCAAGGGGACCAAATAACACTTCCCAACATGCCTGTGGGCACAGGGTGTAAGGTCATGCAAGAGCTGCACACATTAAGCTAGCACTCAGTAGTGTGCACGCTCTGAAGAGAGGATGGAGTAGGAGGGTTTGCCATGAATTAGCTTTTCCTAATGACTGGTACTGGAATAAAAGAGAGACTGTGAAAAAACAGTCTCACATCACTGGAACTAAAATATATACACACTTTTATTCTATAAATCCTCACCAACATTTTGGATTTTAGATCAATTATTATAGAAATTCCCAACATATTAAAAATAGAAATCATCCTTATAAAAAGATGGATTTGCTGTTTTCTTGGCCTGTGCAAGATTTGCCAGTCCTGATTGTGGCCATTTTATTTCTTAAAACTATAATTATGAAATATCACACGAGACAGAGTGCTGTCGTACTGAATAGCAGCACAGCTGTGAAGTATAACAGCGCAACCTCGATTTTGGTATTGCTTATCAGTTCCAAACAGTTCCAAAAACACTGTTTACACCAGTACACCGGCACACCAGTGTTTAAAATTTTTACTGATTTCTGACATCTCTGATTTTGTGTCTAAGAAGAATTATTGCAAATAATAAATTGAAGTATGCAAATGGGATTGCTGGCACTGCTGCCTGCTT
The DNA here is from genome assembly GCA_028565275.1 of Leiocassis micropogon. Taxonomy (NCBI): domain Eukaryota; kingdom Metazoa; phylum Chordata; class Actinopteri; order Siluriformes; family Bagridae; genus Leiocassis; species Leiocassis micropogon. Next base: position 8,069,660 of record JAOVVA010000027.1, on the reverse strand, counting down.
TAAAGGGTGAAACATCCCAGTGCTGTTGTATTCTATAACAGCACTAGTGGAATACCTTGCTTTCAATCAGATAACTCTGATAAGTCGGAAATGAATATTGTATAGCTGAAAATACAGGCAAATAGTGTTTGCAACTCTTCTTTAACTGAAAACTACATTCAAGACTCTACACTGGTGATACATCTTTAATTTGTTCAATGCAATTATGTACATAAAACTATTTTACTCGTGTATAAGAGCTTTATGTTTGATATTATGTGATATTATCAAGCAAGTAATCAAACAAAACCTCAATAGAAAGTTAGTTTAGTGTAAAATGCCACCACAAGCTTTAATGCATCTTATCATTTATTCCACATTTCCCTTATGGCATATGATTAACTTGAACAGTCAGAATGTGCGTGTGTGTGTGTGTGTGTGTGTGTGTGTGTGTGTGTTTAGCTAACCTGTCTGGCTGGTAGTGATGTTGATGTTCGCTAGCTGCTGAGGGCTTGGGCTGAGATCTGAGACTCCATTCACCGCCTCGATGCTAAATGTGTAGTTGGTTCTAGGCTGGAGCTCACTGACTTGAACTCTGGGGTGGGCCAGGCCAAACTGCCGCGGGCTGAAGTGAGCGTGGCTGCCGCAGGGCACGCACTTTTTAACCGTCTCACCTACAGAGCCTGAGCATTTCATGCAATGGACACTGTAGGTTACATCCCCTCTGCCCCCTGTGTCCCGTGGCGGGCTCCATTCTAAAGACACGGCTGTCTCGTTTACTGTGGAGATGGGGTTGCCTGGTGCTGATGGAGGCCCTGTCACACAAAAATGTACACAGTAATAAAAATAGTGCTAAAAATGTATATTTTTCCAATAGAAGGATTGTCAGCAACCCCCAAAGTAAGTTTGTGACCTGTTTTTATTCTTATGTTTCTTACACTCTATTCACAGCACATTTTATTGTAAAACAATACTGTACATTAGAACACAGTATACATCTGGAAAAAGCCCTGACAATGCTGATGTTACGAGGGTGAGTCAAAAATTATCAGCACTCTGGTTATATAAAACATTTTGTTGGTCGCACTGTCTTAACAGCACTTTCCGTGCAAGGCTCCTGTTCCCCAGTCACTGCTGTGCAGGAGTCAATGTGTTCTATCAGTTCATTTGTAGCTGCGTTGCAAGCAAAAATGGATGCCCTACTTATGATTTGCACGAAAGAAGAGCAGCATGCAGTGATTTTTTTATGTGTTTTTTGTGCTCTGAGGATCTACCTGGTGTCGAAACAACACATGGAAGGGCGTAAAACAAAAGCGTTTGGATATCTGCTAACGAAATTTGGTCACTTCTGCTAACACTGTCAACGATGTTAAAGCATCCTCCCTATGGTCCTGATCTTGCTCTGTCGGACTTTCACCTGTTTGGTCCCCTGAAAGCAGCCCTACGGGGAGGAAGATTTACTTCTGATGAAAAAGTGACTCAAAAGCTCAGCCGAAAACCTTTTTTCATGAGACAATACAAAAGCTTGTTGACGGGTGAGGAGGGGATAATGAAAAATGTTGTATTTGTCTTTTTTCAAATATTAATTAAAACAAACTCTACAGCAAGAGTGCGGATAACTTTTGACTCATCTCATATACTGGTTTGAGAGTAACTGTGTACAATGTTCCTAAAAATGACCAGACTATTATAATGAGACATGGGGAATTTGTATCAGTTCTCTTAAATATTCCATAATATGCAAATGAAAAAATAGGATAAACATAAAACACATGATTGATTTTTGTCATTTTAAGCACTTGGCCCTTTTAGGACCTTCATGGTGCTTTAAACAGTGTATATTTAACAATCTTACTTGTGCAGGCCATGGAGCGAGGGTCACTTTCGGCTCTGTAGTATCCCCGCTCACATACACACTCAGAGGCCTTGTCCTGATGAGAGTAGCTATGTGGTGGACACTTCATACAGTAGGCATCCATGGCTGAGGCTTTGTAAAAGCCAGGCCTACAGGCTGCAAGTCAGAAAAAAAGAACAACAAGGGTGAAATGTGTGGAAATTACACACTCTAAAGATGTAACACATTCATAACAAAGTGTTGCAAATAAATCTGCCTCTAATGGACAAAACTATTTGAACAGTGAGCGATCACCTGTGTTTATGTAAAATCTCCTTGGGTTAAGTGTAGCTTCACCAGTCGGTCCTTGTGTTTGTCAAGAATGTGCGTGTGCATGTGTGTGTGTGTGTCTATTTGTGAGTGCTCCGTGAAGACAGTGTACCAGACTCCCATATTGCCACAGCACTAAAAGCAAACTCTTTATTTTTGCAAACACTTTTCAAGCATGTCACATCTCATCATACACAGCACAATGCCACTGTCAGATTTTCCAGACAGTAAAGGAGAGGCGTACTTGTACAACAGAGCTCAGTCTAGTCATGTTGTCTCTACAGGATGTCCCTTTTCACATGATTTCTCAAATCGACAGAGGTTTACCTGCACATCAGTCCTCATATATGCCCTAATAATACCAGCGTCAGCACTAAATCTGGCATACTGACACACCTATTAGTTCTAATATTATTGCTGATTTGAATATGTCCACATGTTCACTGGCAAAACGTCTTGCATAAAAATAAACGTAACAGTTGTATTTTTAGATTTATTTATTCCTTCGCACTGGTAAAATCTTCACATTTTATTACACTGCAACATTATTACAAAAAACATGTATAAAGACTAAAACACATGATGCCAAGTGTGCACTACTCATTGCAGTATATTCTCAATGTTTCCAGCTGCTGACATCCTGACAACTAACTGCACCTCCTACAATACCCCAACCCCAGATCAGCAACTTATCACAGCATATGCATGTGTATCACAACCCCCCACACCACGTCAGAAATTTACGACTCCACATGCACATGTGGGAATAGCGAAGCATCAAAATTTATGCAGATGTCCTGACATCTTCCTGTGTGTTTGAAATTATTGCCTATAAATCTTCTTATGTGAAAAGTGGTGACTCTCAGGGGATAAGACAGTAGTGGTGAAGGCCACTACACGCCCTGCGTGAGCCAGGAAATGGAAAGGGCTGACAACAGCATGCATACTTTATTAGTGGTTAGGTTTAAAAAATAAAATAAAACCTTTTTGAAACCTTAAAAACTTTTTGGGACAGTTCATAAAATGTGATCACATTACCAGCCTGAAGTGACCTGAGTTCCAATTCCAGTCAATCAAATTTTGCTCCTAGATCAGATCTATGTGTAAGACATATGTGAGGTGATGTTATTTGAATGAGAACGGGCAGATCGGACTTCCTTCTTCTGGACCTCAACAACAAATACAGCCGACTAACAGCTTGACATCCTCCAGAACAAAATCCCAAGCATACTTAATGCTAAAATCACATCCATTGTTTAAAATGAAAAAGTGGTTGCACAAACTCATGATGTGTTTTAACCCAGATGGTGCAAACAAAGATGTATTGATGTGTATACATTTGTGCCATTTCCGGGGACAGACGCGTCCACATTAGCATCAGATGAAAGTCACTTGTAATTTTAAATGTGAACCGTCATGATATGAAAATTCAATGTGACCATAAATTAGAATTGAACAGTGGGGCTTGTAATGTGAACCTAGTCTTTATGTGTCAGGTAGTTGGGTCTTTCCATCAAGCTGAAAGACATGAATTAATGTATAGCTGCAGCCAACAATTCGTGACTTTTTGAACTTCTTAAAGGAAAACTCCATTGTGAAAGACTTGAATATTTTATCCTTAATTAACGTGCGGTTTTAAATGTCATCCAAGATTCATTCTATAATGTTCAACCTTCTCTACTGACATATTGGACTATTTTTACTTCTAACAGGTTAACTGTATCCTATATGGCTGCTTGAATTTTCATGCTAATACTTAGAGGTGCTTCGATCAGAGTTTTTGGATCCCCAGTCAAATCAGAATTGGCCAATACCAATACTGGTCACCGGACACAGGTGTGTGTGTGTGTGGGGGGGGTTATCAGAATCCAGCATTTAAAGTGTTCTATTTATTGTGTAATATAGTAGTATAGTAAATATTTGTGGTGTTTATAACCAGTGTTGGGTGTTCCTTTGTAACGCGTTAGAGTACTTGGATTACTTTTTTGATGTAACGAGTAATCTAACGTGTTAGGTCCGCCATTTAAGTACT
>JAOVVA010000027.1:8051909-8065385 GCA_028565275.1 Leiocassis micropogon | reverse complement strand
TGTGTGTGTGTGTGTGTGTATTGTGGTCTTTCCAAGTTGTTATTACTCCCTGGCAAATCCTACAGACTTCAGAAGGCCTGGTCTCTTGGGGATCGTCTCCAGAGCTTGCCAAAGCCAGCACCTCACTATTAATACCAGCTCTAGGCCTCCTTACCAGTTGCTAACTGTAGAGCAGGAAAAGAAACCCAAACTGTGGTCCTGGGGAATCAATCCGACGCTGAGCTAAGTGCAAAAGAATTCCTTTGCTCTAAAGCAGTGTTTTTGAGTTTTGACAGCAGGTCTATGAAAAAGGGAAGTTTAAACTGACAGACTGTGACAGTTTTCCAAAGAAGTTTGAAAGCAAGAGTAAACCAAAAGCATCAAACCACTTAACTTTTTTCACTTCTGGAGTACTTTGTTGACAGTTCAGCAAGGATCTTCACACACATTGGTTATAATGAACAAAATTCAACTTTTCCAAAAGAGGCAAAAAAGTGACACAAACCCGAGCTGCATGATAATCTAAAATGATAAAAAGAATAGTTTTTAGTCATTACTGAAATCATAATTATTTATTAGTATAATTCTCACAATGAGAATATTTATTACAAATAAACAAACACTATGGTGTGGTTTTGATTTATACAAAAAAGTTTGCTCCCATCAAGCAATATGATTAGACAAGTAGAATTCCATGATTGCTGATATACTGTAGAGTACTTTGTGCAAAGTCTAACTAAATTATCTCTCCGATTCGCAGGTGTTTTAATAATTGTTGATCAAGGGCACTACTTGGTGTATGGAAGAAGGGATTGTACACCCTACATAGTGCACTACCTTTCAGTTTTGCTCTATTTTGTTATTAAAACCCGAAAGGCTATTCTAAACTAGAATAAAAATTATGGGATTTACTGTACAGGACTGTCTAAAATGTTTGTTTTTTTTCATGTATTATTCTCTTTACCTTTTGGCTACATATGACCAGTAACAATTTCAACCTACTTTCACCCCAGTTAATTACACTAATTGTTGACCACAAACTCTCACAACACTAGTTCCACCAGTTATGGAAGGATACGTGCAGGTGGAGCAAAATAAACAAATAAACAACAAATCATAATCTGCTGATAATAAATGCCGTTTTCTGAACTGTTGTACTATATAACAGCGAAATCACACTCGAGGTTAGGCTGCACCCTCATGTCTATGGCCGCATCACAGCCGTGCTGATATTCAGAACAGAAGCACTCCCTCTTCTGTGATATTGCTTAATTATGAGTCATGAAATGTAATCTGTGTGCTGACCCGCAAAAAAAAAGCTAGCAGCAAGCACAACAACAATGGCGGACTTCAACATGGCTTAACGAGCAGTTCTCCTGACTTTGCAAGTCTAATTAGGGAACAAACCATCAATACTACAAAGCATTTAAGCTGGCCACTTCATTTTAAGTTCATTTCTTAAAGAAGGCGCACACAAACTTTTAGTTGGTTGTGATAATCCTGCCTCCAGCCCATGACATATGTGGGTTCTTTGTTCTCAGAAAAGTATTGTTGCTACCATGAAACTGGTTTTTATGTCTGACGGCTGGTGTTTGGCTGTCTGGAAAGCATGACTTTCAGAAAACAGAGAACTCGTTCGAAATTGGGCACCGGCTCCGAACTAGCTCCAGAACTGCCTTCGGGGACCGAACCAAGTTGCAATTCATTTATACATTTTTTACACTAGTAACAATATGTATCATTTCTACTAGAATACAGTATTGACCTTAAACATCAAAATCTCTGTCCATGACTGTCCTTTAATCACTTAAAATATTGGGTCACAGAGCTCTGTCCAGTCAATACAATGGTACCATTCATGTCCTCTCCTCAGTAAAATCACAGGGTTTAACGAGAGCTTCGATCAAGCCAATGGACCCAATAACAGAAACCAATTTCAGCTAGCTCACTCTGAACTACTTATCAAATATTTAGATGCACATGATCTCTGCCTCTTCGCACAAAGTAATCAATAAATTCTGCCTATAAAATCTAGGGCCATGAAAAGTGCAAATGAAGAAAGGTAATAGAAAGACAATGGAGAGAGAGAGAGAGAAAGAGAGAGAGAGAGAAAGAGAGAGAGTAATTCCTGCTCCATTGGAAAGGCTTAAAGGCTTGTGTGATGCTACTTAAATTCTCATTCAATCTGTGGCCTCTTCCCCCCTCTTCCATAATAAATGAAGCTGTTCAATAGACATCAACCTGTCACCTTGACAGCTAACCAGCAGAGGGTTCCTTCATCACAGACAGAAAAATAGACAAACTATAAAACAATCTAAGCTTTTATAACACATCTGCTAGTGGATGTGTTTTGGTACAATGGGGGGAAACACCTACTTCCACTGAATTTAAAAGATGATTAAGATGGTGTCTAGACCTTTGAGGAGATGTCCTGTTATAAAATGTTTTCTTTTACTGCACTGCTTCCACTCAGCTAAGAATTATGGTCTTTGCTCTAAGCACTAGTGATGTGACAGGGAGTTGATGGCAGAGATGCTTTTAGTCATTTATAGGCTTAAATTTGTCACAGGCTAGGGGGAAAGAAGGGTAAAGTTAGACAGGGAAGTGGGACACAGGCTCTTTTCACTCTCTTGTTCCTAAAAGAATGTGTCACCATGATAACATTATTCTAAAATGCACCCATTTACTTATATGAATCCTAGCATTTTTCTCTTGCAGTTACCATATTTGGGAGAAATGTCTGGCTCTACTGCACAATGTAAGCAAAAGTAACTAGATGTGAAAAGGGAAGTTTAAAAAATAAGCTGTTGAAATAAACTGGAATTTTCCCTGAATTGCTAAGAGAAAACAAAACAATTTTTTTATTTATTTATTTTTTTTTATCGCACACAGAAGCCTTCTCTGTAAAACAGAGAGTACATAAAATCATTTAAGAGCACAGAAGCCAGCTTATCACACTTGGGTGGGCAAAGAAAATGCTCTTTGTCGTTGCACTTAGGGTTAATCAATATCGACTCAATGAATTGTGCCAAGGTGAGCAATATTTGCTGATGGGATAACTATCCCTGTAGGCCCCATAATATATCTAAGATCTCACTGGTTAAGATCATCACGAGTTCAAATCCCCAGAAGCACCAAGGTGCCATTTTTGGCCCCCAAGCAAGTCCCTTAATCCTCAACTGATGAACTGTATATTGCCACTTTTTGGTGAAGGGGTGGGTGTCAATCGAATGAAATAAATGTTAACTAGGCAGCATGAAAGTAAGGACCCATTGCACTGATGCTTGTCAAACTGAGACTTTTATTGTGCAGAATAAAACGACCAAAATTTCTCTTATATAGTCCCCAGCATTTCACTAGTGCTTACTATAGAAAGTTTTCTCACTACACTATAGCCATGATTGGGCTGTCTGCTTCACGTCAGAAATGCTGGCCTCCCAGGAACACCTGTATTGGTCCAAACATGTGGAGATCACTTAGAGAGAGGTCAGGACTGTACGGCAGGGGGGTGGCATGAACTACCACCAGAGTTTCTGTAATGTGCATGAGTTCATCGTAAATGATTGTGTGTACAGTTCTCGAAGAGAGATGGAAGACCAGAGATTTTCCAGAATCAGGTGTTCCACTTAATAGATATTTACACGGGGCTCTGAGCCACCTTGGCCAGGATCATTATTCAAGAACGTATGACTTTCTTTAAAATATTTGCACCATTTAAAGGTTTTATTGCAGCTAAGAGTCTCATCGTCGTACTGTTTATGCCTTCATTCATGAGAAATTTCATCACAAGCCCCAGTTTGACTTAAACGTCCCTCATATTTTATGTTGTTTCGTGTATCGTTAAACAGTAAATTAAAATAAATCTGCTTAATGGAGCACAGACATAAAAACACTGACACTGTCCATTTCTCATTCTGAACTTAAAAAAGAGGCATTTAGACAGTGTCACATTACATGAAACACAAGTATAGGGACACAAGGAATTTTGAGTAAAACAGCAACAGCCTCATATGGGTTCTAAGACCCAGGCCAAGTCATCCAGTGCAGCAACATAACAATAAAACAACTAAATATAACAATTAACAATTGCTTAAAGGTAAAAAGATTTAAAAAATTTTTAATTCCAGTATTTCACATTTTTTCTTGCTCCTGCTTGAAGTTACAGCTGTAGAGTAACATTGTCAAATGAGTGAAATACTGTAGCTGTGGCTTAATAGGGAGAAAAATGTGCATTTTATGGCATGGCTTAAAAAACAATATAATAATAATAATGAGATCATATCTGGCACAGTAACAAGTTAATCGAGTTACACATTGTGTATGCAGCTTGTCTTAATGAATAAAAAGGGCAATTTATCAAACTGTCGATGACCTTGGTGTATTCGGTAACATGAAAAAGAAAAGCAAACAATAAAAAAAAAAAACGTAAAATCCTATGTTCCGTCTGATACAAAGTAAAAGCCTATTTCCCTTGGAAATTTCAGGTATTTTACCACATTTGGTTATGATTTTCCATTTTGCTTATGTTAGTATATGAAATTACCTTTCTGACCTGAGCATGGCTTGCGTAAAGGTGACATTTTCAAGTCTCTGTAGAACTTTTTTATCTTACAATCAATGCATTCAATTTTAAGAAGAAAACATAAACAGTGTACACTGGGTGCATTGCAAAAGTACCAGTTTCTTTTTGCCTTTCCAGAAGGACATAGAGAGAAATGCTAGAAGGTTAAACACACCCAAAAACACATGCAGATGGAAACCACTGAGGAGAGTTCAGCTCCAGGATACTATTGGTTCTGGCTACCAGACATTACTTTTTCTTTTATATATTTATTTTAAAAAATGTATTTCCCTCTGCCAGTGAAAGATTCTTTATACCCACTACCTTCTCTAAACTCACACATAGGAAGGTCACTATCCAACCTGCTAAATGCAGAGCGGTTTGTAAGGACTACAAATTTTGGTAAACTTTTGGTCAAATCCATCCTAGTCCCCCATGGACTTGAAAACCTAATTCACTCTCAGTGTGGATTTTCACACAAACAGAAACACACACATGCAGCATTTTGAGAAAGTCTGTCCAATTACAGAGGGCACAGAAAGAAAACCATGGAGATGGAGAGTTTAACCCTGTACTCTTGGTGGGATTTCTCTGCTGAGCCTCAATCTGTTTCACGGCTCCCTGGAGTGATCTTGCCTTCCAAAGGCCATTTCCCTCTCACCATCCATCATGCTCTTGCTGACAGCGCCAATCTCCCCGGCTTTGCTTCTCAACACAAGATGTCCACCTGAACCAGCACCACGTGCTGAACGAGACAGACTAGACACATCTATTGTCACTTTTGGACTGAAAATATATTTTTTTATCTTTTTTTTCCCTGACATTTTAACCAGGCTTTCACAATTTTAGGAATGGCTTAACGTGATGCAATATTCCATTACTGTTATAGTTGTGTATGTTGACCCTAGCTGAAATATGCTTGGAGAATAAAGTAGCATAAATACAAAGTCTGATAATTCACCTTAGGCCAACAACAGCATCTCACAATCATAAAAAACACACAAAACACCTATGTTTTTTTTCACCCATATATACCTGTACATATACACGCTAACAAAAAGGTTGCATTGATAAGAGTCATCCAGGTTCTTTCTGCAAAAATCTTACACTGCCATCATATCCCCTGAGGTCTTATGATGGCAAAAGAGCAGTCTTTTTCTACCCAAGAAAAATAGAGGGATAATCAAATTGGCAATCAAGATTGAGCCCATTTTTGTCCACCTTAGCAATTCAGACTTTGATTTTAAAATAATTAATAATAACCATTAAAGTTACCAACAACTAGTCTTTAATTTATCTCAAAATTCTAAATAACAGGCAGTACTTGGCGTAGTGATTGGCGTAGTGAGTCAAAGGTTTAAGTCCTGCCTTGTTCATGGAGATTGCATGTTCTCCCTGTGCTTTGTGGGTTTCCTCGCACAGTCCAAAGGCTTATTGACATTTTCAAATTACCCATAGTATGAGAATGAGTGAGTGTGTGTATGCTTGTGTGCCCTGATTTGATGAAATATTTTATCTATAAATTCTTATTGTCTTTGAGTACTACAGTAATTAACCATTAACTATGTTATGAACATTGTTAAAAATAATTGTTTTAATTAAATTATTTGTTCAAATATGATGTTAAATTGGGTGGCACGGTGGCTTAGTGGTCAGCACTGTCGCCTTGAATCTCCAGGATCCAGGTTCGATTCCCACCTCTGTGTGCATGTTTGCACAAGTTTGCATGTTCTCCCCATGCTTGGTGGGTTTCCTCAGGGTACTCCGTTTTCCTCCCACAGTCAGATTAGTCTAATTGGCATTATCAAGTTGCCCGTAGTGTAGAGTGTGTGTTTGCGTGTGCCCTGTGATGGATTGGCTCCCCGTTCAGGGTGTACCGAAATTGCCCATCCAGCAAGCAGATCCAGGCTCTTGTTATGGGGTCACCGCAACAGATCATCCAATCCGCATATTTGATTTGGTGCAGGTTTTTATGCCGGACGCCCCATGGGTGAACCCACATGGGTTCCCGGTCAGAGAATCAAACTCCCACCATAGTTAGTGGGCAAGCAGTTCCTGACTGCACAGCTGATAATATTATTACACCCTCCTGTTGTCTCCTTAAACCTCAACTTGAGGAACACTTTTTTCTGCCCTTTATAGGTTATTAGTTTTGGATGATTCAATTGTTAATCTTTTTTAATATTTAATGGTAAAACACTAGAAGAGAAAAATGAGTATTGCACAACAGGCAGTCCATTGTAGTTAGAATTAAAATGAGAATAAGTGTGTTATTGCTACTGAGTGAGAGATATGTGGGAGTTATTGCTCTCAGATCTGCAGTAGTGGCACATGCAAGGATTTATTAAGTAGGTTTCATCAATGTATATAGAAAGGAGCAAAACACCTCTCATACTCAAAGCTGCATCCAAGTTAGGAGACTTTTTGGCAGTTTGGAAATATACTTATATGCATACTTTATAGCACTACAAAGATGTGTTCCTATACAGCCTGTAATAAAGCATCTCAAGGGGAGAAACTCAGCATTTAGTCATGTTCATGGGTTCCAGACTTCAGGCAGTCTTTGACTGCAAAGGATGTTCATCCAAGTATTAAAGGCAATCCTTATGTTAGCATGTTCTATTATTTATGAGCCCCCCCAAAATGTGTGTGTATGAAGATGGCTGTAATTCCCGAATGGATGATGCCACACTTTTGTTAAACCCCTTAAATTAATGCTGTAGGTCTTGACTTCACTCACATATTGAGTGTATTATTTCAAATTCAAAGTGGTGGTGTATGGAGGCAACATGCCAAAAAAAAAAAGTATGGGCCTGACTGTATATTAAAATATCAGCTGTATAACTCCATGAAGGTCTTACACACAATAACTGTTAAACTTTTAAGGCCATGAGACTGCAACTGGTTCCTACATGAAGTGGTGCTATTCTTTCTTTGTTTAAAACTCTCATTGAAAAAAGAAAAGATTTTTCCCCTTTTTTTCTTAACCTTCCAATTCCTACCCACCAGCCAGCTCTTCCATATCATATCAATCAACCAGCTACCAACCAGGTTCCTCCAAGACAGCTAAAGTCAGCCAACAACATTTTAAACTGCTGCATCACAGGGTGGTGTACAATCTTTAGAGGAAAGCACTATCGACCCTTTTCCTGCACACATAAGCTCACAGGCCCCCAATATTGACTAGTGTCACTGTGACTGGCAGGTGGAGAAGGAGAGAGCGAGAGAGAGAGAGAGAGAGAGAAGAAAGAAGAGAGAGCACTCCCACTGACAGGATACGGTCATTTTTTTCCTTTGGCTCCCAAGAGACATCTGAGGCGCTTTGAGGTTTCACCTTGTGATCTCCAGACGATACGGTGATCTCTTTTCAGATTTCCAGGTAGGGTCATTCTGAAGGCCAGTGTACAAGAAACCTGCAGATCTCATGCCATCACCCTGCCCACCTACTGTCTATTGCATTACAGTAACTTTCTCATTCATCTTCAGTAAGCTCTTTATCCTGCTCAGGGACATTGTGGATCCAAATCCTGCTCTGGAACTGCAGGAAAAGAGGCAAGAATAAACCCTCCACAGAATGCTTGTCCATGTGTGTGCACCATGCACCATGCACACACATTTACACACTCATTCCAATGTAGTCTCACAAATGCTAATTCCCAAAAATCCAGTTTATATTAAATGTTATAATTAATACAATGGAGAATCTGATGGGATTAGCAGGCTTTTTGTACTTTCTTTGTATTGCATACAAATAGATTAAGAAACTCTCATAGAAGAAATTTGTATGAAACTGCTTTACTGTGTTTCTCTTTGAACTGAGCTAATATTTGTTTCTAAAGCTTATGCTCATCCAGCAGCCTAGAGGATAAATTATTGAGTGAGATCTGAAAATAAAAAGCAAAAATGACAGCAAGATAGTGCACATGGCAAAGCCAGCACGTGCCATCTTTCTTTTTATAAAAAATCAGAAAAATGCAGTAGCTGTTTTTTTTTTTCGGTCTTACAATTTTCTAGGACAGACAGAGATGACACAGTGTATTATGCTAAAACATATTAGGGCCACTAACATAAAAGATATTACACCTAATTACACTGTCTGGCCAAAAAAGTTGCACATTCTAATATTTTTTATACCGGAACAGGACAGGGATAGCTCCATGGTTAAGGCATTGGACTTCGGCTCGGAAGGTCCCAGATTAAAACCTCCCCACCAAATCCAGTCCTGGAGGGCCAGTGTCCAACACAGTTTGGTGATTCTTCTTCTCAAACACAGCTGATTAAACTAATCTGTTAATTACTAGGTTCAGTGGGTGTGTTTAGATGTTTGTGAATTACAAACTGTGCTGGTCACTGGCCCTCCAGGACTGGATTTGGAGACCCCTGGTCTAGAATTACATTCTTTTCATTCCAAGTTCTTCGTTTCCCTATGCTCTCAGAACCACTCTTTTACAATTCCAATCCAATAAATCTTGCCATTGTCATCTTGGAAAATGCCCATGTAATCAGGAAAGACAATTTTCATTTTCCTGTGAGGATAAACTGGTCATTCAGTACATTCAGGTCATCAGCCACATAATTTTGCTGAGTTTAGACCTGACCAGTTAAAAAAAAATAAAAAAATCACAGCACTGCTTCCAGAGCATGTACTGTATAGTGGGCATTATGCATAAAGGGTGCATGCTACTGTACATGAGATAGCATTCTCCAATATTAAATTATCTAAAACAAGCTCAAGTAACTCAACAAATAACATGTCAATTGTTTCTTTAACTATTTTGTATAATTTCTCAAATACAAACACACATATACATAAAATGACATTAAATGACTTTTTAAATTACTTGACAAATAAGACTTTCACAATACAGAGCAGAAAGAAAGCACTCAGAGGAACAATGTGCTAAACTCACAAAAACGTTATTAGTTATGCTAGCTGTCAGCTCACTTTGTAATGGATGAATCTTCCTTGTCTTTCTTCTAGAAGTTGCTAATCTGTACAGCTCTACATTACAGAGGTCAAGACCTGAGATGTTGAAACAAAGCCAACGTTCTAAAGTCTGTTTCTGCACACACATATGGAAACTATCAGTCTATGGCTAATCCACACTTCATGCTCATACTTTACTGCTTTCGGTCCCCAAAATGCATCATAGTTATCCTATGACTAGCTAGTTGTACAACTAACGTGAAAGTTTCTATTAAGGCTATATGGCAATACCATTAACCCTGTCTTTGGGCCTAAACCATAAGGTATTTTATAACCCTACCATCATTTTCTCAAAAACATTTCAGTAGTAGAAACAGCTTAACTCAAACCACAGTGATCCAGGCCAGGCAGTTCCCAATGATAAGGGAATTAAATCCATGTGTGATGATGTTAAATAAATGAGTTCTACCGTAAAATTCATATTTGACCACTTCAAGTTCATATTCGACCACATCCTGCAACATGCCATGCATTCATTTACTTTTACCCAGATGCTATGTAAATCTTTCTGGCATTTTGTCCAAGAAGAAACACACGAAAAATAGTGTGCGCCACATCCATAATCTGTATTTACACATATTACAACACAATTTACTCATTCCAAATCATGTATTTTTATTCAATTAAATTCCTAGTTTGTTTACAAATTTATATGTTTCCAAATCCTTGCTTCATTCTGTTCAGTATTCATTACTGTTTAATTATATTCCGCCAAAAAAGAACATGAAATGTGAAGGAAAAAAAAGTGTTTATATTGCAAACTGGCCTTTCACCATCTGCTAGGATGTAATTACATGCTGCATATTATTAGCGTGGAGAACTGAATTGTTATTGATCCAAACAACAGTTAACTCACCACTAATGGACTGACAACATGTGGTAAATGGTTTGCCTGAGAATTAACTTGATAGTTGCATTAAACAAACCAATATAAGCTGGGGAAAAACAAATGCATGAACAGGGCATAAATTTAAGAGCTTTCATCTGCCTCTTACTCTAACATGACAGCAGCAACACATGTATGCATTTTATTTAGTTCTTTTTGTCCACTGTAAAACCCATCCTAAAAAATGACATGACTGTCAAGGGTAGATGAAAAAAAGGCATAAATGGGCATTGCAGATGTATTGGGCTTTTGAATTCCTTGCTGAGACCAATAAAAAGCTGCCTAGCTGAAAGCAGCCTTCCTAGTCCTCATAGCAGCTTCCAAATTGGCAGGGAGAGCAGCTCGCTGATAAATGACTAAGGGGATCTATAAGACATTACAGGGAAATCTCAAGCCATTTACTGAAAGCTCAACAGACACTTTGAAGACTATGACAAATTTCAACAGGTATCAGCAAGGACTCATATATTTTCACTGGAAAATCTATGTGGATGACATTATGCTCTACATACATGAAATATCAAATGCTTCATTCCCAGTGCACAGGATACAAAAGGATGAATTTAGGCTTTAAATTGGCAGCGTGAGGACAGTTTTTTGAAAGTGGTGTAATGCTGCTGATGGTGCATGTTCATACACTCATTATGCATCTGTCAGATCAGCATTATGCACAGATTGTCAGCTTAGTGAAAGAGCGTTGAAATAAATTTAGGCGTTCCAATAAATTTAGGAAAAGATGCATCTGTAGCATATACAGTGGTGTGAAAAAGTGTTTGCACCCTTACAGATTTATTTTTTATTTTTTTGCATGTTTGTCACACTTTAATGTTTCAGATCATAAAATAAATGAGAATTTTCACACAGGCCTATGTAGCTTTGGATTTTGTTTTCCCATAATAATAAAAACCTTTATTTAACTGCATGATGTGTTTACTTGTGTAATCTTTGACTAATATTTAAATTTGTTTGATGATCTGAAACATTAAAGTGTGACAAACATGCAAAAAAATAAGAAATCAGTAAAGGGGCAGTATACACTGTCCGACCAAAAAAAGGATGGATTTAACTAAGCAAATAAGTAAGAGCCTTCCATTGGATAATTATTGCAGTGATTAATATGGTTCAGTTGGCAACTTTTTAAACTTTATTTAACCCTATCTAATGTAGCTATGAGTGGCTTCTCATTTCAAAAGACATATCCTGTGGTTATGTTACTCTGTAAGATGTTACTCTGTTTCAAAAGGGTCAAATTATTGGCCTGCATGAGAAAATAAAATAAATAAAGAGATGGCTGAAACAAATAAAATTGGGTCAAGAACTGTCCAACGCATTATTAAAACCTGGAAGGATAGTGAGGAACCATCAACTACACCAACACTTGGTCAAATCAAATGTTTAATGGTGAAAGTAAGAGCATTTCTACATGCACACTGTGAAGAGAACTCTGTGAAGATTGGAACTAAACAGCTGTGTAGCCCTAAGAAAACCACTTATCAGGGAGGCTAATCAGAAAAAAAAAAGCTTCAGCTTTTTTCCGGGACCACAAAAAATGGACTGTGGAGCATTAGGAAAAGGTCATGTGGTGCGAGTCCAGGTTTACCCTGTTCCAGAGTTATGGGTTCATCAGAGTAAGAAAAGAAGTGGATGAAGTTATGCACCCATCATGCCTAGTGCCTACCATACAAGCCTGTGAGACAGTGTTCTGATCTCTGGTTGCTTCAGCAGTTGTTTCTGGAGTTGTCCAGCAAGGTATTTTTTCTTCCTCTATGGCACAAATATGATGGCATATTCCAAGATGATGTTGATGCCAGGATTCATTGTGCTCATATTGTAGTAGAGTGGTTTTTACACATTTCAGACCTTAACCACATGCAAAATCTTAGGGATGTGCTGAAGGAGACTTTACGCTGCAGTCCGACCCATCATCAATACAAGATCTTGAAGAAATATTTTATGTGAAATAAATGTTGTGACATTGCATAAGTTGCATAACTTCTAATGTGTTATCCTTATTTTAACAATATGATTAGAATAAAAGATCAGTGAGAAATATTCAGAGCACCCAATTTTTAAACTTCACACTTAAGATCTTAAATTCAAAAAGTTAAAAACATATTCCTAATGAACTCTTATATATAAATAAGATCAACCGGTAGTTGGGAGCTTGTGGCGGTTTTTCTCAGCAGCTTCAGAGGAGTCGTGCTGGGCCCAGCATGGTGCGTTTGCATGCTGAGGATTACATATGTGCAAACAAAACTTCAAGGTGCTTTATAGGGAATTGGTGTAAGGGTGATTACTGCAGCCTCACCAGCCAGTACAACAGCACTAGTGTGTGCAATGCTGATGCATACCAGATGGGTTAACCTCTAGTGACCCATACATCCTATCATATGAAAGTGGGGACACATGAGCAAACACACACTGGCCACACATACTGACCCACAAACACCTCTCCTCCTTTCTTCTCTCTCTCTCTCTCTCTCTCTCTTTTCCCTTACATCATATACTGTCACATTATTTTCGCATTTCGTTGAAATGAGCAGCTAACAACTCTCATTTCTTGTTGTGGAAATTTGATATCTAACCTCATTTGTGCAAATCCAAGCCTAGCATTTTTTAAGCTCACAGTGCAAAAGCTTATAAAAGAGTTTAGCTCGTTGCTGTAGTGCTGACAATCCCATGACCCACTTTCAGTGAGAGAAACCCATTCGGCACCTCTTCACAGTGAGAATTAGTCACATTAAAGCTCAGTTCAGCTGCTGCAGCTCTGTGTTAAGGCTCAGCTGTGCAAGTTGTGCAAGTGAGCTGTGTGAGCAGGTTTTCGTCCAAGTGTTTCATAAAATTTAAGCACATTTCAACATGAGCCCCAGCAGTGGGAAAAATTCAAACGTGTTTGGGGGAATTTCTGATTTTAATTTAAAACATTGTCAACTTCTGGAAAATACAAATACTGTAATGAGAAAAAGCAGTTTCTCAACAAATCTCATTCGTATTTCATGAACTGCAAATAAACAGGAGGATGGGAATGGGATGAAGATTACAAAACAAAAAGTAGAGGCAGAG
>JAOVVA010000027.1:8027600-8041873 GCA_028565275.1 Leiocassis micropogon | reverse complement strand
AGCCATTTTACGGCACCCCTGGAGCAGACAGGGTTAAGGGCCTTGCTCAAGGGCCCAGTAGCGGCAACCTGGCAGAGCTGGGGCTCGAACTGCCGATCTTTCGATCCATAACTCAGAGCCTTAACACACTGAGCCACCACTACAATTATTTTTATTTAACTGTATGCTTAAAAGTTTTTTTTTGACGGCTGAGGTTTCTCCTAAACAGCTGTGAGCCGTGACAAAATCTGATAAACTTCCTAGCAAGCTCCCTATGAATGTGAAAAGTCCATATAGGCCTAGTTGTTGTTGTTGGTGGTGGTCTTTTCGGCTGCTCCCATCGAGGGGTCGCCACAGCAGACCATCCGATCAGCACACAACTTGGCACAGGCTTTACAACGGATTCTCTTTTTGAGACAAAGGGTATGCCCTTTCATCTAGGCTTGGGGCTGGCAGGCACTGCATCCATTGGATGGAATCGGGGGGAACTGAACCCCGGCCTTCCGCATGGCAGGTGAAAAGCCTACCACTGATCCACCAATGCCCCATATAGGCCTAGTATGAACCTGAATGTGTTCAGCTAAACCTTAAATAAAGATCAGGTTTTGTTCATATGAATTTGTTGATATGAACAGAGGTAACATATAACTAGAAGCAGTAATGAGGAATTATTATTATTATTATTATTATTATTATTTCTAGAAGTAGGAGTAGCAGAAGCAGTAGTAGTAGTAGTAGTAGTATGGATGGCTTTTTTAAAACACTTATATTACTTTTTACATTATTTCGTTACCAGCCACTTAAACTTCATACGGAATTAAAAAAAACAGCTTGTCATGTGCACTACGTACAGAGTAACCAAAAGGCAGAAGGTTCTTTGTCCTGAAGACTGAAGGAAAACTCAGTGTTACAAAAGACTGACTCTAAAGATTCCCTTCTTACCTCCTAAACGTATCCTTATGGAAAAATGATAACTATGATTAAATGTTTAAATTATTTATGAGATGTCTGTAAGGCATACTTTATTGTAGAACATGTTCCATGCAAGTCAGTAGAATTAGATGTAGAATGTATTAGAAGTATTAATTACATTGTGTGATAAGTTGCACTGTACTGTGATTTACAGCTGACACTAATGCCAGAGCTGCTGTTGTAATAAAAAATTAATCAATACTTTCTGACTAATCATATTCAAGATGCCTAAAGCGATGTGGTATAATAATAATAATATTAATAATAATAATAATAATAATAATAATAATAATAATAAATAAGGTCATTGTACCATTAACTTTGTGATGCCATTAAGAAAATGTCAGATTTGTCAATGTTTTGAAACAAAAACTACTTTCTTTTTTGTCATGAAAAAATAATAAACATAAATAAATAAATAAATAAAACTACACTTATAAGCAACTTAAGGCTGTTTATCTGCTTTCTCTAAACCCCATGTGCTGTGGTTGTAAAGTAAAGCAAAGTCGCAATTAATCCTTATAGTCACCATATGCAACCATATGCACACCTATTTATACCGTGTGTGTGTGTGTGCGTGTGTGTGTGTGTGTGTGTGTGCGCGCGCGTGTGTGTAAACCACAATTTACCCATTACAACAGGCATAAGGCAGCATAGATGCAAAGCCAAATGGATTAAACGAGCATCATAAACAATAAGGACTTTATATAAATAAATAAATAAATAAATAAATAATAAAAAGCTGCTGAGGCTGACAGTGCGCGCGCTTCTTTGCTTTAGACTTGATGGGAGCAAAGCAACACTTGAACAGTCACATCTCAGAAGTGATGCTTCTTCTTTGTAGAGCTTGCAATTACAGTAAGTCTCACACACAAGCTAAATTTCACGAGGTAATAGTTCTCTGGTTCCATGGTTTAATGTAAGGATTAGTCTTTCTATTCAGAGCGACTCCGCTGTTGTTCAACAGGAAAACAGGCAGTGAACGAGTCCAGTCACTGAATGCAGTAGTGTTGTAGGGGAAACTGTCACTTTCAAACTAAACATTATTATTGCTGTTGTTTTTAACTGCAAACCCTTATGCATTGTCGAGCTGGTTAACATCAGATTATTCCTTCACATGCATTTTTAAGAAACAGACCCGTCCGAAGTGAACGGCAATATCCGTTATCAGTCACCAAACGCACGCGCACACAAACGTAATAAATTTTTTTTTTTTTTAAAACGCGGGTATTTAATAAGTGCTTACCTTCATTATCTGGATAGTTTCTTAATGCGTGACAGTCTATTAAAGTGTGAAGAAGAAAAATAAAAAGAGATGAGTAAATCCGACTGAGAGCCATGTTCAGGCTGCTCGCGCATCCCCGTGCGCAAACTTGGATATATGAAGCAGCGCGAGAGAGCGCGAGCTGTAAGGAGGATCCGTCAGGAGCGCGACCTGTCAATCAGACTGAATTGGGCGGGGCTTGTGTAAAAGGGACTGAGCAGTGCACAGTGATGGACAGTAACGAAGTAAATGCAATTCGTTTCTGTACTTACGTACATTTTCCCTACACTTTATTTTGAAGCATTTTCATTTTGAAGAACTTTTTACCTTTATTCCACTACATTTCAAAAGAAAACATTATACATTCTACTCTAGTATGTTGTGAGACATCAGTCACTCCTTCTTACGTATGGGTGGAAAAAGTAATTTTGCAAAATTGAAGCACAGCAAGCACAACAATTAGGGTGGAATTTATTTAAGATGATGTACTTTGAGTGTTGTTACTTTACCATATGAACTGCATATTGTAAAGTAAAAGATGTTTAAGGTGATTCACTGGTTATCTTACTACATTACTGAAATGAATAAATGCCCCAATAAGCCATGATATTAAACTTAAAAATTAATCCTATATTGTAAAGGTTCCCTTTGTGCCGCAGCGCAGCTCTGGCCCCTTGGGGCATGGCTACACGAGACCTCTGGTGTCTGACACTTGGATGTTAGTGGCAGATCTAACTGTTGGTTTTGGGGTGTGGCCTCAGTGCATTATACTTGTTTGTTTAACACATCCGATCTTTTCCTGCGTAGCCCTGTGTGCTGTTACTGTGATGTGATGGGTGTTCTGATACCTCTCTGTTATGACCAGCATTTTGGTGGTTTGTGGTGCAATGGCTTTTTTGTGGAATCAAACCGAATTGTCTTCCTTTTGGTCTCCGTGGTCATACAGTCGGTGAACCAAGCCAAGTCTAATCTGGCTTTTCTGTTCTTAAGCATTACCAAACTCTAGACTTTGACATGACACACTTCAGTACACCAGTACCTCCTCAAGAATGCTCTTTACTTGGCCAGATGCTGTGAAAGTGTTCTGTTTCAAAACAGACAGAATTCTGCAGTCATCCACTTTAGCTGTCTTCCAGGCCGTTTGCTGTTGCTGAGCTTTCCAGGTAATTCCTTCTTTTTAAGAATGTTCCAAACTGTTGAATTGGCCACAAAATGTTTTTTCTACCTCTGATTGGTCTTTTTTTTTTTTCGGCTTAAGATGGCCTTCTTCACTTGCACACCTGTTTGGACCTCATGTTGAACAGCTACCACATGTAAATGTAACACCAAGAACCACCTCCAGGCCTTATATATGCTTGATTATTCATGAATTAACAAGGCAACAGGCCACACCTGGCCATGCAGCTGCTTGTCAGCTATTTGTTCCATTATTTATGAGGCACCAAAATGGGTGTGTGTGAATGAAAATAGTATAAGTAGCAGGCAAATCTCAATATTAACTGTTCTGTGGAGATTATTGCAAAGAAAACAATGCAAGAAAAACAAAAGAAAAAGAAAAATCAGGAAAGACCATGGAATTAGACGGTGTATCCAAACTTTTGATTGATATAGTGTGTGTGTTTGGGTGTCTTTTTCTTGCTCTAATAAAATACACAAAATTAAAACAGTCCTTTAAAATAAAGTTGACAGGAGATAATACAAATGCACAAAAATGACTGAATCTGCATGCTCCGTGAGCTACTCATAAAGGCTGGAAGCAGATATACGACTTTGTTTGTATGATTTCCTGGATGAAATGCACTGCCCAGGGGTATATGGTATGTGAGCATTGTATTTATGATCGCACAGGACATCTTGCACTATATGCACCTTAAAATATATGTCTCTCTCTTGCATTCTATCTCCCTTTCTGTTTGCTCCCTCTGTGAATTGCCCTCTCTCAGGCTCTTTATCTTTTCCTCTACATGACAGACAGGACAGAAGGAGAGAGCGTGTGGTTACTATAAGAATTAATGAACCATAAAAAGCTGGAGCATGCTCTAGACTTAAACAAAGAAACAGGCGTTGCTTTCGATCTGTGTGTGTGTGTGTGTGTGTGTGTGTGTGTGTGTGTGTGTGTGCGTGTTATATTCTTATTAAATCTACATCAGATGTCAACATCCCCCTAATTTTCTTTGTAGCATGCCTAAACAACCTTTCACATTTTTAAATAAACTCTTTAACCCATATTTAAATATAGACTATGCCCCACTGAGACTAATTAGTGTGTTAAAATACAACAAATCACCTGTTCACTACACTCCTCCGTAACCCATGACTGCCATTATCCAACTTTATTAATGAGAATGGTGACAGCATAGCATCTATCTGTATCTATATTTTGCCCTGATCAAAAAAAGCAGGTTGCTCCATTAGCCCCCACAACTAGGCTTTGACAGTTTCAACAAGGCTGACAAATACATGGCATCCTTCAGCAAAAGCCTCCCTACTGTGCAGTGCTCATATTTTGAGACTAATAAGACATGTGGACAAGTTCCTAGGGCCAGGTCCTGCTCTGATGATCATATCTGCCCATCACCAATCTGTAGCAATGGTGAAAGAAAGAAGAAAGTGCTCTCCAAAGCCTCCGAGTATAAAACAGCAGTGGTGAAATATATGAAATACAGCAGCATAGGTTATAATAATTTTAATATTTTAGCTCATATTTGTGACTAAATATAGAAATTCTAGATTTTATGCAGGGTTCTATTTATGTATTTAGATCTGGAGATAAAGCAGATTAAAATCATATGTCATGTCTTTACTACTCTTCTGTAAAAAATATATATTTTAAAATAAAAAAAAGGAAATATTTTGAATTCAATCTCAATTCTGCAATTTTTTAAATGTAGAAATTGAAATGTGAAAATAAAATAATTGGGTAAAATATATGTGAAAAATGAAACATACCCATTATGTGAAAATGTAATGTGAGTATAAATAATTAAAAACCAAATTTTAAAAATGAAAGCGCATAACCAATATATAATATTTTTGTATATGATAATCACTTATAAATCACTTCTAATGAATGAAATCACATGCTTTATGTGTCTATATTTACATTGGAAAACTAATTGTATAAAAAAATACAGGTGAAAGATAATCAATTAACATGCCGTTTTTATGCTGATGATGCTCTGTACTGTTTTTTTAAAGGGCACAGTGAGCTGGTGGAACGGTATTTGTGTTGGACCAAAAGGCAAACATACCTCCTACATGCCTTCTGTCATCCTTTTTATTTAAATATCATTAAACCTTTATTCAAGGAGTCTTGAAATGTTATGGTGTTCCCTGACTACCGAGGGTACATTCATACTGCTGTATGTTTGTTTAGAAAGGCATGACCACAAAACCCTGTGCCCCTCCGCTTGTCTAATAACCAAGCAGAAGCTTAGTGCTTCACAGCATCTTTACAAGCTTTTGGATTTATCCAATAAGCAGACATGTAAGAACAGCCCCCCTTCGTATTTTCCTTCCTGTGCACATTTAAGAAGCAGCACAAAGCCAAACAATGCTTCAACAAAGTGCTTTGTGCCAGAGCACAGGCTGTCAGAGGCCACACTCTGCTGGATTGACGGGATCTCAAGCCCTACCAAGCAGAGGTGAACAGGAGTGTGGGAAGAGCTTGGCACACAATGCTGGTCTCCTGGATGGGTGGAGAGGAGGGGCCTTAGGCCTCAGCTCTGTGGCAGATAGGCCAAGCTCTCATTCTCTTCACTCAGGCCCAGGGTCAGTACTGAGGTCCTGCAGCACCATGGCTCTGGAGTTGCCCATGGCTCCATGTAACCCCACACAGATGGCTCTTTTCTGGTTTGGTCAAAGATGCTTAGAGCTAGACATGGTTGGTTAGAAGGTTAGTCAAGTTCAGTGCAAGATCAATGTAGGCATACTACATGCATGAAACGGTTAAACAATGAATTTGTCAAGGTCATTTTCATGCATGAATAAGGGTGTGCCCTGTATGGAGAGTTGTAGAGTTGATTTTGAGATAAGTCTTGTATTTTATTATTATTATTATTATTTTTTAAATTATTTTAATTTTATTTTTGTTTCATATTAAACCCTTTTCTGAATACTAATGAACCACTTTGGAATTTTATTTCTCCTTTAATATGCTTTTTTCCCTTTTTGTCCTCAGATAAAAAAGGAAGTGAAATAATTTCAATAATTTTATGTAACACCATGTCCGTTTTATTTTGCCTTTTTAATATCAACCCCATTTTTTAAATATTTTTTTGTTATCAACCAGTCACAAAGCATTTTACAAATGTTACATCATATGGCCTCATCTCTTTTTTTATGCTTCATCTCCAACAACCACATGCATGAATAGCTGTCAAAAAACCTGTTCTCCACATCATACACTTTCTCTCTAAATACTCTGAATTTCAAAAAATCAGACAGATAGTTTTCTCAGGATGAAACGTCCCAGGGATAGTGTTTATGTGCATGGTGCTTCCCCTGGGATAATGAAACCTCAATTTTTTTTTCTAAAGTGTGGAACAAAGACGATCAATCTGGGGCATTCCTGCCCTGCTAGGTCATTATAATTATTTGGAATTTCATTATCAAGCAGCTTCGCTGGATAATTTAATCAATATCTAGTCATCAGATATCATGTGTGTACTCTGGGTATAGGCAAACAAACACAGTGGGATACTGTTATGGCAATAAAGCGATTCCCTGTGTAACATTTACTTAACTGGGTCAATATGCAGAATCCTTATAAATATGATAATTGTGTTACTCAGGGACTCAAGGCTATAGTAGTTTATGAACTACACAGTGAAACTCCTTTGATGAAAATCCTCACTGTTTAGGATGTTTTGGACATTGTAAAGGTGTCTCCAGGGGTTTTGTGGTGTCTTTCCGGCCATATGCACAGAAAATTAACACTTTTGTTTATCGCCATTTGTCCTGACCCATTCCACCCTCTCTACCCCTCATGGGAGCGGAGGCAAAGCGCTTTAGCTGTAGCAGACATTATTTACAACTCCCATTTCTAAATGTTCGCATTTAGTTGGGTCAAACATCAAATCCCTATCCTATAGACCA
Organism: Leiocassis micropogon; assembly: GCA_028565275.1. NCBI lineage: Eukaryota > Metazoa > Chordata > Actinopteri > Siluriformes > Bagridae > Leiocassis > Leiocassis micropogon. The sequence continues at coordinate 8,034,561 of JAOVVA010000027.1, read as the reverse complement.
CAGCCTAATCTTAGACACACAGACATACCCTCAGCTCTTTTATTCGACAAGACCTTAGTGACCCCAGTTAACCCCTTCATCAGAATCCTCTAAACAAACTGTGCACAAATCACCCACACACAGCTGGACCGATGCCTACGTCAGGGACTTGGGGACAGTGATGAAGACCACAAGAACGCGATCACTGTTGGTAATGAATGAATCCAGAACTTATGGTGCATGGCAGATCTGTTCTAGCTGTAATTATTTAAATATGTTCATCCCTTGTGGTACATAAGGCCATACTCTAATGTGCTGCCTTACCTTAAAACATTGCCTTTTATGGTGACTGGGATACAAGCGTTCACAGGAGATTTGGATTATGGCCAGATATTTATATACTGTAGGCATGGTTGAGGATACTGTAGGACACAGCTCTACAGGATTTGTCTGCTTTAGACCAGCCTTTCAAAGCTAGCCATAGCATAACAATTCAACAATTATTCATTTATCTTCAGTTTGTGCTTTGTTCAAGCTAGAATTTAAAGCCAATCCTGGAAACATGGGATAAACCCTGAGTGTATTGCCACAGGCTATCAAGTATATGACTATTCACTCTATAGCCAATATATGTCCTGGTGTGTTTTGGGGAGGTGAGAAGAGACCAGAAACTCACATGAACACAGGGAGAAAATTTCACAGTCAGTAACCTGAGTCCATGCGTGAACAAAAAAGCTACAGGGAACCAACAGCTCTTCTACCAGCTCATCACTATGCCACCCATGCAACAAACATTACTGTATGTTGCCAACATAAGAAAGCAGGTCAGTATGGTCCACAGTACTGGGAAGAGGGGAGAGCACTTGAGTACCAAAATCCACATTTAAAACCAGTCACTGAAGCACTTTGAGCATAAAAACACACCTGATGAAGTAATGTCATCTTAAACAACAGTTTGTCTCTTTAAAAACTACATCTACTGTAATGTTATATCTAATTGCCTCTGAACTGTCAGTGTCGTTTTATTCACAGCTAGTGTAAGCTACTGTACAAAGCTAAATAGCTTCTAACACAGCCATGCCGATATTCAGCACAACAGACTTTCCTCTCATGTGATATTGCTTAAATAAGCAAAAAATCTATGTGGACTGTAGATAAAAATGCAGTATGTTTCCCAAAACTATTTGGATTTTTTCTTTTATTTATCCTTGGCTTTTTTGCCTGCAAATATAAAATTTTCTAATGTCATAAAATACTTTTGGTTTTAAAAAGTAAATATGTTATTGTCATTTACAAGATCTATATTATGCATAGTGTACTTAAGTAGAATTCTCAGGTATGTGTATTTTACTTTGTTAATTATATTTCCGACAACTCTCACTTTTACTTCTATTTACTAATTAAAATGTATTTTACTTTTACTCGTTATTAAAAAATAAAATCAGAAGAAATTTGTTAGACTGCAGGAAAGTTTGGCAAATCAGTGATTGAAAGTAAATACATGCTGTAGATTTGAGTTGGTGATATTATGCCTGTTTTTGTCAACTGCCAAGTGACGACCACCCTGATTACATTGGTGAACTTTGTTCTGGTGATGAAGATTATATTACACACCAGTTTCCTTATTTGCCAGCAATCTTTCTGTGTGTTGAAATGAAATGATTCTTTCTACCGGATGAGGTGCCTCTTATCCTTACCAAAAGTCACTAAACTATTGCCATTCAAACATTCAGCATTCAACCTGAAAAAGGACATTGAGGTGAATTAAATTAATATTGATCAAGTGGAGCCACAATATTATGTTTAATTAACATTAGATAATTATTTATTATCATAATCCTGTAATCCTGTCCAGATATCAGACTTACGTGATGGCCAGGCTAATGTCACTTCTTCTTCTTTTTATTATTATTATTGTTTATTTATTTTATTTTTTATAAAGATTTTTATTGTGAACTATATAATATAAAATGTTTTGTTCATATTAAATTAAGTTTTGTTTATTTCTTTTCTAGAACGCTGTCCTAAACTTAAGCTTAGATTTCCATCATGTGTTTGTTATAGATAGACTATCTAACAAATACTAAAGCTTTCCAGTAATACAGTACATGTCATTATATTGAGAACATGTGACTGTTTAATTGCATGGATGAATGGACTCTATTCACCTACTTATTTGACATCTAAGTGAAACTCACCAGAGCTACAGTAATTTAGTGGTTTCAAAGCAAATACAATCATTCATTTTACTTAGTATCTGAACATTATACAAACAGAGCTGGATTTGGTAATCTGGTATACCAGGCATATTCCCAGTGGGCTGATACAATGTATTATTTTCTATTTTTATTTTTGGCAAGGATTGGCCCATCATGCAAAGAGAGAGGCATGTCAGTTTAGCAGCTATACTGACAGCATAAGTCCAATCTCATGGGGCCATAGATGTAGTGATCTTGTTTTGCATATGTAAAATCTTTTTGGATCATCCCTTGAATCCAAATAGGCAGAAAAGTGAAGAAAAGCTATACAAGAGAAAGCTTACGAGTTTAGGGGTGGATGCCACCAAATGTGCAAAGATTCTAGACTTGTTTGCTGTGTAGTGACGGCTGCAGTAGCCTCTACCTCATCTGCAGTGCCAAAGTTTGTGCAGCATCATCATGCAGATGTAGAAGAGCAGGTGGTGAGCCAGGGAGAAGAGCAGACGTGTGCTGTAATCGATGATGATGGCCATAGCGACAGGCAGAATGAGAAGGGGCAGAGAAGGTAGTTAAAGTGCTAGCTGAATTAGCTTGTGTGTGTGTGTGTGTGCGTGTGTGTGTGTACATGTTTTGAAATGTGAAGGATTTACAATTTATTAAATTATGGGTGCACAAATTAACATTTGGTATTTTAAATCTTTTCTATTACTGATCTCAGGGAATATTCTAATATTTTAATATTGTATTTTTGCTTTCCATAAGCTGTAATCATTAAAATTCAAGCAAAAAAGGCATGAAATATTTCACTTTATGTGTAACAAATCTACAATATTCGAGAGCTTCACTTATTGTATAAAATTATGGATCAAATAGATTTTTCTTATCTTTTCGATATTAAATTGTTTTGAAATGCACTGTACTGCATATGGATGGTGTTCAACTGGACTGATTCTGTCGTCTTCCGGGGCAGATTACAAAATAATATTTTTGAAACATGAGCTTTGGTCAGATTTGAAAGAAAAGACATATGAGGTAAAATGAGCAAAATTACAATTCTAATCACAATAATCATGTAATTTAGCAAATATCCCAGTTAGGTCTTTATAGACCAACGTCTAGAGTAATTTAATTTCATTTCTGAAATGTATGTCTTCTTGAACAATGCGTAACTGTGGAATTATATTAATGTTAGTTGGATGTGCTTAGCCAGAACACAGTTCTCTCTGAGAGTCTATGAGAACCTTTTCATTGAACTGTAGGATGTGATGGAGCTGTTATATACTTGAAGGCCACAGTACATGAAAAAAATCTCTGTATTGATCTTGAGATAATGGATAATAGCATAATCATTACAATTTCCTTTATAGATCATGATGACAATGATAAGAACTCATACTGATAGTCATAGGGGGAGAGAAATGTGGTCTTCATGGAAGAATGTTTATTTGTGGGGTGGGGAGGGGGGTTGGCTTTCCAGGAAGGGCATAAGTGTTTGAATGCAATATCCTGATAGCACCCTCACATTAATTTGCTATTCCGCTCCCGAGCTGCCACTCTACCCCTCTGGCAGTGTGAAAAGGGAGAGCAGGTGTGTTTTCCACAATATTTTACACTCGCTGATGAGAGCGTGGGGCATCTAATTATATACGCTTTTCTCTGAACACATCTTCCTCACACTTATACAGACATACACACGTGCACATCCGGAAACTTCGAAACCCTGTATGCACACACTTCCATGTACACATACACACACTTTCGCTTACATACTGTACATGATGAGACAAAGAGACCCCCCCCCAAAAAAAAAAAAACTCCCTTCTACAAAGGAGGGTGCACGTACACTCATTAGCACTCTACAATCAAAAAAATGCTAATTTCCTGTTTCAGTCTCTCTGAGAGCACTCGGAAACAGATGTGTATAATAAAAGGGGGGTATTTCTGTTCCTCAGTCCAAACAGTGAGATAAAAATTTTATAACAGTATTAACATTCACAAGAATATGAAGTGCAAAATGCCAACGTCCCTTTAAAGGCTGCAACATCAGTAGCTGTGAGCAGACAATGACTTTTATTAGATGTTATAGCCTAGTTCATTTCAGTGCTCTGGAAGCCTTCTCTAAAACACTGACAGCACAACTTTATGAAATGCATTTCTCACAGATAGAGCTACAAGCACACAGGCTATGAAAAAAAAAAAAAAGAGAGAAGAGTCACGAAGCATATCAAAGACATGCAATTTTGGCCCAAACTTAACTTCTATTGTATGTTCGCTGTTTTTCTTTCTTTCTTTTTCTTTTTTTTTTTTTTTAAAAAAGAATATAGTTTAGCGTAATATAACAAGTATCATCTAATACCCTTAGGTTAGCACACAAAATATCAAAACTAAGCCCAGATAAAACCTTTAACATGACATTTTGAAATTTTTTATTATTATTATTTTTTAATGAATTTCTTTCATTTTTGTGAAGCTGCTTTGAGACAATGACCATTGTTAAAAGCGCTATATAAATAAAATTTTATTGAATTGAATTGAACATAAGGATGAGATTGCCTGTCTGTCATAGTTTCATTAATGTTTATGGGTTGGGTTTTTTCATGAGAAAGTCAGAATGTGGTTATTAAGCCAGCGCCTCAGGCAGAAATTCTGGCTGCAATGTTTACATTACGGTGCTCATTCTAATAAATTTTTTTCTAACCTATATATAAATAAAAAAAGGGTTTTGTCTGTACATTGGTCAGAACTCACTCTTTCAATGATGTCTTTATGTTTCATATATTGAAGGACCCGAAACTTTTGCAGTACTTACGTACAGTATCTGCCTGAAGTTTAACTTGCACCATAAGTAAAATCTACAGTATATGTTGAATAAAACGGATGTTATGTGCCTGATTTAATAATCTACTTTCAAATAAGCTCCTAATAAGCTACTTGCTTAATGTAAACAAACACCAGCACCAATAGAAATCAATTAGAAAAGCTGAACTGTATATTTTTTTTACAGGGATTACCTAATATTTTCACCGCTTCAAATAACAGCTCTAAATTTTAACCTCTGGAATCACTTTAAGACAAAACTTTATCTACTTTTTCAATTTCTCATCTGTAATTCCCTCTCCGATTACCAAACAGGGAGTGTATTTGCTTGATGACAAAAGAAGTACAACTTAGCCTAAACAAGACGTAAGACACTTAACCTTACAAAAATTACATTTTTTGTATTAATTAGTTGGCAAAGAGCTCTGCCATACAGAAAGACAGGCAGACATGTCCATGGGCTTCACCCTGAAATCATAATTTCACTGATTACATGAAAGCTGATCAGCTTATTATTTCATAAAAATCTATTTCAAAAAACTCTTAGTTACCTACGTATCAATTTCAGGTACTAACGCTACTAGCATATAATACACAGGGACCTTTATGGCAAATGCACCAAAAAAGAGCGAAGCCTAAAAGATTGCGTTGTTTAAATAAGAAAAACTTTAATGCATTGATATGGTAAAAGTTCATGTAAGGGGATAAATATGTAACATTTATAGAAGGAGTCTCTAGTTTCGAGGCTTTGCAATGATCAGTAAAGTTTTCCACCACAGGAAAGATTTTGTGCTTTTTGGTTTCTTGACAACATGATAAACTGTAATTTTGTCTTCTTAACTTCCTAAAAAAATTAAATGAGGAGTTGGTAAAGAAACTCACTCACTTACTCACTCATCGTCTATACCGCTTTATCCTGTATGCAGGGTCGAGGGGGGCCTGGAGCCTCTCCCAGAAGACTTAGGGCACAAGACGGAGTACACCCTGGACAGGGTGCCTATCCATCACAGGACACACACACACATACTGTACACACACTCACAAAATTATTTACACACTATGGGCAATTTGGGAATGTCTGTTAGAGAAACTGTTTTTGCTTTTTTTCCTTTTTACTGTTGATTTTCCACAACAGTAAGAAAATATTGTATATTGTGTGTGCAAATATATCCTGTAAATCTATACAGTTTCTGTACAATCAGTACAATATCTTTTGCAGTGTAATTCCTAAGGTTAACTTACCAAAAAAAAAAAAAAAAACCCTGACACAATCGAATGGCAAAAAGATACCAAAACTGACCGAAAGAGCATTAAAGCTGCCAAAAGCATTAAGTATTCCCTGTACACACAACAGATGATGTCATTAATTAGTTCTCATCTGTCTGGCTGGAGAGATTTTTAATGGATGATACAAATGTGTTGCAGGACTTTTACTTTCTAAAGACAGGGTGTGCAGACTTGCACAAAAATTGCTTAAAACTTGAGAATTTTCAAGTTGTGAACTTCTGTAGAAAAAATTCTGTACATGATCTTCAGAAAGCAATCAAGCAGGCATGGTTCAAACAAATTACAACAGAGTATTGTGGTTATATTTTTGACTCTATGCTCAGCTGGATCCAGCAGGTTTTGAAGGATAAAAGACTTCATACAAAATACTAATTGTTGTATAGCAATTGTATTGCATAAAATAACAAATTATTCTTATTATCTTTATTGTCATTATTTAAAAAAATAAAGAGAATGTCTCTAAGAATGTCATTAAAAAATTGAAATTCACTTTTTTAGCCACCACCGTACACAGGTATATTGTCTCTTTATCTATTTAATTTTTAATTTTTAAATAAAAATCCATGGTCATGGCACATGGTGTGGTATACAAAAGTAAATTCAACTACAGCAAAAATTTTTTATCTTGGATTGGCACCCTGTCCAGGGTGTACCCTGCCTCGTGCCCTAAGCCTCCTGGG
>JAOVVA010000027.1:8004258-8022146 GCA_028565275.1 Leiocassis micropogon | reverse complement strand
ATATATAAAGAGTAGGTCATTAGACATTGCTTGGAGCCTTCAAGTCACTCAGCTGTTGGACAGCTAGAGAATTAGTAACCTACACTGTTCTGGGAAGACTTTCTTGAAGATTTTGAAGTATATCTGTGGTAATGTGCTCTATCAGTCTCAAGAACATTACTAGGGTCAGGCACTGATTGGCTAAGAAGGCCTTGGATGCGGTCATCACTCTAATTCATCCCAAAAGTGTTCACTGTGTTTGAGGCCAGGGCTCTGTGCAGACCACTCGTAGACATTGAGTGCAAGCAAACCATGTCTTTATGTGGCTTTGTACACACAACAGGTTTGAGCCTGCATGTTTATTCCAGTGGAGAGACATCTTAATGCTACAGCATACAAAGACATTCTATACAGTTGTGTGCTTTGATCTTCATGGCAACACTCTTGGAAAGACCCACTTTTAGGCGTGCACGTCTGGTGTCTACATACTTTTGGTCATAAACTGTGATGTGTGATATTTAAATTTGCACACTCACCGCTTGTCCTATACAGGGTCTTGTTAGTCCTGGAGCCTTTACTAGGGGTGCCAATCCATCGCAGGGCACACAAGCACACATACACACACTCAGTCACAGCCTAGGGAACATTTGGAAATGGGAATTATCCGGCCTGCATGTCATTTGGACGAAACCCACCAAGCAGGGGGAGAACATGCAAATTTCATACACACAGATCCAAGGCAGAAACTAAACTCTTAACCCTTGAGGTGCGAGGCAAAAGTGTTTACCACTACGTCACTGTACGTCACTCTTTCAAAATTACAAATGCACTTAATATTATTATTGTATATGGGGTTGCTTTCCCTCCTGCCATGCTGAAGGCTCAGGTTCAAATCCCACCCAATGCCCAAACCCCAGCCACTGGATGAGGTGCCAGTCCCAAGCCCGGATAAAATGGGAGGGTTGTGTTAGGAAGGAGGCGGCACTGTCACCTTGCACCGCCAGGGTCTCGGTTCGATTCCCAGCCAGGCTCGATTCCTGTCTCTGTGTGCATGGAGTTTGCATGTTCTCCCCGTGCTTGGTGGGTTTCCTCCGGGTACTCCGGTTTTCCTCCCACAGTCCAAAGACATGCAGATTAGGCTAATTGTTGTTCCTAAATTACCTGTAGTGTGTGTGTATGTGTGTGTGCCCTGCAATAGATTGGCATCCTGTCCAGGATATACCCCGCCTTGTGCCTTGCCTCTCCTGGGATAGGCTCCAGGCTCCCCGGAACCCTGAATACAGGATAAAGCGGTATAGATGATGAGTGAGTGAGTGCGGATTGGATGGTCCACTGTGGCGACCCCTCGACTGGAGCAGCTGAAATACATACTTTATTATTATGACGTTTATGGGGGACAGGGCTTTTCATTCATTCTACCTGTCAAAGTTGCACTTAATGGGTGTCATTGGTAGAGTCATTAAAATAGTGATTATAAAACAGAAATAATAATGTTATAATTTTAAAATAAACCCCTGCCTAGTGTCATGAAAATTATCAACACTAGTTAACTCTCTTTAATGGGATGTCTATATCTACAACACTGTTACAGTATATACTGTATTTTGCAGTGATAATTAGAATACATTTCCCATTAAATGATCAAAAGCAATCTGAAATAGCCAAATAACCAGGTATCTGTTAGAGTGAAGAAGCAATTCAGGGCATTCCACTCTTCCCTTCAGAACTGGTGTGTTTCAGTTGTGTGTGAATCAGCAGGTAGGTCGTCCTGTGGACTAAACCAACACCAGTGAACGGCGGGTAGTTTTAAAAATCTTTCGAGGATTGTACCACTGTAGATGAGAAAGGGGGGGGGGGGGGAGGGCTGTAGTTATAAAGCGGGAGCTGTGAGGAAAGACTAGTCGCTGTAAGTTTCAGCGGAGCTATGGATTAAAAGTACCCGCGTCACACTCAGTGTGTTTTCGGTGAAACGCGCGCGTGCAGGCGGAGCGCGAGCTGGAGCGCTAATCCGCAGCGGCTTCTTTTCCGCGCCGCAAATCCTGATCCTGCCTTCTGACCTCAGGAGAAGGCATCAGTGCCAGCACTGTGTGTGTGTGTGTGTGTGTGTGTGTGTCTCAGCAGGGCAAAGGAGTGTGTAGAAGTGTGTGAGGACAGTGTTGGAGCAGGATGGGGAGGATGAGCATGGTGCGCGCGGGCTTCATCCCGCTCCTCTGGATCTTCAGAATCAGCATCAACTCTCACGCGGCTCCTTCATCCGTCCGTAAGTTCCTCTTCATGCCTTTTGGTCCTGTAGTTGCACTCGAGTGCTTAGGACGTGTTGGAGGGAGTTGTATTTGATAAGTTTTCGGGCTGATTCAAGGGACAGTGTGGCCTCGGGAGCTTGTGGGAGTGAGTGCTGCTGGTTCGATGAGATTTGGCCTAATGCGCATCAGGGACTGACTGGTCAGGGTGGTCTTCAGTGGATGTTCTTTTTTTTTTTTCATATTTACTTTTTGTAGTTTGTTGTTTTATTAAAGTGAGACGTGTTTGTTTTAGCAGTTCTTGATATGGATTTAACAATTGATAGTTATACGTTTTTTTTTGTTTTTTTTTTTTTTAACAGTTTTTTTTTCTCCTCTAATAATTGTCTTGCAAAATAAACTGCAAGCACCTACAGGATCCAGGTTTGATTCCCGTCTCTGTGTGCATGGAGTTTGCATGTTCTTCTTGTGCTTGGTGGGTTTCCCTCCGGGTTTTCAGGTTTCCTCCCAAAGACATGCGGATAGTCTATCTCCCTTTCCCCAAATTTGGCCATTGTGTGTGAATAAGTGTGTGTGTGTGTGTGTGCCCTGCGAAGGATTGGCCTCATGCCCTAAGTCTCCTGGGATAGGCTCCAGGCCCGTGTGACCCGGTATACAGGATAAAGCAGTATAGACTATGAGAGTGAGAATAGACCATAATCACATAAATTTACAACTCTAATTAAGGTGTACATCACTTTCCTCAAAACATTCTTTTTAAAGCTACACACAAACAACAACAGCCCCAACACCTTTTACTTTTTTTCTTTGTAATTCTTGTTGTTGTTCTTCTGTTCCTGTTTTTGCTTGATTCCCGCTTGTTATTTCAACATGAGGTGCATTATTGCAGCCTGAGCAGATGCCCTATTAAAGGCACAAATCAGAGTTCATTTTTACTCTTTTTTTTTTTTTTCCACTGGCAGTGTACATTAGGCATACAGGTGTTACAGCACCCTGAATATGGTGCTGATATTAATATTAAGCTTATAAGAAAAGTATCAATATGGATCTGAGATGACCACAATGAAGCAGCAGAAACCACAGAGTTGTATCTACTGCTATTCCATGAAATGAGTTGAATTAGCTGTGTTTGAGTAGAAAAATCATCGAGCTGTACTTGGAACTGGCCTTCCAAGAACATTGTGAAACTTTTTGGTCACTAACATTGTTTTTGTCCAGAAAAGTTTTTTTTCTTGAGTAATTAAATTAGACTTAACAAATAGGTGTCTTGCTTGAAAAGTGCTTAGAAAGGGTCATGTGTAAAACAACACACTCCCACATTAAAACAAATTTTTACTTCTATTTACGTAATTGATAAATTTCTTTTTTCAAATATTAAATACTACAATTGTATACTTTATAACTTTATAAATTTAACCTATATACACCGATCAGTCATAACATTAAAACCACCTAGGATTTTGGTCCCACTTGTGCCACCAGGGCATCTCTGACAAATCAGGGGATTACTCCACAAGACCTCTGGGGGCATGCTCTGGTGTCTGGGAACAGGACATTGTCAGCAGATCCTTTTGTAGGTGCTCTGTGAATTGCATTTCTTTGTCTGGTGCATCCCATGGGTGATCGATCAGACTGGGATTTGAGAGGTTTGGAGACTGGGTTGGTGACCTTGGGCTCTTTGCCTGCTGAGCTCTGTGCACAGCAGGCTGCAGTGCTTTGGGTGTTCTGGTGCCATTCTGTCGTGGCCAGCATTGACTTTTTCCAGTGATTTATGCTGCATTTGCTTTTCTGTGGGATGGATGCTGATGGGCTTCAATCTTCAGTGTACATTATCCTGTTACCAGTTTGCTGGTGTATAGTTGGTGATCATTGTTGTTCACTTCATCTGGTCGTAATATTATGTCTGATTAGTGTACGTATTTTGGGTTATCTATTATTTGTTTTATTGTGTTTTTTTGTTTGTTTTAAACCGTTTATGTTCTTTTTCGTTCTGTGAGCTCACCAACATTATATTACCAAACATTATTGCTCAGACCTAATTTGACACTTTTGCATAGCTACTCTACTATCTGAGCATGCATTTTGGATAGAAATTCATAAATCGAGTTGATTTATTTAGCATTTTTCAAACATGCATGCCACTGGTATTGAAACAAAACTGAAAACAAAAGTTATGACCTTAGTTATGACCAAGCAAGCGATGACCTTATGTCCACCCACCTAATATTGAGAATGTTGAGAACAAAAATGCACTGACACGTTTCTATTAAAACCATCATTCACTTTTCCGGCAATTTGAGCTACCTAGGTCTTCTATAGGTCTTTCCATGGACCACTTTTGGTAGATTCTGACCTCTGCAGGCCGGGGACATCCCCCACAAGCTGGAGTTTTGGAGTTGCTCTACAATCACAATTTATTTTTTGTTAAAGTCGCTCAGATCTGTAGGCTTGCCCATTTTTTCTGCTTCAAACACATCATCTTCAGGGAGTAAATGTTCACTTGCTGCCTAATATGTCTCATCACTTTTAGGTGAAATTTGCAACGAGATATTGTAACTGTAGCTACTGTGACGAGGGCCAAATTGTGATGACTAGACGACTACAGTAGGTCAGAGCAACTTCAAAAATGCAACTGTTATGGAATAATCACACCTCGGGATGGTTATGTTCTCATATATGACTGGTAAAGATCAACATGTATCTAATGTAACCATCCATAATGTAACTCTTTAGGGTGATCAGTAATCTGATGTAGAGTCCAAATGTTGCTGGTACTGTAGTACCAAGTTTATTAGCAGGATCAAGTATCCAGAGCATAGCCTGCATCATCAATCATTTTATAAATATATAATTCTGTTGTTATTTTTCAATAGTCTTGTTTATTCTAATCTAGGTTATTAAGACATAAACATATTTGCTTTAGGAATGTACAAATATGCTTCTGTAAAAGTATCCAGTCATCCATGAAGGAAAGTAACATTTCATCAATAGCGAATAAAAGCGGTGCATTTGGCTGATAAATGTGCTTGCAGCGTCAGATAATCACAGAGTGGAAGCTTGTCCTGAATAATGAGATTAACGGTCTTCAATAATTGTCTGGTTTTGTGGACCGTAATTAGAAGCTGTCTAGCCCTTACATGAACTGACCTCAAATAATGAGTATTAAATGAAATACCTGGATTTATTTCAAAGTGAATATTTTCAGAGAAAGAAAGTGGCTGGTGGAATTTACTTCCAATAGAGAGTAATTTTTAATTATCATTGACTTATTGTTAGCTTTTTTTTTTATTTTTTTTTTATATATTTGCTTTTCATATTCACCAGATCACCATTAAACAAAGAGTGTCACATTAGAGTCTAGGAAGGTATGAAATCAGTCATTAATTATGTTCTGGACATGACCAGCAGCCTTTTCAGTAAGCACGTAGAGCAATTTAATTCTATGGGTATGTGTAGCTACATCATGTATCACTTATTCCTGATTTTATTTGACGTCCATGTGCATGGTTGAGAAAGCTTTGTTCAAAGAACTGTGTTATTTTAGTGAAATGTGAATGTGCCACTGTGTGTTTCACTCAAAGAAGAAGCGTCTCTGAGTCTGCCAAAGCATCATTTAATCACAAGGGAAATTCTTGCTAGGAAGCCAGGACTCAACACCGAGTTAACAAAGTAATGTTGATTGCTGATATGCAGTTCCTGTGCATTGTCTATATACCAATACACTTTTTTTTCTTTTCTCTTTTTAAAAGGTTTTGCTTAAAGTCTAAATTGCATGGGTCCGTGTAGAGTTTTGCATGTTCTTAGGTTTCCACCTTCCAAAAACATGCCTGCAGATGTATTAGATCAGCATTTTAAAAAAGAAAAAAAATGAGCCATTTCCAAAAAAGTGGGTCATTTATAACAAATAAATAAAATCTTTTTAATTTTACATTCCAAAAAAAGCAAATGAATGTGTGTGTGCATGGTGCCTTGTCAAGGTGCCATCTTTTCCACAGATTAGCGATGACCAAGTGGGCTATAATGTAAAAGAAAACATAATTTAAGTATAACACCAAGCCTGTGTATTCTAAGACCCTTTATCATCAGCATGATTTTTCCAGCTATTTGTTACAATAGCTTGTCTCTGGGAAGACAGGCTTGACTGCTGGGGACACTGCATACAAACTGCTATGTCAGAGATGCTCTGAACCAGTCGCCTAGACATTACAATTTGGGAATTTTCAGAGATGCACAGATCCTTATGCATTTAATTGCAATTTTAAGAATAATTTTAAACTTCATCGCAAAATTGAAAAAAACTAAACAAAAACATCTATGTTTATTTAATGTAAATGACCTTTCAGTGGCTACCTGCAGCACCGTCATGGCCCACCAGGGGGCTGCAGCCAACACTTTGGGAATCACTGTCATGGTTTAAAACAGATGTTATTACACATTGTTCATAACATTATGTACTGCTTTGCATTCTATTAAGAAAACTTCTATAAGAAACTGTATTATAACATTCTGGCACAAATATATTTGGAAACATAATGTCAGTTTGTGTATGAGAGTGTCACAAACCATTACTCCAAATCATGGACACTAGATTGAGCAATGAGATGCTGCTTATTTACTGTATACTTTGTACAGCTGTTTATTAGTTTATAAAGCTGTTATGTGTTCTACTGACTTTATGGAGATACAAATATTTTGGAACAAATTGTAGATATAAAGCAATAGAAAACTGTTTAAGTTTTCACGTGAGATTTTCAGTGCTGTTGTAGGGAGAGTGCAGTCAAATTAGTCAAATACTAACCAATGACAGGTGGCTAGCAACACTAAAGCAAGGAACAGGAGGAGGGAGTGTTTTTGTTAATCAAAGCAGATAAGTGACTAGAATAGCACAGACAGAAATGCAAGCTAATAACATAAGCTTAGTCGAAGTCCTCTAACTTGTTTTTATTAAATCTACAGAGGCCTTTATTACACCCAAAGTGAAATAAGTGAATGGGAAATACCTATTATTTGACAAGAATACCACATTATGTATAATGTGTATAAATACAGTATAAGACCTGACATTACTTCCGCATAAATTTTTCTGCATTGTAACCTTTGAAATAAATGCCTAAAACTTTGCCCAATAATTTTCATTCAAAGAGAACAGACTGGCGGGATTTAGGTTATTTAATGTTTTTCCTAATGCATATTCTAGAAGAAGCCTCACACTTTCAGATTTGTAAGCCGTCACTATGTAAAATTTTAAAACATGTACTGTCACCAGATGGTGACTTCTCCTTAGGAATCGGGGCCATCCAGTATTAAACATAATACCAATGTGATCAGTTTATCTGTGTTAAACTCAATCAGATTTTAATTCTAACTGAACCACATCACTATTTTTGTGAGCATTTGACGGGCCACCAAATTAGGCCGTTCATTTTAAATATATTCGTTTTAGTTAATCTAACAGTTAACACTAATAACAGTACATTTGGGCTCTAAAAGTACAATAGGACTTCTCTAGAAAAAAAAAGGATAAATTGAAGCTGTATGCAGTAATGCGTGATATGATTACTTATACAAATTACTTTTAAAATCACTATATTTAATATACTGTATAATAATATTTAAGATTTATAATGTACATAATATATATTTTTACATTTAATATTGTTAAAATATGTGAAATCCTGACCATTACACCCATTAGTGCTTGTTTAATATGCCCATGTCAAAAAAGTAACATGTGACTAATTGCTTTGAGCATGTACTTTAAATGGAATCCTATTGTAAAATATTATAAAATCGAATCTTATTGGATCAGCATCAATGTAAACAGTTGGAGTCTCTAATTGGATTGACAGTTTAAGGAAAATTTTGGACTGTCACTGTGGGGATTTCCCAGTTTTGCCACAAGAGCATCGCTGAGGCCAGGCAGTGTTGTTGGCTGATGAAGCCTGGGGCACATTTACAGTACCATTTTAATATTTAGGGGCTTATAATTCACATCGTGCATGGGGACATTGTTATGCTGGAACAGGTTTGGGCTGGACCCCTTTGTTCCAGTGAAGGTAAATCTTAAAACTACAGCAAAACATTGTATACATCATATACTACTGTTCTGGTAACAGTAAAGAGATTTTCATATAGTGCCGATAAAGACCCTTTCAAGATTTCCACATTTCACCTACATCTCAAAATGTATTCAAATCCTTTTTTTCTCATCCTTCTACATACAAAACCACAGCACGACATAAGAACAGGTGTTTGGAGTGTTTTGAAGAAGTCTGAAATATCCCATTTACATAAATATTCAGACCTTTTGTTATGACACAGGAGTAGGATCCATCAGAATTCAACTGCCAATCAATCCTTGAGATGCTTCTACAACTTAATTAGAGTCCACCTGCGCCTAATTGAATTCATTAGACATTATTATGACATGCACATTCCTGTCTACAGTATATAATGTGTAACTGCGACTACTGGATATCAGAGTGAAAACAAAGCCATGAGGTCAAGAGAATCATCTGTAGCCCTGTGATAAAGGATGGTGTCAAGACGCAGATCTGTGGAAGAATACAATAATTTTTTTGTGGCATTGAAAGTACCCAAGAGCATGGTAGCCTCCATCATTGTGAAAAAGGCAAGATTTGGTCTCGCATTTGCCTCTAGAATACTTTTGGATACAGAGGAGTTCATGGTCACTTATGGTTACTGCAAGGTGCACATAAACCCAAATCATCACCTCTCCATTGTTGTGGTTGACAACAAAACCAACCTGCATTTCAACAGATACACCTAATACCCACTGTATTCGGTGTATCTGTTGAAATGCTGGTTGGTTTTTGCCAAAAAATGGCGCTGGGTATTAAAGCCAAACAATTCCACTGGGGTCTCTTCTGTCCATTAGTCATTGTTCCAGAAGCCTTGCGGTTTGTTCAGATGCAGTTTTGCCAAAATCATGCTTCCAGGTTCTTGTTAGACAAAAGAGACTTTCTCCGGTCAGTATTCTGGGACGTCCACTTCTGTGAAGATCAGCAACTGTTTTCAATGTTAATGTAAAACTAATTGTTTGTGAGTTTCATCAGAAAAAAAGGCTTCCACTGCTCCAAGCAATGTAAAGTCTTTTTTTTAAATAGGCGTGTCAGGGGATGAAAGGAAGCACGTGAAGCCGTGAAGTCTCTGGAGGCAGTGTTATGATCTGAGGTTACTTCAGTTGGTCAGATCTAGGCTCAGTAATGTTATGTGACAGTAAAATCAAGTCAGCTGATGACCTGAATGTCCTGAATGACCAGGTTATCATCATACTGTACCTATGGAGTTTTTCTTCCCAGATTGCAAAGACATATTTCAGGACTGAATAAATGGTACTGGGAGCATGAGGAATCATTTTCAAAGCTAAGGGTGGTAAAACAAAACATTAAAGCATGAGCCTTTTTTTTTTTTGAAAGACAGTGTATTAAATTATTCTACTGTAAGTGGTCTTTTGCAGTGGTTCTCAGCCTTACCATTGCTTTATCACACCCACTTCAATTAAGAAAAGCTGGTTAATTAGTTAAATCAGGTGTGCAGGGAGCTGAGACAGCACTAAAATATGCGGCCCTCCGGGACTGGTATGTTGCCCTTACCTGCAGTTCCTGTACAACCTATACTTGGGGAAACACTGGTCTGGTCCTCTGTTTAATTTTTTACATTTTCTGGTTCTTGCCCTGTTATTGGTCTAAATAAAATGCCCAGTACTTCCACCAGGCTCATAAATCATGTTTAAATACTATAATTTTGTTCTTTTAAATCCACAACATTGCTTTAGTTGCACACAGGCCTAATAAAAAGAAATCATTGTAAGTGAACTCATTTTCACAAGAGGTGTGCTATGAATGAAGATCTTTGTGTCACTTCGTTTCTTCATATCTATCCAGTCAGACTGGTCCAGTCTTATTTATGGATAAAATTTTTATTAAAAAGATCAAAAGCTGCTGGACAGAACACCTACAACTGTATCGAGTGATTGAATCATCTGCTTGCTATAAAATTATTAATGCGAAGCAGTTCGAACATCCTGTGTTACAGTACCAGCTTCTCTTTTAAGTGGATTTTAAATGTATGCTTATGAGAACCTGGATGGAAATTCTGAGGAGTAAAGGCAGGGGTAAAAGTAAAGTAATGAGGAAGGGTGAAAACAAGGACTCTGTTCCATCATAAAGAGTTTGAGAGTGCACAAGAGAGATTTTGAGGACGCTGATGAGGAATTTGTCACCTTGACCTTAATCGTTTGTATTCTACATCTTGTACTTCATTTGCATTGCCAACCCCTTGGTTGTGCATGTATTGCGGGGGGGAGGGGGGTGGGGGATAAGTTACATATCACAATTCTTTTATGCAATTCATGTATCATCACTCCAAAATCAAAAAAGTATACATGTTTGAATTTAGGGTGGTAAAATCTAATCATTCCGCTATAATCCTAAAGGTGGTGCACTCTAAACTAGTCACACATTGACAGGCAGAATAGCATCTTGTGTGGTTTGTTTAGAATTGCAACAAAATCATGATATCAAAAATCAAACTGGCACCTAGATATTGTGATACTATCGTATTAGCTGGTCCCTGGTTAAGAATTCCTGCTATTTTAATTTCACAAAGCCCATTCAGATCTCCTTCCCTGGTCTGCTATTAAATATTCTCACCAATAAAGTCCTATCTGGTGGGAAAGTAAGAGATCCATGCCAGAGTGCTTTCTAGTAGTTTCCAAGACCAAAATAGTACAGGGCACAGTGTGCTTACCATGTGTCCTTTCTCCTGCTTTCTCCTACTCTTTATGGTTATATGCAGGAAATCATCAGCTTCATGCAGAGTGGAACAGCAGCTGTATTAGCATGTCATTTTTTTCTTGACTAACTTTCTCCACATTACAAATGCATAAATTAGCCATGTCATCACAGTTGTTTAATATCTTCACAGTTATAGCTGTCTGCCTTTTAAGTTACTATGATTATCAACTGTTTCTCACACAACATCACTGCTGCAAGTATTTTGTAAAAGAACAAAACTCCACACTTGTGCAGTATGCAGAGACAAGGACATAGTCTTCATAACTGAGGATACAATTATCTGCTACCATTTCTTCAATATTATGGGAGCATTTTAAGAATTTACATTATTAATTATTTATAAAAACATTAGTCCTGCACAAGGCAGTGGTGCAGTAGTTAGCACTGTCGCCTTGCACCTCCAGGGTCCGGGTTCGATTCCTGGCCAGGCTCGAGAGTAGCTCTGCACGATGAATTGCATAAAAATCAAAATTGCAATAGACACCTATGCATCGCAAAAGGCATTATGCATTATTACTCATATGTGTGTATTGATGAAACCATATATAAGTTTTTTTTTAAAAAAGGGGGTGACTCAGTATGATAAGGTCAGCAGTTTGAGCTTTGCCTTCGCCAGGTTGCTGTTGTTGGGCCCTTGCACAAGGCCCTTAACCCTGTCTGCTCCAGGGGCATCGTATAATGGCTGACCCTGCACTCTGACCACCGCCTACTAGCAAGAAGCTCAGATATGTGAAGAATAAATTTACTATGCAGTGTGTATATGTGACATATAAAGTAATAAGAATGCAATAATGCAAAACTTTTTGTTAAGGATATGCATTTCTTTAAATCAAATTACTTGTTCTGGTAGTGTAAAACTTCCTCTATACAGATGGTACTACTTAACATGGTATCCATCACAAGAAGTGCTTCTGAATCCCTTTTTTTTTTAATTAAAGATCATGTGTAGTATGTTTTATACACTTTCGTTTCAGTTGCCACAGTTGATGGTGTCCCACTGTGTGGTTTGTGTCACTCTGGAACAGGGTAAATCTGGATCATCAGACCACATGAGCTATTTCCAACGCTCCAAAGTCCTTTTTATGCTCCCTAGCGAACTGATGCCTTTTTTTTTTTCAGATTAGCCTTACTGATCAGTGGATTTCTTAAGACATGTTTGCCACGACCACAGGATATGACTTCTGACATGGTTGTGTAAGAAATGAGAAGCAAATAACTGCATCAGTTAGGGTTAAATAACTTGTTGCCAGTTGAACATATTAAACTCTGCAGTAATTATCTATTGGAAAGCTCTCACTTATTTGCTTAGTTAAATCCAGGTGGTGAGTTTTTTTGGCTGGCCAGTGATATATATACTTTCATATTGTATTGTCTCAAAAGTCTTGAGCAGCCCCTCATTTCTTCATATTTTGCTTTCGAACAGCCCGACTTGCTTGTATTTTTAATGTAGTCTTGAAGAATAGTTCTTATATTTGGTAAGTTTTGGGCTCTTATTTTCGGTCCAGTCCCTGTACCTGTTCAAGCGTCATTCGAGCATAACCAAAGGCATGAGCCAGTGAGAAACAGGTGCAGGTGCCAAACATGGTCAATTTGCAGAGCAGGAAAACTGACCATCAAGACTTATGGTGATGTACTTACAGTTTATGCATGTCAATATTGATTCGTTTTGGATTGACTTAAAAAGAAAACCCGAACTATCAAAGAAGCATTGTACTTTGGGGTTAAAATGATTTGTACACATATTTGGCAAGTTCTGCAAAATACACTCACTGGTGGCCTCCGAGTGGCGCAGTGGTAATGGCCGAGCTCTCTCAGGGGGGAGGGATGAGAGGTACTTGCGCTCCCACTTTAATCACGGCTCTACAGCCAATCAGGGGCGTCTGTGAGCTTGCGCACGCGGAAGGAGCGGCTAGCGTTTTCCTCCAAATGTGTTACTCCGCCCCTAATGGTGCGTGAGCAAGCAGTTCGTAAAGAAGCGGTCGGCTGACGTCACGCGGTTCGGAGGAAACACGGGATAGTCTTCACCCTCCCGACTGAGTGGTAGTAGTAGCCTTAATGTGGGAGCCCCCTAGTGACGGGGAGGAATTGGCTACGACTAATATTGGGGAGAAAATTAAAAAAATATATATATATAAAAAAAAAAAAACACACTCACTGGCACACTTCGGTACACTCTAGCAGTACTGGGTTGGACTCCATTTTGCCTTTTGAACGGCATTAATTCCTTGTGGCACAAATTCAACAAGGTCGTGTCCATATTGACATGATGGCATCAAACACTTTCTGTGGATTTGTCGGCTGCACATCCATGATGTAAATCACCACATCCCAAAGGTGCTCTGTTGGACTGAGATCTGGTGAATGTGTTGACCATTTAAGTACAAAAGACTAATTTTTGTGTTCAAGAAACCAGTTTGAGATTATTTTCGGTGCTGGTGCCATGGTCATAAAGGGATAGCTCTGATCAGCAACAATACTTAGGCCGGCTACGGCATTTAAACAAGCTTAATAAAGGGCCCAAATTGTGCCAAGAAAATCTTCCCCACACCAGTACACCACGATCACCAGCCTGCACCATTGATACAAGGCAGGATGGATCCATGCATTTATATTGTTTACCCCAAATTCTAAATAGCTAAGTACTGTAGCTAGCCAGTACTGTATGTGGCAATATTTGCAAGGGGGCAGCCAACCTTGTAGCTATTCTGATACTAGCATCCGAATGTCACAGCAGACATTTAGAATCTACCATTGTCCAATTTTTAGGAATTTTTAGCCAGCCTCTTCAAACACCATCATCTCAAAAACACCATTTTTTACAAAACTTTTTTTGCTTGCTCTGTACTGCTTTGTATTCTTTTTCTTCAGTGGTAGTCTGCTTTCATTTGGAAGGTTGGCTGACCGCTTGCAAATATTGCCACATACTAGCTAGCTACAGTGCTTAGTTAGCCTGAGGCTAACGATGGCTAGCAGCAGACAAGTTGCTGCCAGGTGACACCCCCAAAGAGCAAATACAAGTGGCGTGGTGGCTGGTACGTGTTTCAGTGCGTGCATGTGTTTGGGCCAGTCTGTGTTTGTGTGTGCAGACAGCAGTGGAGCAGGGAAAAAACTGTAGCTTCAACAAAACGAAGACTTAAAGGCTTCATAACAAACATTTACCTGCCATGTGGAAGATGGAAAGCCTACTCTCATTTGCCGCTCGGTGGGTGTTAATTTCAGATCCTGGCTGCAATCTTTCAATGTGACATGCTTAAATCATGACCATTACCATTCATTGATTTTCCACCTATGTGTCTTTTATTTACTTTTTTCCATTTTAGTCCATTAATTCTTTTTTTGCCTCACTTGTCCTGATTTTGCTCCATTTGGGAGTTAGAATGCATTTTATGGTAATATTTTAATTTGAGACGCGTTAGCACTTGCACATGTGTTTTAAGGCCCCCAAGCGGCGGTAAGTTACAATCCTGGGTCATGTTGTAGTCTTCGGCAGCTGGGGACATAGAGAGAGCTGATTGGACGAGCTCTCTCATAGGGGAGGGATAGGTGGCAATTAGCACTCTCACATCAATCATTGCTCTACAGCCAATCATGGGCGTCTGTAAGCTCGCACAAGTAGAAGGATCGTATAGCGCTGTCCTCTGAGTGTGTTACGCCACTCCCTGCATGAGCAAGCAGTTGTGGTTGGCTGGCGTCACATGGCTTGGAGGAAAAACGTGATAGTGTTCGTAACATCTCCCTCCCTGACTGGGACATGTTATAATTTATTTTTTATTATTATTTACATATCATAGTTTTAATAAGACAAGAATTGGAGTTTGGTTCTAGAATATGTCCAGCATTCTTCCATCTTGGCCTTTAATTCTGGTCACTTAAAGATGCTCTCCAGTTATGTATTAACAGATTGAATGCTATTGGCACTTGCACCTTACAAGGATCAGCCAGCTGGTGAAGAGGCTGCTAAACCTGGAAATACAATTACGTGAGGAGCATTAGACAAGGAAGGGTGCTCATTTGGATGAATTCACCACCTATTAGTATGCATGCAGGCAAGCACTCCTTCATGAGCAAATGCTGCTAATTTCACTCGAAGTCAAATAAGTGGGAAGAGCTGCTCAGGGGTTTGAGCTGTGCGGTTCACAACAATTAGGCAAGCTTTATCAACATGGGCTTTGTTGTAATTTTATAATTTGTTAAATCACAAGTTTATTTAGATGTAGAATTTGTGTCGGAGACACCTGTGTTTTGTCTACAGAGATTTATATTAAAAATGCACAAAAGTCCAACAATGGCTTCTAGTTTGGAAAATGCATCCAATGCTGCTTTAATTGATTTTAACTCAGAAGCCATATTTTTGCTATTAAGCAAATCTATAGCTTAAGAGCAGAGGCACAGTTGGGATATTAATTTAGATCTAGCTCCAAAAAAATCCTCCCTGTTAAGGTACTGACCACCTCTCGCAGAATGGGCACACAAAATCATTTACCTTTATAAATTCACTGTTCGTTTTTCAAGTACACTTCACATCAGTCATGACATTTAAACCTGATTGGTTGATGTGAATGGTGTGTTGAATGAAGGCTACCACCTGCGGGTTTAAAACTGACCAAGACAAAACATGGTGCATTTAGAATAATTTGCTCTTTGTTGCTAAAAAAAAAGGCCCTGAATTGATTTTTTTTGTGCTTCTAAGGAAAATGTGGAGAGAAATTATTGACCCAGAGGAAAGAGGTTGATTATTGCTTGCCAGTTTCTGGAAAGTACTTATTCACCACGGTCAATCCCTGCTGACATTAGAACCGACTGTACAGTCATGCAATAGCAGAGGTGGAGGGCAAGGGATTTTCTGCTGGTATGCAGTACTAGCAAAAAAAGAGTAAAGTGGAGACTTTTTAAAATGGAAAATGTTTTTCACAATGGTGCATTTAACCTGCAGGTCAACTTTGCTATTAAATGTACAAGCTCTGTGGAAAAGAGTAGCCAGCTATAGCCAATATGCTATACAGTAGTATAAATGACAATGAAACTTTCTTTTCCACACACACCGTGTTCATAGATTGCAACTACTTTGATCAAAATTAAATTCTAACTATAATTCTACTGGTTCCATTTCCATAAGCATGAGCTACTCGGCTAGCCTTACAGTGGTCGACCAGTTATCAACAATCAGTGTTTTGCTGCATTCTCTTACTGGTTCAATGTTTAATATACCAAAAAAACTATAAAAACATGACTAAGCCAAAAATTTGAAAATGGGTCACATACAGTAGGCATAGAAATAGCACAGATACACATGATTACATGTTTTTCTGGTTGTTTTCGGTTGTTTCTATGATCAAAAACTTGTAATAATCTGCTAATTTTGAGAGTTCTACATTTTTTCGATGTTATTCCCATATTCCCATAGTGGTAAAATTTACACGTTACAAAAGTAATTATAACTTACATTCTACCTGACATATCTGTTTGAAGTCTGAAGCCTCCCCAGCAATGCTTCCATATAAACACTGATATTTTTTCAATCATCACTGACCTATGCCGTGTTGCCGGCACAGATCTGTGCTGCGTGGGTTTTAAGGGTTTGATTAATTTTGCACAGATTTTGCATTGTTTTATCTCATGCAATATCATAGCATTTGCATCTGTCCAGAGGTGCAATAATTTTTGTCATGAATTTAAGATCTTGGCCGAGTGCTGAACCACATTGTGCATTAAAAATGGCAGTGTTTCCCACAAACATGGTATACTGTACTCGGGTGACTGTCAAAGTACTGTACTTCATCATTCCACTAGAGTATATTTGCCTACCCTTTTTAAAAATCTGACCTGGAAAATGATGCCATTCGCGATGGATTAGATATTGGCGAACGGTTCCCTCTTGCTCTATCGCTCCTGTACCTATTTATTCTGCTGAGGTGAGAAAGGTGTACTAAGACAGTAAAAGCTGCCTTAAAACAGGAAACAGTTTCACAGAAAGAATGTGCTGACCGGCTACTGAATTTTATGCACTCACTCGTCTCCTGAGAATACGGCCTATTAACCCTCCTCTCTGTTTGCCTGTATGTTGGTAAGTGAAATTGAACATCCTGCACTAAATATACATTATTTTGGATTAAATATCAAGTATTCTTAATTTAAACCAGTGTCTTTCATTTGTTTGTCAGACCAACACTGACCTGAGAAACAGACGGAAAATAGAGCACCCGGCTGCATGTCTGTGAATATCAATAACTGGACCAGCACCAGAGGCATTCCCATATGCGCAGGCACTGGAGCTTTTCTGTAAAAAACCCAGGAAGATTAAGAGCTCTGACAAAACAGTGCCATTGTTGTACAACGAAGAGTGTTTAATTCTTAATTTTCTTACTTCGTTTTTCTTTTTATGCGTAGATGAAGGCGAGGGTTAGAAGGTTGAAAGATCAGAAGGTTTGATCTCTGAAATGTGAAATTAATAGAAGTGCCAAATAAATTAAAATAATATGTTAAATGTCACATGTACAGTCTTATGCAAAAGTTTAGGCACCCCTTGATAAATAACAGATTTCGGTGATTTTTTTAATTGAAAAGATGTTAACACGGTTTCTCTTGGAAATGGAAAAAATGCACAATATTTTCAACAAACATTGATGCATAGTTACTTCTTATGCCATAAACTAAACAAAATTAAAAACAATATGGCACTGTGCAAAAGTTTGGGCACCCCAAGAGTTCCAGAGTCTCAGATTCTTTTTTCAAGTTTTCAGACCTTAATTAGCTCGTTAGATCTGATGCATGGTAACAGCTGTCATTAGTAAATGCCAATTTCAAAGCTTTACAAATACTTTGACTCTTCAAACCTTGTGCACACACTTGC
>JAOVVA010000027.1:7980232-7998520 GCA_028565275.1 Leiocassis micropogon | reverse complement strand
ATCTGCCAGAGGAGGTGTTACTAAGTACTGATTATGTAGGGTGCCCAAACTTTGGCACAGTGCCACAATAATGTTTTAATCTTTGTTCAGTTTATGACATAAAAGGTAACCATGTATCAATGTTTGCTGAAAATATTGTGCATTTCTTTCCATTTCCGAGAGAGACTGTGTTAACATCTTTTCAATAAAATAAAAAAAATCACCAAAATCTGTTATTTATCAAGGGGTGCCTAAACTTTTGCATAAGACTGTATTTGCTGTTTGTTGTATGTAGTAGACCACTTTGGTACTGGCAGGAAATCACTGACACCCATCACTTATAATAGGGTCACTCGACTTATCGCATCGTGTAACCCCCTCAATTGCTCCTTTATGTGACATTTATAATATTTATTAAGATAGTGTTCCAATAGACCCTAAATATGAGTTTATGTCTGGGGTAAAAACTGCAGGTGCAGGGTTTATCTTTAGCAGATAAGTGTTGCAAAAGGCAGCATCTAATATGTCAGGAATAGGAAAGAATCATTCTGTGTTGCTGCCTCATAGCTGCATGGTCCATGTCTTTATGGAGTTTTTGTGCATATTCACCTGATTTCTGTCCGATTCCTCTGGGTTCTATGGTTTCCTTCCACAGCAGTATTTACAAGGTGCCCTGCAACAGCCTTGTGTCTTCCTGTCTTTGAATGTGTGAACATCTATTGTTGCCTGAAAAGGGCCATGAATCCTCTGTGACCATGACCAGTTATTGATGATGAATGAATGCTTGGTTTATTGTCCACAGGGGGGCAGCAGTTGGTACCACCAAAAGTATCTATGTCTGCCTCTGGAATGAAAGAAAGAGAGAGAGAGAGAGAGAGAGAGAGAAGGGCTAGAGTGGCAGTTTATCTTATGGCTTTTCAACCAAGAGAATAATTTTAGATAAAATCAGAAAACCAGACAACAGAGTTAAAAAAGCTGATGATCTGCTAACAGCAGCGCTTCCACTTGTGTGACAGAGATGGAGCACAAAATACAGTAATATTGGTATCATTTATGGTATTGGTTTTCATTTTGGCATGCAGAAAACATACTGCACTGAAAAACATCTTCATGGCTCTTATCATTTGTTGCTACAGTTTATGCTTTTTCAGAATTTAGCACTAACTTGGTGTTAAAGTGAACTTAATTCCATGGTACACTGCATTTTTAGTGGCATCGGTGTGCCGAAATTAGGCCTATAATTCAAGCGGATTTAGCAGCTTGTGAATGGAGTAGATACTCCACTGCAATAAGCACAACAAGACATGGTTGTTTACGAATCCCGAGTGGCTGTTGATTTTCTCTATTCTCTAAAAGACAATACCGTAAATATTTAATCTGATGCAATTTAATCTCAGTGTAAGCACTAATACATCTTATTTTTGCAGCAGTGCTCATTTTCCTCTCAACACCTGGCCATGTGTATTAAACCCCCTTGTACCTGCCACTTGTCCTGCATGTGTGGAATGAGTAATGAGACGTTAATGCTTGCCAGAATGGCCTGTGTTTAGATCCATTTAAAGGCAGTTTTATTACTTATTCTGGAATTCCATTAATTTATCAAAAGTACTGCAGTGTCCCACAAAACAGGATACGCAGGATATGTTTTGGTATCTTCCACTGTTGGATAAAGTGGATAAAGTGAAATTTTATGACTAACTGTGCTGTTAACTTGGGTGCAGTAAACTGGTCATATTTCTTACTACTGTATCTGTGTCACGATCTGTAGTAATATGGTTTGACCTTGTCATAGTGAAACGGGAAAAATTTAAATATTTGATGATGTACAGTAGCATACTGGTGGAAATATCTGTAATAATTTATCAGGAGTTCCATGATTGCATGGCCCAGCCCATTCACAGTATTATATATTACAGTATGAATATTAGATTCAATGGAATATGATGGCTATTTAATGGCGGCATGGTGGCACAGTGGTTAGCTCTGTCTCCAAGGCCGGACTGGGACACACTTTGTAGGATTATACAGAAATGGTGACATTTTACCACCTTAAAAGCCTCCAAAGTCTCAAAACTCAATTGCGAGCATGCGAACGCGTGTTGCTTCTAATGTGGTTTCCCCTCATCTCTAGTAGTCATACTGGGTTAGATGTTTAATTAGCCCAGTTGACTGTTTGGATGGCAGCAAAGTTTTAAGTTTTCTGACTGCCTTAGGAAAGAAACTGTTGCAAAATCTAAAGCGGTGATTCCTGAAAGGTTGCGGTCTCCCAATCAGAAAGTCCAGGATTCAGTTGCAGAGCAAGGTAGTCGAAACCCAGTAGACTCAGCTTTATCAATTGCTGTGGGATGATATTGTCAAATGCTGAACTGAATTCTATGAGAAGCATCCTTACATAATTGCCCTTTTTTTCCTGATGACATAAAAAGAGATATGAAGCACATATGGCATCCTCTGTTGAGCGTTTGAAATACAGTAGTACATAAGTGCACTGAAATAGCTCTACTGTATTGGGAACACTGCTACTTGAGGCACTTCATGAAGATGGGTATGAGTGCAATGGGCTGGTAGTCATTTAGCCAGGACATGGATGATTTATTTGACACAGAATTAAAGATGGTCCTCTTGAAGCACACAGGTACTGTACAACTGGCTGATCAGGGAAATGCTGAAGATGTCTGTAAGGATCAGCTGCATTTGTGATTAGCACATTCCCTGAGTAACCATCCAGGTACTGTATGTTGTCAGGATCTACAGCTTGACTGAGCCTTCCTGATATCTACTGCAGACAGATAAAGTAGGAGTGTCTTCCCTATTGGCATGTTGTTCTGTACTTTTACCCATGCATAGACATTACTCAGTGCATCTGTGAGCAAGGTTTCACCTTTACAAACATGGTGTAGTTTTAAAGTTTTGTGTTAGATGGAATACCATTTCACATACACCTTGTGTCCTTGGTGTTTGAAAAGTGACGTGTATTCTTTCTGCATAGGTGTTCTTTACGTCTCAGATAGCCCTAGACAGTTTGGGCCTTGCTGTGCAGAGGCCTGCCTTGTCATCAGAACTTCTCCGGTTTTAACCATTGAGCACACTTAATCAGTCATCTGTTTTTTTTTTGTGGTGTTTCAACCAGTCACTGATGCTGTGTGTTTCTCTAAGTCTGTGATGTTGTGCTGGGGTAAAATGTGTTTGCCCAGAAGGTTCACTTATTACTTTCTTTGCATTACCAAAAGCTAGAACGTACAATGGACGCGGTGCTAAACTATCTGTGTAATATTCTCTTTATATTGTTGAGGGGGAAAGTGACACTTAACATTCATTGACACTATGGACAATGAAACATTCAAACTTATGCACACATAGAGAAAGGACAACGGCTCATGTCTGAAAAGTTATTACTATTTATACGTAGTTATATATATTTTTTTGTGAAGGTGTGCAGACGGATAAAAAGTAAAAAAAAAAAAAAAATGAAAAAGAAAATGCAGCCTCATATTGGACACAAAATGACCTTATTTTACATGCCACCAGAGAATCTGATTCTATTCTGGGGTCCAAAGGACCAACTGAGTCTGGCCCTGTAAGAAAATGTTTAAACTACCACATCTTTCTATAGAATGTCTACCAGAATCTGTTGCTTAGAGTATTAATTTTTGTATATTTGCAGATGATTTTCATGTATGAGAGAGATTCTGAATCCTTTGTTCATTTTAACTGAAAATTTTTTTGTCAACCTTTTAATACAACTCGGGTACCGTATCTGTAGTCCTAATTACTGTATATGGCAATTCAAATGAGTCTAAACATGAATTTATTTATTCTCTCATTCATTCACACATACTTACAGTAAGGCACATTATGCATGAAAACATGTATATAAAAGTAGTGTGAAGGTTAAATCGCAAGCTTTTCTTTTCTCTTCTTTTTGTCAAAATTCAGTTTTTTTAAGTGTGACCTCTAGGATTAGGAAGGACAGAGGGCTTGGTCTCTACACCTGCTTGAATCCATGATTATACTTAAATGCTACTCCAAAAGGCCGATAGTGAGAGGTAATTAGTGGAATTACATGTTCTGTTAGTAAGTGTTCATTTACATGTCATCTGTGCAGGACTTGGTGCATGGGCTAACCTGGGCTCCAGGTGAAAGGGGAGACCAAATTCATTGTAAGCTACAGCACAAATACATTGTTCTTTCACTAGGTTTTCGGTCAAATGCAAGTGTCTTTTTTTTTTTTTATTTCATTCCATCTTTGAAATACAATGGATGCAATCATTTGGTCAACTTTTGGCTTGTCTTTTTTTTTTTTTTTGATGTAGTCATTTGAGTTTTTGATATTAGCTCATTTTCATTATTTTGATTAACACGAAATGCAATAGTGGAGCAAAAAAAAAAAACTGAAAACCAGAGATTGTGTCCCAGTCCAAACCCCACAACTGCCCACTGGGGTTGGAGGACACCCTAATACACCCCTATCTCACCTATGCGGTTTCGCGCGGTGGCCGTAAGTACGGTTCATTATGATTCACCACGAGTTTTTGGCGCTGTGAGTACGTTTCTATCTTTCCGCGCGAAAAATTCAACATGTTAAATTTTTTTGACGGTCCTCGCGGAAGTTTGCGGACCTTGCAGAACTTCGCGTAACGTTGGCGGGCAATCGCAGCCGCTCACGGAGCCCGACACCGCATCTCATCGTGAGTCAAACCGCATACGTAGGTGAGATAGGGGTATAAGTGCCGGTTCTAAGCCTGAACAAAAACTGGAGCATTGCATCAGGAACAGTATCCAGTGGAACACCTGTGACAATTTTTTTTATCTTCTGTGGTGACTCCTAATGGGAGCATCAAAAAGCATTAAGCTCAGTAGTTAAAGCATTGAACTACGGTTTGGAAGGTCCCAGGTTCAAACCCCACGACCACCAAGTTGCCACTGTTATGCCCTTGAGCAAGGCCTTTAACCCTCAACTGCTCAGATATATAATGAGATAAAAATGTAAGTTGCTCTGGATAAGGACATCTGCCAAATGCCTAAATGGTGAATATAGTGTTACTTTCTACTAACTATAGCGTTAACAACATTCGATTTTAGTGAATGCGGTGTGTGGGCTTTGGAGAGATTTGATCCTGGTAAGCTTGGTGGCAATATAAATGTATTTCTGATCAGTGGCAACCAAACTGCCAAACGCCATAAATGTAATTTAAAGTGATTTCGTTATCACATACTGTTTCCGAGCACATTTCGTTGGCGAAGGTAAACTGTTAAGCACTATCCTTCCACATTTTTAATAATGTTCTTTAGCCAATTCCAGTAATTTCAGCAGTAATTTCGGCAGTAATTGCTTGAGGCATCAGTAATTGCTTGATCCTTTTGAAATACTGTAGATAATTGGTGAACATTGAACACATGCTACCCTAACAGCTTCTATCTATTAAAAGGGAGAAATAAGGTAGGTTTAAACACAGGAATCAGTTTTTAATATTTTCTCACCATTTATACTGTAACATATTGTTACGTTACATGTGAGACTACAAATGTGCAAGAATATATATGTAGCCTGTGTTTTCTGTAACCTTTTTACCCTTCTCTCAGGATAATGAAAAATTATCATAATGACATATGATTATCTAGTGGTCTAATGGTTATGTGGTCTGATGGTCATATGATTATCTAATGGTCAGGTTTTAAAAAAAACATTTTTGAGAAATTTTATTTTCTGCTCTGTGTTTTAAAATAGCAAGTTTACAAACTAAGTAAACTTTCCACACCCATTTACTGTTATTAATCATTACATTTCTGCAAAGACCTTTAAAAATGCCAAATCTGTGAGTTGGCATGGTTTATAGAGAACTGCTACATGCTGATGCTCTGAATGCTGCAGGCATTAATCTGTCACAAAGCATTATATGACCCTAATAAAACTACTCCCCCTCTCTCCACTCTCAAAGTGGATTTCGCTTGCATTTCCTGGATAGATGTAGGCCTTTTTTGTTTTCAAAATCAGGATTAATAAAACATATAATAGCACTAAAGCAGCAGTGCTGAATACTAATGTTAAATTTGTTCTCCATCATCCTGTTTATTCTTGTTTAATATAAAGTATTGCAGTAACATGACAAACTAATGACAGTTTATCCGTTTTGATTGCATGCTCCTACTCTAACAAGATAATGCCCTTAATAATCTTGGCTAAAATGTAAGGGTAAAAGTTAATCATATGTGAAATTAATAGGGGATGGAGGTGGTTGTAACTTCCAAAAATCAAAACTGGCCAGTTCAACCCCTCAGATATCATAATGATGATAAATTATAATTCTTGATTTAGTGTAATTGGCAATGAAAGAATAAATCCCTTTACACCTTTGTGAGTCTTGATTGGGCACACAGCAGAAACAGCGTATTCAAAAAAAATAAGAATTATCCTGGCATGTGGGTTATGGGGAAGGGTGTTGGAGCCACCCCCTTGGACACCACCTACACGGCACGGGGATGTACCCCACCTGTCCAGGATGTACCCCACCTCATGCCCCAAGTCTCCTGGGATTGGCTCCAGGTCCCTACGACTGTGTTAGGTGGATACACAGGATAAAGTGGTATAGAAGGTAGGTAAATATATTAATAATAATTATAAAAATTAAATACTAGCTTCTGTTTCTGTTTCTTTAATGGCAAAATACAGTAATTCAAAAAGGCATCTGACTTTCTTTTTTTGTGATCTTTAAGTGCACTAAAAATCCACCTTGATTTTGTTTATTTATTTTATTTATTTATTTTCTCAGATTATAATGCCAGGCAGTGGAGCATAATTTCACACAGAGTTAGCTAGTCAGTGGTTAAATTGTTCCCTACACTCTGTGAAGCTGGAGGCACAGAGTCTATAGAAAAATGTCTGTCTGTGTTTGACCAACCATAGAAATGTTGACATTTCATTAAACAAGATGTGCCTTCAGGATGCCTTACATGTAAATTCACATGTGCACTTACACACGCACACACACACACACACACACACACACACACACATACTTTTACTCCTAGAATTTATTGGTGGTGGTGTTGTATATTTGCAGCATTGTTCTCTTCTGCTTTGAAGTATAGAGCAAACAGTACCGCATGTGCCTTTGCTATTAATGCATGTTGAATTCACTTAGGCACAGGTAGACTCTAATCAAGTTGTAGAAGCATCTCAAGGTCCTCTGATAGAAGTAGAATGCATCAGAATTCACTTGCAAGTATCAAAACAAGGGGTCTGAATACTTACGTAAATGAGATATTTGAGTCCTTACTTTTAAATAAATTAATAACATGCTCCAAACACCCATTTTACTTTGTCGTGAAAAATTTAGTATTATGTGTAGAATGATTATTTTTTTTAGATGAGTGTGGGATCGGATTGGAATCTGGAGAATTCCAAGACCGGACTAAAAACCTTGAACTCTTTGTTTAATAATAAGTGGCAGACTGTAATGGACAGGATGTTCTGATACCTTTCTGTTGGGGCCAGCATTGACTTTTTTTGAAAGAGTTGGTGGTTTGTGCTGCTTTTTCTTTTCTGCGGGATCAGCCTGGACGAGATAGCCTTTGGTCTCTGAGTGCACGGGTGAGCCTTGAGCGCACCATGTTCCTGTTATCAGTTTGGTATATAATAGATAATCAATGTTATTAAATTCACCTTGTGGTGGTGTTAATGTTATGGCTGATGTGTGTACATTTACATTTACTCTCACTCTGTGAGACCCAGAAATCTTGCTTGTTTGTAGGTGACCAAATACTTATTTTCCACCATAAATTGCAAATAAATTCTTTAAAAACCATACAATGTGATTTTCTGTTTGTTTTTTTTATTATTATTTTGTCTCTTGCAGTTGAGGTATACCTATGATGAAAATTACAGACCTCTCTCATCTTTTTAAGTGGGAGAACTTGCACAATTGGCTTGCTGACAAAATACTTTTTGCCCTCGGTATAACATTAAAATAAGCTTAAATAGCCATTTTCAATTAAATTCAAATTCAATTTTTATTTGTCACATACACAGTCATACAGAGTATGATATGCAGTGAAATGCTTATACGACCGCCAGTGACCATAAAAAAAAGTAAATAAATTTAAAAAAATAAAAACTTGTACGCAAGAAATAAATATGAATAAAAAGAAATACGAAAGAAAATAAATTTAACTAGTAAAATAAACTGTACAAATAAGGGCATAATTTTTTTTTTTTTTTTTTTTTTTACAAAATATAGAAATACAGAAGAAAAAAAGTATATATATAAAATTTGAAAGTGACAATGGTTGTGCAAATATGCATAAAAAGTGACTTGGTGACTAAATTAAAACCTTATGTCCGAGAATAATGTCAAAATAAATCAAAGTCGAAAAATGGCATTTATCCTGTTTTGCTGTCAAACTGTTACAATTGGGCTTAGAACACTTGAAAATCATGTAAAATACATTAATCACCAAATATGCAAATACGAAACCTAATTAGTTGAGAAATTTGTCCAGCACTAAGGTGAACACATTGAAATCTTACCAGCCAACAATTACTGCTGGCAGGACCTGACACATCCACAAAACCTTACTTTAGAACTGTCATAATCCAGCTTGACAAATATAACAAGGGCCCTAATAAATGTCAAGATTTTCTGTTATAATTCTATATTAAATCAGTCTATAACTTTCATAATGATCAAAATAACAGCTCATTTTATTGCTGACTTTATTGCTGGCAAAGTAAAACTTAGAGTACAGAAAAAATGGATTGATTTTACCATACAAGAATATTACTAAGGAAGAGGAGACAGCAATTGTTTCTACATTGGATGGACAGAAACACCGTCCAGTCCACTCACAGAACAGTGTCTGGAAAATCATCAATGTTCTAATGTAATAACTGTCATTCGGCATATTGGTAGTACTTTCTCTCTCATCTACACAGGAATGAACAGAAAGTTTATAGACGTCCCAATTGCAATTCAGATCAAGATTCCAGGGTAGACTTTGTAGACTCCTCTCTGCATCCAAGCTCCAGATTGCAAAAAGATCAGCGAGGGAGACTTCACTCATTAAATCGCACAATAGGCAAAAGTGCCAAGCACAGTGAGAACACCTCATTCCTCATCACAGAATAACCAGGACCTACACCTTCAGTTTAAGCCAGCTTGTTCCAAGGAGTTTTGAAGAGTATTCTGGCCACATGTGTCATGCTTTCCCAACCCCTCTAAGGTAACATGTTTAATGCTTGTCCCATGCTAAAAGCAAAGCCATGAAAGAGTGTAACTGAAGGACAGAATCAAGGAAACATCACGGCATACACATCCCCTGCATCTACTCATGGATTATTTTTATTTTGAAGAAAGGTGTAAACTCAGACCTTGTTATGATTTTCGTGGCCTAAACTAAATTAATGTTTCATTATCTATTGTCCCTGCATGCACTCAACCCTAGACAAGCTAGGACCCAGTAACGTTTTACCAAACTTGGAAATTCTCCAAGCAGGTCTGTCTGCGAACAATTGGGGGCATCATTATCTCACTTATACCACTTCCTTGTCTATGACATGCCCCTGTCATGGAGTGGCCAAAACTGCAAGACACAATAAAAACTACAAAAGTCTTACAGATGATTCATTTGTAACTTTAGCTGCAAAGCTTCACATGTCTCTATTACAGGTACACTAAAATAATTTGGACCTGTCCTTTACAGTTAGCCCTTTGTGTCCAGTACGACTAGACATTTCAAAATTGCCATTTCTGTCCTTAGTCCAGTACCACTGGACATTCACTTTCAAGCAGATTCTGATAGTTCTATATCAGTTACCACATCCCAGGCAGTATTGGAGTTAATACAGCAATTATTAGCTTTTCCATGACAGTTTATGGTGATTCATGACAGTTTACAGTAATTTTGCACAAGAATTGTAAAAGCCGCGGTTAAAGATGATGATGATGATTATGATGATGCCAGAGCTGGTGTTGGAACACTTTGTCTTTACTATAACAAAAGTTGTTCTGCAGCTGTCATATGCGTTTGTCGTTGGGGCATAGCTCCAACTGCACTTGTTCCCAGTAGTGAAATAGAAGTTGTGCTGTGCAGTTGTTGTTGGAAATGGGTCTCTTGACAGAGGAAAAAGTATTCATAGTTAAGCATTATTTACACTAATATGGAAGTAGTCGTGAATGGGGACTGAGTTTGAAAAAGGTGGCAGAACAATTCCTTCCCACACCTATCCCATTCCTCCAACTGATGCTTATGGGGTATGTTAAAGAACAGTGTGTTAAACTGTAAAGAACTGTGCCTGCATTACACTTCGACATTACTCATACTGTGGTATGCATGCAGTGTTTGCATGTTCTCCCCGTGCTTGGTGGGTTTCCTCCGCGTTACTCCGGTTTCCTCCCACACTCCAAAGACATGCAGATTAGGCTAACTGGCATTCCCAAATTGCCCATAGTGTGTGAATGTGAATGTGTGTGTGTGTGTGTGTGTGTGTGTGTGCCCTGCAATGGATTGGCACCTTGTCCAGGGTGTACCTCGCCTCGTGCCCTAAGTCTCCTGAGATAGGCTCCAGGCTCCACGTCACCCTGAATCTAGGATAAAGTCTATGAGTGAGTGAGTGTAATTGGACAAATGATCACATTAGGAGGATGTTAATCAATTTTTAATTATCAACTCAAAAGTATAAAAAGTAACTTTAATTATTGACAAACCCTACATAAATTCCAGACAATGCGTATATTATCTATAAATGCACCCTTTTGTTATTAATTAATTGCACAGACCCATATCGCAATTAATTAATAATTGTGCAGCACTACTCTCAAGTTTAAATGCCCCACTTCTCAAACTTTTCAAATAAGTGAATGCAGACAGGCAGACGTTTTGACACTGACAACTAACAATTGTTAGCCATCAAATATGACGTTACAGTAAAAGACTTGCTCCACTGATTATAGGGAGCTGAACTTTCACTGATCAAGTTTCATATCTCAACAAGGCAAAAGGGTGTTGTTTTCTCATGTTTGCAGTTCACATTATGGATCAAACTCCCTTAATCCTGATTCATAGCCACCATTAGTTGGCAAAATAGCACAAACCCAGAAGTCACTTAACTTATCCCTGTGGCAATCAATGCCCCTCAGACAAGACTTGTCTACCTTGTGTGCACTGTGATGCTCTCATTACATGGGTTCATACTGTTCTAGCCACTGAACACCCAGGGCTAAAAAAAGAATGAATACATCCTCAGTGTAAAATACAATTGGGAGTCCTTGTTAAAAGCTTGTGAAAACTTTATTAAATCATTTTCAGTCTGTGTTGAAGCTAAGGTTCCATGGCTAATGTAACACTCACAGTTCAGCAGGAGGCAGGTTCGTGACAACTAATACTTTTAAAAGCTTTCTTTTTCTTTTTAAATGAGCATTTTAGCTATTTTATTTTAATATGCTAAGACATAGACACACACAAAGCTCTATCTCTTTCACACGTGTTAATCATTACATCTTACATTATTAGGCTATGCAAACGTCTAGTAGTGGTTCGATTCCCGGCCAGTCTCAATTCCCATCTCTGTGTACATGGAGTTTGCATGTTCTCCCCGTGCTTGGTGGGTTTCCTCTAGGTAATCTGGTTTCCTCTCACAGTCCAAAAACCTGCAGATTAGGCTAATTGGCGTTCCCAAATTGCCCATAGTGTGTGAGTGAGTGTATGTACTGTATGTGGGCCCTGCGATGGATTAGCACCCTGTCCACGGTGTACCCCGCCCCGTGCCCTAAGCCTCCTGGGACAGGCTCCAGGCCTTCCGCAACCCTGAATACAGGATAAAGCGGTACAGACGACGATAAGTGAGTGAGTGATTGTTTTTGTACTGTATTTATCAATCTTTTACTAAAGTTGTGTGTAAAAGTGTATAAGCCAAGCCAAATTAAATTTTTTCACTAGATTTATAAAAGATTAAGAAATTCAGATTTTTCTTTGTACCCACATGTGTATAAAAGTACATAGAGAGTTGGGAGAACAGAATGAAAGATCAAGACTAGGTAAAGACTAAAAGACCGAAGTGAAAGTAATTTTGACTTACTTCCTAACTAATAAAAAGTAATAAAAGTTATGTAATAAAAATGTTTAAAAATCTGTATGATTAGTAAGAATCTTCTGTTAAAGGCTTTTGTTTTTAGCTTATGAATGGACAGTCTAGTCAGAGGTGGGTAGAGTAGCCAAACATTGTACTCAAGTAAGAGTAGCTGTACTTCAAAATAATATTACTCAAGTAGAAGTAAAAAAGTAGTCATCCAAAATATTAATCAAGTAAGAGTAAAAAAGTACTTGGTGAAAAGACTACTCAAATACTGAGTAACTGTTTCATTGTAATGTCCGAATCTCTTTTTTTCTTTTTTTTTTTAGAAATTATGTAAGCAGCCAGACAAAATGATACAAATAATGTACAAATTCTGACATTTCCAAATAGTAAAATAAATGAAATAAATGAAATAAATATAATAAAATAAATGAATATAACTAAATATCTTTACAAAATAGCAAATTAAGGAACAAGAAACACAAATGTCCTCATCTCACAACATAAAGCTTTTGAAACAAACACCCACTGTACAGTAGGTAACATATACAGTATATTCAATGCCCTCCAAATGTCTTAGCAGATAGAAAATAACATTAGAACATGTGCAAGAGGTCTCATCGGCTGCATTTCTCTGGCAAAATTAAGAATATCTAATGTGTAGAATAAATGGTTATAAAAGTAACGAGTCGAGTGTAGCTGAATGTAGTGAAGTAAGAGTAGCGTTTCTTCACAAATCTACTCAAGTTAAATTAAAAAGTATGGTGCAGTAAAACTACTCATGGAAGTAAAAATTTTTTCCAAAAGTTACTCAAGTAAATGTAACAAAGTAAATGTAACCCGTTACTACCCACCTCTGAGTCTGGTGCATCTTCCACTTATTCAACAACACGTATTTATCATAATTGGTTAATAAGTTGTATTTGTCTTCATATTATTTAATTAATGCAATTAACATAAAACAAATGGTATTACATTATCTTCATTATAAAATGTCTGTTATTTCTTTGAATTAATAAGTTAGGCAGAAAGTTCTGCCCTACAGAAAGACAAGCAGACATGTATGTGGGCTTCAACATGAAATGCAGGGGATTGACCCCTCAACATTCTTATCATTAACCCAGAGCTTGGCACGGTGGCTTAATAGTTAGCACTGTTTCCTTTCACCTCCAGGGTCCGGGTTCAATTCCTGGCCAGGTTCGATTCCCACCTCTGTGTGCATGGAGTTTGTATGTTCTCCTCGTACTTGGTGAGTTTCCTTCGGGTTCCTCAGGATTAAGTGGTGTAGACAATAAATGAGTGAGTAAAGAATAATAATTACTAACTAATTCTTGCACATGAAAATGCAAAACAATGTAAAAATACAATAGCACTATGTTACTTAAGTACTGTATGTTAGATGGCTTTAATAATAGCATCAGATTTCCTGGAAGAAAGTTGGCAGAATGAGTCAGTATGACCAATAAAGATGACTTAAATCATAAATGTAATCAAAAACATAAACCAATCTAATAAACATAATTATTATTGCATAAACATGCAATCTAATATGCATGTACAGCACTAGCAAAACACAGGCAATGCCAATATTTGCCTGGTTTGGTTTTAGCCATTATGAGTTGCTGATCCGCTACAGGCTTTTTCACAATATATCTTTGATTAATCCTCACAGCTCAGCATTTTTTGTAGCAGAGGCTGATATAATAACCATTGTTTGAACCCTTACTGCAGGGAATTTACAGCTTGTGGGCTGTTGCATTAAGAAGTTGCCTGCCTTATATTACCATATCGGTCTCATTTCTTATTAATGACACACTGACATTGGCAAATGAGCTTTTTATGAGCGGGAAAATTATACTTGCAGGCCTTTTAAATCACCTGAACACTGTCAATGTGAAGGTGTTTGTTCTGTGCGGGTAGTATACAAAATGTTGTGTGTATAGTGTAGAGAAGAGATATTATTACTGTAACTGTATTTACTACAACACTTAAACTAAAATGTAGAATGACAAAACAGGAAAGTACAAAATATCCTGCAAGAAAAAAAAAATGAACTATGGGTACAGTTCTCATAGACAGATGTGTCTCTTCTATAAATTGGCGACTAGTTATTTGTCAATTTTCAAAAATCAGGCTTTCTGAATGCTCACAGGAGGACTGCAGTGGGCTTCGAGCCATCTCGGCCGGGATCGTAAGAGCCTCATCGCCGAAATGTGCTTGAAGTTTTCTGTAAATGTCAGTCACTTTCATTCGCGGAGAAATTTCATCACAAATCCTGGCTTGACTTGAACGCCCCTCGTCTTTACATGTGGAGCATTATGCTGAGTCATTATATTTTCTGCTGAATCTTTATGAAGTTTTATGTATAATGTTTGTCTTCAGAGCAAGGAAATGGAAGTGGTATTGAGCAGCATTGCACTGAGTTCAGGATTTTGTCATTTTTAGTTTCTTTGCTCTAAAAGTGTATATTACATGCGTGTAAGTGTGTAACATCTGATGCCGAATATGTGAACAACTCAGAAAAATCACGGTCAGATTCTGCAAAAAGCAAAAGCAACCGATGTGGAGGATAAGAACTGGTTTATTAGCTCTACGGATACTTTTGTCCTTAATACTTTCTTCCAGTAGTTGTCCCTAGTGTATGTATCTTTTATATGAGATTCAGACTTTTTCCCCCATGAGCACCATTTCGCAAAAACTCGTAGCTCCACTTGATCCTGTTTCCTAAAATATAAACAGATTCTGACAAGAATGAAACAGGTACAAAAGATGAATGATTGGTTGCAGGAAATGTGTAACAGAGGGAAAAATGCTTAGAAAATGTTGCTGAATGTAGTTAAAGAAACAAATGACATCATTTTTTGTCCTGATTTTTGTCCTTGGATCTCTTCTCTGAGATAAATTGCAGAAATAGCACAACAATCTTTTTTTTAAGATTGTTATATTTATTAATAAGTTGCTATAATTAAGCAGCTTGTTTGATTTATGGCGTAGTGGTTATCACAGTGGCCTCACACCTCCAGGGTTGTGGGTTCAATTCCCGCATCCGGTCTGCGTGCACAGAGTTTGCAAGAAATTGCCCGTAGTGTGTGTTCGTGTTTGCCCTGCTATGGATTGGCCCCCTGTCCAGGGTGTACCCCACCTCATGCCTGAAGTCTCCTGGGA
Source organism: Leiocassis micropogon (assembly GCA_028565275.1). Taxonomy (NCBI): domain Eukaryota; kingdom Metazoa; phylum Chordata; class Actinopteri; order Siluriformes; family Bagridae; genus Leiocassis; species Leiocassis micropogon. Next base: position 7,983,306 of record JAOVVA010000027.1, on the reverse strand, counting down.
TAGGCTCCATGCTTCCCGTAAGCCTGCAAAGGATGAGCAGTGTAAAAAATGAATGAATAATTTAAACAGAAAATAAATAAAAATCTATGATCCAAATAATTACCTTCATTAACAACTCATTAATATAGTCTTATATTTCAATAGATGGATTCTTTTTAGTAAATAAATTTGTGCTGGTCACATCTATGAAGATTTTTTTCACTGTACCAGGCTAATTCATGTTTAAAAATCTACAGTCACTAAACTACAGCTATTTTTTCATGAGCTGCATCAAACAACTCTGTTGCTTTTTGAATGCTTGGTTTTGTACGAAAAAATACTTTGCTTGGTTCTTGTCTAGGCTGTGATCAACTAGTTGATGACCCCAGCATAAATGTTGGTCAGAATTTTTCTGCCTCTTATTTTGACCTGAGTCAAGCTCGTGTTCATGTGTGCTCTTTAAAGCAGTATGTAACCATGCCTTATGACTTGAATAAGGAACAAACTGGCAGTGCTAATCATTAGGGATTCAATTATGCAAATCCTTTGATTTTTTTTGGAAAGACCCATAATTGATGTGTCTTGCCAGAGGGATGTCAATTTAATTTCTGCGAGCTAATGAGCTATAAATCAGAGGTGAAGGACTTTCCAGTGCCTTGTCTGCATGCTATCGTTCAGCACACCATTCCTCCGATCAGCATTCTCTAACCAGTTTCTGCTCCATCAGTCTTCCAGTCATTTATTCACTAACTATTCACTGTGTCACATTATCCTTGTGTATAATCTGATGGTTTATACATTACTTATGACCATTCATTTCACACAGAAAGGAAGTCACACAGAACAATGTCTTCTTTTTAATTGTATTTTAATTGTAGCACACATAAGAATTAGAGCATGCCTCAAAGCAATGATTGTCAGTAAAACATAAAATAGGAACATAAAAAACATAAAAAAACTTTCAGCTTTTGTCCAGTTTTCTCTATTATCGCTACACACCTCGTCTCCCTTCTGTCTCATGTTTATGGGATGAAACGCATGCTCATTTGGGTTAAGGCCTAAGGATAGACCTGGCCTGTCTAAAACTTTCTACTTTTGTCTCTTGTAAAGTAAATTGCTGTGCTGGTAATGCATTTTAGGTCATTGTGTTCCTGCATAATTAAGTTCCTTCCACTTAAGGCTGATTAAATTTTTTTTTACAAATTTTCTGCAGATTTCTCAATCTATTCTGCTCCTACCATAATGAGTTAAGTCATAAATCCAGAAGCAGCCATGCAAGCCCAAGCTATGAAACTACTTTTACTATGCTTGACCCGTGAGCTTTTATGATTAGGACCATGAATAGATCCCTTCTCAACACTTTGGTAGAGGTTGAGCTTGATTCCAGAATTTTTTTCTGGCTCACTTCTGTATTTCTTCGCATCTTGTGATATGGCATCTATATTTTTGACTGCATGTATTTTTTGGATGGCAGACATGGCAGATGTGAAACCCCTTCACCACTGTCCTGCGAAGTTTGGCTTGTTGGTTACTGGTACTTTACCAAAGGGTTTTCTTTATAGGGTTTTCAATGTTTTTTGTCATCAGCTGATGTTTTCCTTGGCTGACCTTTTTGATTTCTTGTTGGTGGTATGCCAGTGGTTGCTTTCTTTTTCCATACTTTCAAAATTATTGCATTGTCTATATTAAAGGCTTGAGCGATGATGTCTCTTCATGTATGTTTATGCTTCCTAGCAATAAATGGTTAGTTTCTCTACAAAATAAATGCTATTTCCAAACTGAAAAATTGTCTACTAAAGTATTTTTGCAAATTGAAATATACTGTATCCTTTTAGAAGCCATGAACTTACAAGTTTTTGTCAGGATACAATAGTGAACAATCGCATTATTTTTTTTTTTACAAACTGCAATACCTCCCCTCCCGAAAGACTGTAGTTTTTAGTAAAGACTGGCCAGAATAATTCAACTGCTGCGAATGAACTAAATGATGGACCTTGAAGCCAAGAATGTTAACGCCAAGAAAAAAGAAGGTTTTTCTGTCTGCTGATTGCAAGTGCAGTTACCCCAGCAGGCATGGAGTACCATGATAAGACACTAAGGTTTTATCTCGCTTAGCATGATGCATTACTGATGAAGACGGCACTAATCTGCATTCTGAACTGACTATGTGATGTTTTTAATGTTTCTCCTGAGCTTTAGCAATCTTAGTAATAAAAAAAAAAATCCTTTTTTAATATTTCAGTTTGCTGCCAGTATAAAAAACAAAATCAGAGCATGATTTAGTGTATTTTTTTACAACTAAAACTTAACCAACATATGATTGTTACAAAATTGGAAATGTACATTGCCACAAACACAAATGTAGTCTGATTTAATTAATTTTGTATCACTCTTGTGATGCATAGAAAACCTGCCAAAAGAATCTGTCATTTATTAATACTTCTTACATCTTTTACAAGTTCTTCCTAAAAACTGCCAAATTGTATTTCTGAAATTTTGCAAGAAAACCATTATATACAGTACTTTGTTTATATTGGTCATATTATATTTTCAATAAGTATTCAATATATTTCTTAGCTTCAACTAATCAAAGCAGATTAAAAACCCAAATTAAAACCCAAATTTTTCTTGCACAAATTTGGCATGTGACATCTTTCACATAGAGTATATATTCTTTATCTGCAACATTGACAATAACTGTGCACACAATCCTTATTGCATAAGCAAATAATACTTGTTAGTTGGGTTTTTAGTATATGATGGACATTTGTTTACCTTTTTTTTTTTTTTTTTAATATATATATATATATTTTTTGGGGGGGTTCAAATTCAAATTTTATTTGTCACATACACAGTCATACACAGTACGATATGCAGTGAAATGCTTGCATGACTGCCGGTGACCTTTTAAAAAGAAAATAAAAACTATATATATAAGGAATAAATATTAATAAAAAGAAATTAAATACAAAAGAAAATAGATGTAACTAGCAAAATAAACAAACTGTACAAATAAGGGCATAATAAAAATATTATAAAATATAGAAATATAGGAATATGGGGGGGAATATATATATATAAAAATTTTAAAATGT
>JAOVVA010000027.1:7939338-7962931 GCA_028565275.1 Leiocassis micropogon | reverse complement strand
TCTCTAATGAGACTTGCTTTTGCTTTACACACGCGCTGTACACACACGCATACAGACATAAAATAAAATATGTTTTAGCGCGCACATGTGGTCACAGTGTTATAGTAAACAGTACACGCGTCCACAGATGCTGAGACCCAGCAGGGAGACGATTACCCACAATTCTGAATCGCAAAAGAGAGAAAAAACGTTGGCTCAGTTGTGATCACGTGACGCTTGGTACTCGTGACCCAAGACTGTTCGTTTTCCAAGTCGAAATTTTTTAAACAAGTATAACAGTGGAATGCTGAGGGTTAACTTGAGAAGTTGCATTCCGGATCAGTTGCAGAGGGTGAATGTTGCACAGAGGCAGACTAGTAGTGCTGTCTCGAAATGACAAGGGGCTGAACAAGAACCTGAATGGCCCCTGTGGATAGAAATAGACAAATTCTCCTGATGTCATTTGCGAGATTTTCCTTTTCAATTGATTGACAGATTCAACTTTAAAAAATAACACTAAGTAAAACAAAATAAAATAAAATATTGTGTTTGTGTAATCCATTTAGACTTTTAGAAACGTGATGAAACTAAAAGCTGTTTCGAAAATCCACTGTCTGTTAAAACTGTTCTCATAACTCTGTGTGGCCAAAGCCACAGTGGTGCTTTATCCCAAATTAAATCAGTGAGAAAAGCATAATTGAATAAAAAAGAGAGTTTGCTGTGCATGTGCAGACTGTAATGTTTCAACCAACAACTTGCTGGCTGTTGTAACTTACCAGGAGGCAAAGGGCTTTTTAAAAATGAAAGTTGACCAAAACTACTGTATTTTTTTTAAGCTGGTTGACATGCAGCGGCATGGTGACTTAGTGGTTAGTACTATCACCTTGTACCTCCAGGGTCCGGGTTCAATTCCCGCCTCAGGTCTGTGTGCATGGAGTTTGCATGTTCTCCCTGGTCTTCGGTGGGTTTGTCTGTGTGTGCCCTGCCCCAAGTGTCCCAAGTCCTCTGGGATTGGCTTCATTCCCCCCATCGGTATAGACGATGGATGAGCGAGTGTGTGAGTCGTTGATGTTGACGTAGCATGATGTATGCCAGTGTATTAGCTCATGGAAGAGAATACTATAATAGCCATTACAGCCTCTGCTGTTTTAAATAAAAAAAAAGGCCTGATAAAGTTAAAATCTTTACACGTCATGTAATATAGATTGTATTTCATGATGAATAGTATACAGTACTTAATTATGCAATCTGTTTAATGTGTTTTTCACTATGCAAATGTATCAGATCGGGAGCCTCATATCAATCTATACAATACCATATCCCATATAGTTATATCCTTAATATTTTAGCAGGGCTTGTTATTTTGTTTTGGCTTTCGGTTATTGCAGTGGCTCAGAAATAGATAGCACATTTCAGTGATTTATCGATTATAGCTTTCAAAACAGTGGCTATACTTATGTAGTTAGATGGTTACCTGAGCTTTGAGGCTTTTAGACAAGATCTTGTTTGTGGCTGACATTTAAAGTGTCTTGTGTTTGCCACTCATCCTCATATTAGACCACGTAATGGGCTTTTGTTGTCTGAGCTGGGTATATGGATAGCAAGCTTTAATTATCTAGGATTACATTAGATTGCCTGATTACATTATGTGCAGTGTGTGTGTGTGTGTGTGTGTGTGTGTGTGTGTGTGTGTTGTCCTTCTGTTGTTTGAATGTCTCTTGATGCATTTCTAACAAAGACACACAATAGAGTAAATCCTTATAGCGAAGAGATCGAATTAATAAATGATGCAGGATAAATAATGCAATTAACAATTGTATTCACTGATTGGATACATTTTACAGGTTTACAATTTTAAAATACATTTTAATATGTTTATGATTAGAATGTGCTCACATGAGGTCTAGTAGATGCAACTTGTAATGTAGCTCTGCATTTTAAAATAGCTACCTGACAATTGGTACTAATCTATATGGAGCAGCTCATCCTTAAGACTGTACTCCCCATGAGTACTAACAATCTCATTAAACATGAACACACAGCACATTGATTTCAATGTGAAGGGCTCATCTATTATTACTCTTGCCTTATAAGTCTGGCTAATGTGCTTGTGCTGTATATTTACTCTCATTATTTTACCTGTATCTCTTATTTATTTGTTTATTTATTCAAGCCTTTTTCCATTAATGGCCTACTGTACTTCTACTTAGAGTTCTACCATCTAATTAATAAATAGCATACAAAGTCTTCATTAAATAATCCATCTGGATTTATTATTGCTTAAATATGGTCAAAACCTTACATAGTAATATGTTTTTTTTTTCCCATTTCAAGGTAAGCTCTATACTATATGTATGAATTTGCCTCTTATATTTGTATATCTTTTCTATAATTACAGGTTCAGGGCTGAATGATGGAGAATGGCATGATGTTCGCTTCCTGGCCAAAGAGAACTTTGCCATGCTAACCATAGATGGTGATGAGTCCTCGGCTGTAAGGACCAATGCAGACATTCACATTACCACTGGAGGATCATATCATTTTGGAGGTCAGCCTTGAAATTGGAAAACAATATCTTGACTTCATTGAAAATGAATGTTTGAATCGCTTTAGAAACACTGAATGGAATGTGCTTAATTTACAGTATTTACCTATAAGCTTGTGAAATCTGCACTATAAAAAGTGCAGATTTCACAATCTGAGCTCTCAAAAATGCATTAAGACAATTTTATATAGGAGCCTTGACACACCTCCTCACTAAGATAAAGTTTTCCTACTTTACTTCCTCAGAGTTGCTCTGAGAATTTTTCTAAATCACTTTTAATCTAGGACTCCCAGCTAGGACTTTTTAGGCTAAGATAGGAGCTCTGTGAGAGAATTCTAAGAAGCTTTGTGAATACAGGCCCTGAAATTTAAGTTCAGTGAACCTTTGTAATTTATTTAGTCTCAAGCAAACCTCAGAGACGTGATGGTCGGCTTAAGTAAGCCGATATTTGTGAGTCTTAGCGTCCGAGATGATGTAAATACAGTACAGTATATACACTCTGGACAAAGAATCTCTCACACTCCAAGAATTCATTCAGTCACCTTTAGCTTTGATTACAGCCCCCAATGTGGAGGTCAGTTCATGTGTGAAAATGATTCCTTGTGCTCCCAGAACTTCTCTTTCAGAATTTAAGTTCTGGAATATGCCTATGCCATCAGGGAAGACAAAAACCCCATTTATGTAATACCCTGGTCATTCGATACATTCAGGCTGCCACATAATTTTGCTGAGCCTAGGCCTGATCAGTTGAAGCACCCTCAAACCATAACACTGCCTTGAGAGTATTGTAGCCTTGGCACTATGCATGAAATGCATCACTTATGTGTTTCCTTCTTACATTGACAAGTTCTCATAACATTGTGTGTATGGAAATGCTCTTACTTTCACTTTTAAATATAGCTACTGTATGTGTTTTACTGTTGGTTTTTTAACCATGCAATATTACCAAGTGTTAAAGTTTTGGTTAATTCATGTTTTTCTTTTTTCCTACAAAGTTGATAGTTCAGCACTATTCTTTCAATTTTGGATAATGTGTTGAAGAGTTCTTAACCTAGTTCCAGTAATTACAAATCTCCTTCGGGCTTTTTTTTTAAAATTATTATTGCATTCCAATAACTTAATAGTTTGACCCTCCTGAAATAGCGACATTTTAATTATTTGGCCAGGCAGTGTGTGTGTGTGTGTGTGTGTGTTTGTGTGTGTGTGTGTGTGTGTAGACTCTATTATAAATTTATAGCTCATACTCATCTTTAATAATGGCCTAAATGAGAATGAAGGTGCAAAATTCACCCCCTCAGTCCTACTAAGACATTTATGCACAACATCACAAAGGACAAGATTCAAATTCACACTGATTCAACCATACTTGTCATTGTTAAATGTATTATCTATTTGTAGCCTGTGGCTAATGCATCTGCGCTGGCTCATATATTTATGACTATTTTTCATCCTGAGAATAGATTTCTGTTTGACAAAATGTCTGTAATAATTCAATTTGAATGCTGGTTACTGTACATCAGAATAAGAAACTCTTCATACACCAGGCTGTACACTGAAAGAGTGTACCAAAAATATATGTGTTCAAGGTTATTCAATCACGTAGAAAAAAGTATTATCTAATTACAGATAAAAAATGGTGTCCAGTGGTAGACCCCATAGATCCTTGGTGCATTTTTAATGAAAAAATCATGTCTTATTGCAAAGGGTAAAGATCCTGCCCAGTAGTTTGTCCCAGTGCTTTGCTAGTAAGGCAGTCCAATTAAGCATGTTGATACTAAGAGACTAATTTGGAGATAAGAGACACGAGTGAGAGCACAATGGATTAATTGGGTATTTGCATCAAACCAAGGGCCCTGTCCAATTAGAACCTCTGTGACATCAATGTCAAAGCCACAAATCACCAGGCCAGACTGGGAAAAGCCATTACTGCTGTAGCTCATCTGAAGCTTGTTCTTCTGTCAAAGATCTGTTGTATCCATTCCAACAACATTTTTATCAGCACAGCATATTAGTTGCTGCCTAACTCATTCTCTGGATGGGCCAACAAATATGATTGGCTTGTTTATTGTTGGCTGGATATTTTTATTTATGGTATTTAAATTGTGGTATGGTCACTGCAACACCATTTCCACATGCTGGAATCTTATTTGACTTTTAAATGACTAGGGATTACTGTATGCCAATGATAGAGCACAGATTTACTGAGTACTCATGCCTGTTGACATTTCCCGGGCTGGGTGATGTACCATAAAATTAAAAATAGCATATTTATTGTAGTGCTGCGATAGTGAAGTATCATATTTGTCCATTTGGTTTAGATGATATCTTCATTTATATGGCGGTCAATACCTGCATGTGTGAAAACAAAAACAGGTGTTTGTAAAAGATAAAGCCTCACCTGTAGCTTTTGTATATCTGACTTACCTCTCATACTGTAACTGTCTGTTTGACTTTAGGCAGATTGTGTTTATTCATAAAGGTTTGCTATAGTATTTCAGTCCTGGATTTAGGTTTTGGCACTGTAAGTTATATGATTTATGCCTTTATAGATGATTGCTACTTTCACAAGGTTGTGTATAAAACAATGGAAAGATAGAAAAGTTTTAAATTTCTTGCATAACATACTGGAACGTCAGTGACCATACTTTTATCAACAAAACTGGGAATATTTTACAAAACAAATATCAAATATACGCTGCCCGGGACAAAAAAAAAAGTGATCACCTACATTTAACTAACCAAGCCTTCCATCAGATAATTACTGTAGTGATAACCTAACTGATACCGAAAGTAGCTTCTTATTTGTTAAACAACGATGTCAGAAGACATATCCTGTGGTTTTGGCAAAGATGTTACTCTGTTATTGAAAACCATACAACAACTTATTATTTAATTATTTACCATATGAATTTAAATGGTGTGTGTGCCCTGCGATGGATTGGCACCCTGTCCGGGGTGTACCCCGCCTTGTGCCCTAAGTCTCCTGGGATAGACTCCAGGTCCCTGCGACCCTGAATACAGGATAAAGCAGTATAGAAGATGAGTGAGTGAATTTAAATGTTTATTAAAATATGCATTTATTTCAAATCTGGGGACTGCAGAATCGTCCAAAAAAGTACTAATAATGTGACAAGTAGCATTTACAAGATGATGATGATTACTAGAGTATTTAATTATTCATAAGCCCCCCCCCCACCACACACACACATTTAATGCAGAAATGTATGATAATACATCAATGTATTTTTACAATTGCTGATCTACTGTGATTTTCATGCACAACCATCTATAGGGTTACAGAGAATGGGCTGAAAAAGAGAAAATATTAAATGAGTAGCATTTCTTTGGGAAACAATGTCTTGTTGATGTTAGAGGTCAGAGGAGCTAGCCAGACTGAAAAAAAGGCAATAGTAACGTAAATAACATCTCATTACAACTAAGGTATGCTGAAGAGCACTTCTGAATGCACAACATTTGAAGCAGACCTTGAAGCAGGTGGGCTACAGCAGCAGAAGACCACATAGGAAACTAAGGCTACCGTTTGCATGGGCTCACCAAAATCGGACAGCAGAAGATCGGAAAAAGATTGCCTGGCCTGATGAGCCTCAATTTCTGCAGCAACATTCAGATGGTGGGGTCCGATGGTGGTGGTGGTGGTGTAATGATATGGGTTATGTTTTCTTGTCACCTTATTGCGTGAGTATTGTTGCTGACCCTGTCCATTTCTCTATAACCACCATGTCACAAAGCTAAAATCATCTCAAACTGGGTTCTTGAACATGACAATGAGTTCATTGTATTCAAATGGACTCCACAGTCACCAGATCCAAATCCAATGGAGCTCCTTTGGGATGTGGTACAAAAGATTTGCATCATGGATGTCTCTCATCTCATCTTATCGCCTGTACCGCTTTATCCTATATACAGGGTCGCGGGGGCCTGGAGCCTATCCCAGGAGACTTGGGGCACAAGGCAGGGTACACACTGGGAAGGGTGCCAATCCTTCGACAGGGCACACACACATACACACACACACTATGCAGCCAACAAATGTGCAGCAACTGCGTGATGCTGTCAAGTCAATATGGACCAAAGGAATGTTTCCTTTTTGAATCAAATTAGGGCAGTTCTGAAGGCAAAATGGTGTCCAAACCAGTGCTAGCAAGGTGTACCCTATGAAGTGACTAGATAGTGTATATACTGTAGTACTGTATACCAATGAATTCATAGGAAAAGTAAATATATAACAAGTATTCAGTTGAAAGAGAAAAGAATATGGTCAATACTACAAAAGTTTCAAAGGTAGAAAAAAAACATGGTGAACATCTGCTCAGGCTGTATTAATGAGGGTAAGATTTTCCTAATCCTGCATTCCCAAGAGTGTGCCTTGAATCAATCTGCTTGTCATGAATTATACATAGAGGACACAGGTATTCATTACTCTTGCCATAGTTCTCTATAAATTACCCACGGCTGTCAGAATCACACCAACACACACTTGTCGTTGCTGTCCTCTTGCTCAATAATGTCATTAGATATGTGTATGTGTTTGAAAAGTCAGCCATTAATAGCGTTGTTATCCAAATAAATCTAACAGGATCCTGTCTCCTCCTTCCTGTCCTTATTGACCACCTGTATCCCTCTGGCTTTGTTTCAAAAAGACACCATTCAGGTACTATACAGCTCTCCTTCCTTATCAGGTGCTACTTTATTTCTACTATTCCTCACTTTCCTTCGTTGGAGAGCTGTTTCCTATCATGCGGCTACAACTGGGATATTATTTCTCTTGTTTTACACTGCTCTGTCTCTCCATTGATTAGGCAGCCAGACACTCGGAAAAACACTTCAGACAGACAACAGATGGTCTAGGTAATCTTAAAAACTTAATGTTTTCCTCCCTCTGGTGTTTCCCTTGAAAGTGTGGAGGTGATATGGGATTTTTTTTTCCCATTAAGTCTTCACCACCCACTTGCTGACAACAGAAATACTGATAAAGCAGAAAATGTTACAAGAGAAACTGCTGACCACAGATATTTACAGCTTACAGGATAATATGCAAATCAGAAGAAGGTAAAAAAAAATAAATAAAAAAAAAGTAAATGAGCATCTAGCCAAAAACATTGTTAACAGATATGGTTCTGGGGGTCAATAGTCATGAATAGTCCTGGTTATGATAATCATGTCAGTGTGCTGTCTTTTCAAAAAGTGGTTCAATTAATCAATCTGGGATTCACTCCAATTGGGTGGCATAATAATAATAAAATAGAAATCGAACCAGAGGCTTGGTGATGTAGTGGTTAGCACTGTGGCCTTGCACCTGGTGAGGTCGAGGGTTCAATTCCTGTGTGGAGTTTGCATGTTCTGCCCGTGCTTGGTGGATCTCCTCTGTGTGCTCCGGTTTTCAGAGTCCAAAGACATGCAGATTAGGTTAATTGGCATTCCCAAATTGCTTGTAGTATGTGTGTGTGCCATGCGATGGATTGCCACCCTGTCCATGGTCCACTTGCCACGTGCCCTAAGGGTTGGCGAATAGAAGTAAAGCCAAAAGGACAAAATGTTGGTACAGTGCATAGCAATGCTGGCTCATGGCTCCCAGTTCTCGGGTTAATCTTTTTTTTTTCCTAAACCGAGGGGATCAATATAGAGCAGTTTAAAGATGAATTAATCTTTAAATTATTTAATGCATGAACAAATGAGTAAAATTTTAAAATAAATGCTCATTTCTGTGATTTTCAGTAAACCTCCTTAAATTTTCATACTATCATGCAGTGCATACAGTTTCACACTTTTTCCTAGATTTTTTCAGGATATTGTTCAGGACTTTTCAGGCATATTTCCCTTGAGGAACCATATAGCGTGATAGCAAGCATTAAAATGAAAAATTGGAACTACAGTATATTATTTAAAAGAGATATCTAACCTTTTTTTTTAAATCTTTGATCTGCTGAAAGTCCAGTCTCTTTTTTTGTTATTCCTTTGACATGTTATTCAGTGCCAGCTTAGTTGTTTATAGAAGACATTTTACCACTCATACAAATGGCTGCATCTGGTTTGGTGTGTGTGGCAGGTATATAAATTCTGTGGAGTCGTTAAGTCGTTGACACCCTGGTGTTGACCCGTGGGTTGTTATAAACGTATAAACATTCGTGAAACTGTCTTGGGGATAGGAACTGCATTGTAGGTGAGTGATTACTGGTGTCTTATTGTATGCCACCTCCTTTGTAGAGAGAGTGTTGTTTCAGGTTGATGTAGAAGACATCCTTCAAAACATTGCTTCTCCCTGTCCAAAATGTGTACACTGATGTCTTCAAAGAAATGTTCCTTGTCTTTAAGATGCCCAAAACCTGTTAAGTTTTGTCCTGAAAAGTTGTTTCTCTTGAATTGTGCCATGTGTTTGTGAAGCAGTTGTTTGGTTTGGTTTCTTCAACGTACAGTGCAAATCTGTGTAGCCCTCACAGCATTGGATTGTTTATGCCAAATTGCACTGTTTTTGTCTTGGGGATGGACCGGCTTCTGGCTGGGTTTGTGTTTTGCTGGATTTGAAAATGTACATGGATATTGTGTTTGTTGAAAATCTGAAAAGGTTTTCAGGTACACCAGCGTCTTTTCTTCTCTGTCTATTGTGGAGGGACTCCTGCTGCATTTTTATGTGGATTTGATGGAAGCCCTGTTTGGACAGCCACACAATTTCGAGTGATTCCTTGAAGTGTTTGTTTTTTTCCTCCCTAGTAGGCACGTTCTCAGCCCGATGGCATCTGAACACTTCCAGTTTGTGTTCCAGTGGGTTGTGAGAGGCAAAGAGTAAATATTGATCTGTGTATATGGGTTCCTGTATATCTTATTGTTGTCCCCTTCAATGTTTACTGCACAATGCAGGAAGCCACACAATTGTAGCATCCTCCTGTGGAAACGTCTTGTTATTGTCCACAGTATTGATGTATTTTGTAAAAACTCATGCTCTTTCTTTAAACATAGATAAATTAATCTTTTATACATATAAATATTTAAACATATAAACTTGTAAAAACTTGTTAAAAGTGAAAACATACTGTAACATAAAGGCACATACATTTCTCTCTTAAAAAATATACCCAGGTCTAGACTTGTAGGTACAAAGATACGGCACTATATTTATCAAATAACCATGCAAAAATATCCACTGCACTATATGAATAAAATTGAATTGTAGATTTATTTATTTTTTAAAGATTTTTTGAAAAAAAATGTTTGCTATAGTTGGTACAATTACTATTCAATAGGGAGCATTCCATATTTCTAAAGTTCTCAGTGACATACTGTCTGTTTTTCTTTATTTGTTTCTTTTTTTATTATTATTTAATCTACTGTAAGCATGCAGTGTTTGGGAAAATTTCAAAAAGCATTTACAGTAAAAATTTAAACTTGTGTATATTACCACTTAGTGGTTAGCATTGTCGCCTTGCACCTACAGGGTGCGGGTTCGATTCCCGTCTCAAGTCTGTGTCCTTGGAGTTTGCATTTCTCCCCGTGTTCGATGGGTTTCCTTCGGTACTCTGCTTTTCTCCAACAGTTCAAAGACATGCAGATTAGGCTAAGTGGTGATCCCAAATGAGCGCGTGTGTGAATGGGTGTGTGCCCTGCATTCAGTACAAAGCGGTCAAGCGAGCGAGCGAGCAGTTTGACAGCAAAACATGATAAACTCAATTTTTGGACTTTTTGAACCTTTTGAATTTTGAATTACTCAATTTGGCAAATTATTCCGCTCTGACACACAACATTGACTATAATGAAACTTTTTAAATTTGAACTGCTATATAACATTATTTTAGAAGCAACTTCCACGTTTTAACCACGACACATAGCGGACAAATTTTTTAAACAAAAGTCAACATTTTCTAACAAGTCCCTCACATTGCTTCTATCTGTCAGGCGATCAGTAAAACGAAAGTACGAGCTGTGCTGCTGTTAAGACACTAAGTGGATTAATGGAAGAATGTTGAAGTCAAATTAGCTTGTAGTGTAACCTTCTGTTTCACCTCTAAATGGGTATGTCTGTTTTTCCCCTCTTGCTCCTGTTGCATTTAAAAGCCAGAGTTATGATAGTACACCACTCTAATGATGCACAAATGAGTATGTTTGTGGGACGCTGTTGGATTTGCTGTGTCTGTTCTTGTTCTGAATTGGGATATTTGAACTATGTTACAATCATATGGTACCACCTGCATGCTGTACATACTGGAACAGGCATTAAATGGCAAATGCCTGTACTATGATATGATCCTGCCTTTAAGTGAAACTAAAATGGGTAGAAGAGGAAGAGGATGATGCTGTAAATTTGCTCATTATCAACAATTCAATATAAAATTCAATTCAAACTCCCCAATGGTCGCTTCAACAATTGTTATGAATAAAAATGTTTCATGCGAAACAAAACTTTGCATTTTGCTTTGCATAAGTTGCTGCCACTACTTGCTGTTTGACTCACTACAAAACTACAATCAACGCATGAGTTAATGAGAACCCAAGTTTTATTGTGAGGCTGAAAAGTGCTTAAAGATACAATTCTAAAATTGGTTGTTTATGTAACAGCCTCAGCAGCAACATCGTTTCCTCTCTCGTCTGTTCCAACCACTCAGTATTCAGCATCAGCAGTACACTAATCACCAGCCTGATCATCTGTCATCATGTGCATCTCTGACTGGTTCATGCCTTGAATTAGATGTTTTTATGCTTGAATGATTCATAGGTTACTGTGTGGCTTAACAAACAAAAAAGTCCTTCAGGAAGCCTGGAGAACTGAAGAAAGTCTTTCTCCTTGGAAGCAAAATATGAAAAAATGGAGTAGCTCAAGACTTTTGCAAAGTAATGTATATAATCTAAATAATTTGACAAAATATTTTAGCATTTTTAGTTTTTTAACACTCATGTCACTCAAAGAAAATATGCACAGAATGTAATCACTTTGGAAATAAAATCAGTTTAGAATGCTTCTTGCTTATTTTGGAAAGGACTTATTTTTCTCAAAACTCCAAAAGTACTGTACTGTTTACTGTATGCACAATCTCAATGAGAACATAAAAAACATGTCAAAACATTAATTCAAAGTTAGCCTGACTTAACTGAGAAGATTTAGATAAAAATAGGCTGTGTTCACTCAGATCAAAATGGGTTGTAAATGGTACATCCTTTCCCTTATAATACAAATACAAATCATGATCATTGTTACACACCTATCTGACAGTATCTGACATTTTTGTCACTAAGATGTTTACTATGGGAGCCATTTCTAGTTCATTTTACAAAAAAAAAAAAAAATCTATTTTTTTTTATAAACTGCCAAAAAGCCATATTGTTAATGAAAGTCATTTTGCATTTATTAACATAATTATAACTACAACTTGGACAATTCATGCAGCAATATATTGCCGATATAGACTCCGCTTAGAGGTTTTTCAATGCTTGCCATTTTCGTAATCGTATCCAAATGACTAAAATGCAGTTTTTCTGAAATTAGTGGATTTTTATTTATTTTTTTAAACAGGGGCAGTTTTAAATTATATTGTAATATTTCTTTATTTTCTCTGTTGCTACTCTATGTACAGGTTATTTCCTGCCGACACTGGCATCTCCCTCGCAGCGCTCATTTCAGGGCTGCATGCAGCACATTCAGGTGGATGATCAGCTGGCCGACATATCAGCAGTGGAGAAGGGCAGGATAGGGGCATTTGAGAACGTCAGTCTGGATATGTGTGCCATCATAGACAGGTAATAATCTTGAGCACACTCCACATTGTACCTGCCATGCTGTAGGTTAAACAAAAGGGCTCTATCCAACATCCTAAACAATTAATTTGTTTGTTGCACTGGGGAGCTATTTTCAGATGTATGAAAAACCCTACAACAAAGAGTTTACTCTTTGAGAAAAGGTTAAACCTGTTTAAAATGCTAAAGCTGACATTGAAAGAAACATTTTAGCTACGAGTAATGAATAATAATAATAATAATAATAATAATAATAATAATAATAATAATAGTAATATGTATCCTGGTTCAAGGCTAAAGCTGAGAAATCCAAAGTATTACGTTAAATGTCAGCTAACTAAAATTACATAATTATAGACATAATGAGTAGAGCACATGCAAACAAATCCAACACCTGGCAATTTGTGAAACTATAGTGATTTGCTATAGAGGTTTAGCTAGAAGGCTATCTGAAACAAATAATCTGGGGATCACAGTAAGGTTTATTAGAAACTATTTGTTTTAATTTTGGTTTGTTCTGAACAAACACAATATTGTTTCACTCCTGCTTCTACGCCTTCTCTTTATTTGGAAGCTGGTTAGACTGAAATAAATGAATGATCAACCTTCTCAGGCCCAAACTTTTTCTTCTAACTTGTTTTGTTTGTAACTTGATCAGTGTCTTCAAACTAGAGGAAGTTTGGCAGAAGAGTGATACCCAAGTAATGATACCCAGTTCTCACATGCAGTGTACAGTAGTTGGGAGAAAATGTGATGTCCTTGTATGTAGACAGTGGGGTCTTGTGATGTTACTATCCCATAGATCTTTACTTATGATAGCATACTGAAAAATTTATTTGAAACTTTTTCAGAGAATTCTTGGGTTAATATGCACAAGATCTTTTAATTGTGCAAAAAAAAGGAGATATAATTTATTAACCAGTTTATTATTATCATCTTAATACCTAAACATGAAATTGTTTTCCATGTCCTCGTTTATCATTTTTAGCGAAGCTGTGTGTAATTTTTTGCACAAACCAAAACAAATTAAAACTAAGTGCTATATATACAGAAGTGTGCGTGAAAGGCTGATTTTCTATTTAAGGTAGCACACCATTTATCGCTTTGATAATCACATATAATTGATAAGATGATTCTACATTTTATTCTTTATTTTATGTGTTTATTACATCTGGCACCATCATGCCTCGCCACAAGAAAAACATTATTAGTCGGTTAATTAAGACTAAAGTAGCTAAAAGAATACACATACACAGTAGTATTTTTTATAAATAATCCACAAATTTTGTAAGCACAAAGTTTTAAAGTTTTTACATTTTAAATCTCTTATAGCCCATTGACAAATGAGAAGACAGTACAATGTCCTTTTAGATAAAAGTAAATGCATGCCTTTAATATTTTATGTTTTAATAATTTAACTTCATTAATTATAGTCAGTGATGTGTTTTCTGCCAAATAAAGCTCCAAAAATGTTGGCTATGTCAAGTTTAATAATAGGATGAATGTCGCCAAAAGATTACATCAATTATTGGCAGGGGCGGTGGGGGGTGGGGGTGTTGTTGCCGGATTGTGTTTACCAGTTCTGTGTTCTGTGGATTGTTGAAATTGGGCCTTTTGCATTCTTGTTATTTTGGTCATCCTGGTTTTCAACTATTACTAAGGGGACATTTCCTTTGTCTTTTCCTAGTTGTAGGTCTAAAATTGAGTTACAATAACTTTTTAAGCCTTCTTAACACAGCACAAAAGATTCACAAAGACACACAACGCAAAGATCCCTTTTGATTATTTGTATATTATTCACAGTAGCTCCTAAGGAAATTGGTTAAACTTGACTCAGAAACAAACCATACAAAATGAGTTAAAAACTGTTTTGAATACTTCTGAATCACCATCACTCTGCCATGTTCCTCTGAACCACAGGTACAGTATGGTCCACAGTGTGACTTCCACCTTGATAAGAAAGGTCGTCAAAAAGAAATAAAAATGAACACGACCTTAGACAAATTAATCTTCCCACTGTCTAACTTTTTCTTTATTATATATGGCATTAGTGACAAGGCCACCAATGTGTGCGCTCAGTGACAGAGATGTTGTGGGTGTTGGATGAGTTCATGGTCTAATGCTCCAGCACCAGATGGTCGGGGCCCTATCCCAATTAATCCCAACGTTCTTGACAGATAATGTCCCAACAGAACATATACTACCCTCCAAGAGAGGGTGGCAGAACAAAAAAAAATCCCTGCAAAGTTCCATATTCACAACTCCGCCTACAAATCATGAGACCAATGTTGTACATTCAGCTGTGCTAATAAAGACGCCCAACAAATGACATGAGCAGCCTCTCATTCTTTCTCTAAAACCTGGCGTGTGAATCGCCATATTACAGCTCAGTGGTTAAGTTATTGGCCTACGGATCAGATGCTCATGGGTTCAAACCACAGCACCACCAAATTACCCCTGTTGGGTGCTTGAGCAAGGCCCTAAACTTAAAGGCAGCACTCAAACGTTCCAGTATACCATTATACTCTACGTCCATGGGTTCCACAGATCTGCACCTTTACCTGAGGCAAAACTATTGTAAAGCTTTTTCAGCAGGGCAAATCAGACACAGACTCAGAGGCAGCAGATTTACATACGGAGGTGGATCCCAGGACGGTAGGAATTTTGCTCTGCTAGCCATAGAGAGTTATGTCGTCCCACCCTTCTCCTGCGTGCAGTGGAGCTGGCCGTGGTGCTGAATGTGTGTCGTGTTTTGCAAGACTTAGGAGCTACAGGGTAAGCAGTAGTGCCCATAGGTCTGCCGTGACACTAATCACAAGTCTTGGCTAAATACACGGGTTTTCAGCCTAGACCTAAACACTGAGAAGTTGTCTTACTCCCAAACATTAATTGGAGGGCTATTCCATAACTTTGGGGGTTTGTCAGTAAAAGCTTTACTCCCTGCTATAGTTTTTATAAAACGAGATACTGACAAGTAGCCTGATTCCTTTGATTAAAGTAGGCATAATGGATCATAAAACACTAGCAGTTTACTCAGGTGCTGTGGCACGAAACCATTTAGTGCTTTATAGGTCAATAGTAGTATTTTAAAATCAATGCGAAATTTCACAGGGAGCCAATGCAGTCTCTATAAGATAGGGGTGATGTGCTCGTATCTTCTGGTTCTAGTGAGGACTCTGACTGCTGCATTCTGCACTAACTTGAGCTTGTTTATGCACCCAGTTGCACATTTAGACAGTAACACGTTACAATAATCCAGCCGATATCCTGGTGACAAATCGTGTACAAAGTTTCCTGTTTCATGTAGCAATATATTCTTTATCTTGGCAATCGTTTTAAAATGACAAAAATCCTACCCTAGTAATATTATCCACATGAGCTTCAAATGAAAGACTGATACTTTTGAACCCTTGCCTAATTTAAAGAACTTGCTTGGGTGACTAATTGCATCAAGAAGAAAACAAATACCCAGTATAATACACAGTGAAGCTTTTAATTATATATTTGCCTCTTTAATTAGACCTTCTACCTAGGGACAAAGAAAGAGGATCTATGGAGGATAAATATGCTAATGTTTTCCATACGTTTTCAGGATGATTATTACATAGCCTTGATATCAAATGTTTTCCACTCTGATTCTCAAGGATTGAGAGGTATAATTGTTCACTACAGGGGGTTGGACATTTTACGTACTGCAACAATGTATTGCAAGCCAAATACGTAAACTAGAGATTTTTTTCTGTAACATGAAAATGTATTATCTTCATTTAGTATCTCATTATCAGCCTAACAAACATTTAACAGTATTTACAACTTTTTTTACTCCTACGTAAGCATCGTGTCATAATGCAGACACATGGACACATCTGTTTCTAGCAGATTCAGATTCCGGGCTGTTATTTAGTCTGTGTGTTGGCATGGCAACCTTGCAACATTTTATTCAGCTGTGGCTTCTTTGAGAACAAGTCTTGTTGATGGACCAATAATTAAAAACAATTTTGTTTAAAATACCAGATTTTGTTGATTGATTGTTCATTGTTCAAAAAATGTCATTTTAATACAATTTTATTACAATACAGTATTTACTCAATACAATACAACATTATAACGTTAATAAAAACAAATATTAAAATCACTCTCATAATCATGCTGTGGTCCTGAATATCATCACGGCTGTGATTACCTGCATCCAAACCATAGCTATGCTGAGTGCACAAGCACTCTTGCTATGAGATATTGCTTAAATGTAGCATAAAAACAGAGGGTCACACTATACCCCAAAACTTGAGGTATCATCAAGGTCAAATACTGTATGTATATGTATGTGGACAGCAAGACTTTTTACAGATTACAACTTTTTGATATGTGGTCTCCCACCTCAATCCCTAAAACTGGTTGTTTAGCTTTGCTACGAGCAGGTGTGAGTAATACCTTTATTATTTCACTTTAAAAGTAAGCAAATCTACTGTATCTAATTACAGTAGAATAATGTAATGTTACAATTCACCTTTTTTCTAAAGTTAGCATTAATTTAAATTAAATAGGCTCTTGTTCAGAAAATTTAAATGTAAATTAGTTTTGTGGATGTTACAGTAAAAAAAAAAATTGATAGTGGATGTAATATTTTCTGCTTAGGTTTGATTTTGTTTCTGATTAATAATAGTCCAATAGTGTTTTGATCCCGCCACTAATAGTTATGATGCACCTCAAGTGTCTGTGACAAAGTGGTAATTCTACACTGCACTACTTACAAACAAACTACTGATAACCTATGGATTAAGATTACCTTTAGACTTTACCTTATGACTAATCTTACATCTTAAGTTCTTCATTTTAGCTACAAGAGAAAGAGAGAGAGAGAGAGAGAGATTTAGCACGAGTATAACATAAGTGACAATAAGAACCAACATTACACACAACATTAAATCCATAATGTACTGTATTATTTCACTGGACATTAAATCTAACCATAAAGTGTTCTACATGTTCATTAATAAAATTTCACTGTAATTGTTGGAACATTGCAAATCTGTGGTAGCTGGCTTTAATTCAAATAATACAACTCTCATTCTAATATATTAGTATATTAGTTCTGCTACTGTATGGTGAACTAAGGTACTATGGTGGACACACCACATAATCTAATGTGTACTGTTAATCAAACTTTAAATCACGTTTCAAAATAGAGATACGTTACTGTATGTAGAATTGCTAATATAGTGAAGTAAATAGATGTACATTGGTTGAATAAATCTGTTATGTCAGTGCTTTGTGATTACGTTTTCTGAGTCAGGTTAAGGCTATATGCACCTTTCATGTACGATAAATTAGTTTTTTCCATCTTATTTACTACAAAAATGCCAAGAGAATTTTGTGCCTAAAAGGAACTGAAGTTTACAAATCCATCTTGTTGCACATTAATTTGCCCTTTTTGCAGTTGCAGTTGATGTAAGCCTGATTTCATTCTAATGATCCTCTGTCTTGCTTTCCAGATGTTTGCCCAATCACTGTGAGCATGGAGGAAAATGCAGTCAGACCTGGGACACTTTCAGCTGTTCCTGTGATGATACAGGGTATGCTGGAGCTACGTGTCATTCCTGTACGTACACTCAGTCCTGCAATTCCAGTAACTCCATTCAGTTAGTGATATGAAATGTGTTTCCTGAACATGTTGCAGCTTGACAGTTGAAAGTGTTATGCTAGAATTAGTTTTTTTATAGTTATCACCAAAGTTAAATTTTTTTTAGGAAAAGCATAGCTGGTCAATTTCTAATTTATCTGTGGGGACAAAGTTTATTATAAATGTTTATTTATTTATTTGTTTGTATTTATTTATTATTATTTATTTTCATTTTTAATTAATGTATTTATTTACAGTCACCCAGCCGCGTGGTTGCTAGACGACCTAGCATTTTGTGCGATCGTTAGGTAGCACTGGTAAAGGTATCATGGCCACCGCAAGACAAAGACAAAACACGCGTTCAAGACAAGATAAGACGGGGCAAAAGACCCAGTTTTCTTACAAGCAAGCGAGACTCGGGTCGTCCTGGGATTCCTCGGGTAAGGGTGAACGCCCCGAGAGGATCAGAAGTTTTATTTTTATTTTACAGACCCCCATCTGGTCTTGAGGAGACGGCGGAGCTCTGTTTATTTTGTGTTTTCAGTTTTCTTTCATTTCTTTTTAGTTCATTAATTAATAATCCCACGCTATGTCCCAACGGGAAGGTCTTTCCACACGTGTCATAAGCACTCTCGCAAACTCCTATTTCATTGAACCCTCTGAAACCCTACGTAAGGGCTCTTATTAATATTATTACATCACATGGTGCGACTCTCTAATCTGCTAAAAAGATGCAGTATTCATAGCTAAAAGGATGCAGTATGTTCGCTCAAAGCTGACATGCACCAGGCAAGGAAGTAAACAGGGATGGTTAAGATTAATTTCTTCACAGACATTTTTGATGGAATAGCATTTATAATGCAGACTGGCACTAACCTTGAAGGACATATTGTTTTCAGCACCACCCACACCCCAGCTAAAACACTCAACATCCAACCGGAGCTTCTTTGTGATTGTTGACTTATGTGACTCTCGCTGCACAAATGTCCACAATGATCTTTACATAATGCATTAAGCAGCTCTCTGCCTTGAATAAACTTTACCATTTCATTATTAAAAAGAGAAAAATCAGTATATATAATAGCTGCATTTTGCTGATTGACTATAATGAGACGTATTGTTTTTTTATCTGTTTTGAAGCATCATGTTTCAGCACCTCTAATCTTCATTACTGAAAATGAAACCATCGTGGTCTATAACTGCAAAATCCATTGCTGCTTATTAACATGTTTAGAATTAATATTATGGCAATATATTATATCAAATGTTGTGATCATCATTTTAATTCTGTCCTCTGACTATTCTGTCCCCCTTTAAGTGGGTTTTCTGCATTCACATACTGTACTGACGCATCCTACATCGTACGGCTCTCCAACAAGAAGTTAAAATTTGTGCTCATGGTTTTGCTGTCACGTTTTAATGTATGCTTTTGTGTTTTGTTTTAGCTGTCTATGAGCAGTCATGTGAGGCTTACAAGCACCTGGGGAAAACTTCAGACGTCTACTGGATCGATCCTGATGGCAGTGGACCTCTTGGGCCATTCAGAGTCATCTGCAACATGACAGGTAATTTATATAGCAGCATCCCATTGATCCCAGTATTAAGAAATTACCCAGTTTTGTATCCTCAGTAATAAAAGCCAAATCCATTTCGTCAAATCATATTTATAATGGTAAAAAAGAAACAAAGTGCCACACATAGTAATATCTAATTTAGGTCAAAAATGGAACAGAAATTAACAGGAGCATACAAGTGATATAGTTTTGGAAAAAAATAGTTGGTTTCAACACATTTTTTAGATGAAGCATCTAAAAAATTTTTTTTGCCAATCCTTTGTTTTTAAACAAACATTATTTACATAAAGCCTTTAAAACATACAATGCATCCAAACATTGCATAAGTTGCATCCATCTTTTTTTAAGTTCTGTAATTCTGGAGAATTTATGGATAATTACACTGATTACACTGATAATTTAATTCCATGATATTGTAGGAGGTAGAGAGGTAAATACATTTCTTAATAGGTGTGGATACATAATTAATGGTTTATCAGTAATGACTGTTTGGTGCAATTACAGGTACAATCATTACCAATAAAACAGTTTAGTTAACAGCTGAGCCACAATAACAATTAGGCTCTTTAATTTTTTCTTTTCCTGGAAAAGCAATAAATATTAGAGAAACATCTATGTTTTCTTATTGGTTTTGTTATAAGCCTTACAAAAAAACTCCTTCATACAGCATATTCATATTGTATATTTATGCCTGCACTAGTATAAATGCATAAGAATGTGGGTATTTGTAAGAGGACCAAGTACTTTATTTAGCAAAAATCTAAAATATTTATATACGTTTGTTTTTAGACATTGCATATTCCTGCTTTTTGCTATTCATTTAATCACTAGTTTTAAAGAAAAAAAATTTTTTGCATTAAATTAAATTCCTGAACGACATAGAGGCATGCTTGTAGTCTGGTTAAATAAGTCACATTCTTTACCCTAAGTGGCAGACTACAGAAAACATCTTACCCTATACATAAGCTAATCCAACACGGTCCCCTGAAAAGGCCATGTATCGGCATTAGACAACCTGGAGCTGTAACAGAGCAGACATCTTAGATTCTGTTTTTAAGTTGTCTTTGTACTCTATCAAATACCATCCATTAAATTAAATCACTGTATGTAGCCATATGGAATGTGTAAGATATCAGTACATAAAATGATGTCAGTTTCTGAGATGCAGAGTGAATGGCATCTTCAATGAACATGGCAAATCCCTCCAGTGAGCATCAGAGGCACTGATTAAATCGAACTGACTGCAGAATCAAGCAGATGGAAAGCGAAGGGAATTTATTCCAGAAAGAGACCTGTAAAGTGTGCAGAAGCATCTTTAGGTAAAAAAATTAGCAAAACATGATTTTTCTTTCTCATATTTTCTATTTCTAGTCTTTAATTCGGTTTCATTGTTTTCAGACACTAGTAAGTATAGAACTTTTGCAGACGTGACTACTTTACCATGATGTCAATCATGGCGGTGTACAGTGGAAGTGCCATTAACTGATATATGTGTTGATTATTTAATTTGACGTCTATTTTTGAGCCAAAGGAATAACAGAACGATTACCTGGTGGTAGCGTGATTACCTAAAAGATGACCTGATGCTTTGTTACACAGAAAGAAAGAATAACCTAGCAATTGATGGCTTCTGTCCTGCTAATAATTTTTTACATGCTGTATGTTATGGTGGATGTCGCAACTTATTTAAAAGATAAACAAGACTGTAAAAATGGATGAAGAAGGTAATACAGATGTTAATTTGAAAAAGTTTGATTTGTTCTCATAATGTGATAACCTCACAGATAGTGTACTGTGTAGTACAAATAGGTGATTCCTCCTGGATTTGATGCTGTTTGCTAGCAATAGCGTTAGCTCATTCAGTGTTTCTGTTGCCATTGAGACAATGCTATTGGATAAGCTTTATGCTTCATAAAATGATGTGCAGGAAATGTTAACTGATACTGACATTTCAAGCTTTCTAATTAATAGCAAACTAACTGTCTTTGGGTTGAATCCCAAATAGCGTAAAATGGAAGTTAATGTGCTACAGTATGTAGGGTATAGAACTCCTTGTTCCAAACACCAAGTAGTGTCACTGTTCAGGAGTTAGAAAGGGACTTGGGATTCAGCCTTGTGTTAGGAGCTGCTTAGCTGTGTAGCTTGTGTTAGCTGCAAAATACAACACGGATGGTTCAGGGGCCAATCAGAACAACTTAGAAGCAATTACTGAGGAGGCAAAGTGTTGTTTAAGATGACATAATGTTATTAGATGTGTTTTGTATGAAGATCTTTGTACTGACCGCCGGTAAATAAGCTTTATTTATCCAGATGTGGGCCCATGGCGAACCATGGCGAACATACAGGACCATGGCGAACATACGTTGTGATGTCAGGTTCATAAGTCCTACAGTCAGAAGAACTTACAATGGATATAACCGTGGTTTGGTAGAACTTTCTGTACTGCAAAACATCTCAGAAAGCAAATTCACAAAACCTCAATAGCTTTTTAAAGAAAAAGTGTTAATTAAAATAATTGACATTATTAATAAATACGTTATATTTATTTTGTAGTCTTAAAACACAAAATACAAGAAGTTCAAGTACTAAAATGGCAATCAATACAAGCAGTTTCAGGCAAAGGCTAAAATGGGTAATATCATGTAAATTATTTCAATATCTCGTGAATGTTCCATTTAGTTTTCAGTTAACCTCCTGAAACCCAGACTATTGCTATGTACAGTGCATGTTCTCCACACTGTTTCTCTTTATTCGCACCTGATAACTGTAAACTTAATCATATAATAATAATATGAGCATCATGCAAGGATATATAGACAGTGTAATTGGGAGAGAATGTAATGTTCTTTATGGGGACATTTGGTCTCAAGTGGCTAAAATTACAATTTAGATTTCTTATGACAGAGGACAAGGTGTGGACAATGGTGGTGAACAGCCTTCCAGCCCGGACGACGGTGTCAGGTTCAAGCAGGGAGAGACGCACAGTGATGCATCTAAACTACAGTGCCACAACAGAGCAGATCAGTGCCATTACAGATGCTGCAGAACACTGCGAGCAGTACATTGCTTACGTCTGCCGCTCATCACGGCTACTCAACACACCAGGTATGTAACTTGTGCGCGTGTGAGTGGGTGTTTCACTTTGTGCATAGTTACCAGGAAAATAGTATATTGTTTGGCTGTTGTGTAAAGTGTGAAGCTCTGTGCAGCTGGGTAAAATAAAATAGGTTTTAACTTCTGTAACATGTCTGGGTCTTTTCCCACCCATAACATTAACACCACCATTAATTGCCCTATTGAATAACATTGATTATCAATTATATTCCAGTAACTTGGATCATGGGAACCCATGGCCCACCTCCACCCAGGGGAACCAAAGGCCAGTCCACACAGCCCAATTTCATGCCAAAAAAGCCAATGCAGCACAAACCGCAAAGTAAAATAAACACTAGCCATGACAGAAAGGTATTAGAACCCACTTCATTACAGCCTGTTGCATAAGGGGATTAGCAGACAAAGAGTTCAAGGTTGCCTCCAAATTCCCCAGATCTCAATCTGATCAAGGATACATGAGATGCACCGAGCAAACAAGTCTGATCCAAAGGTCTTGTGGATCCACAACCCAAGGGGCCAGAGTAGCCCTGGTGCAAATGGGGAATCTAAGATCAAGGTGGTTTTAATGTTAATGGTTTTAAAGTTATGCCTGATTAGTGTATCATAACACACCAAATAAGATAAGTATTTGCACCCCGTTAGTATAAAGGCACAATACGGGTCATAGCAACACTGGTGATTTAGAACTTTCTGTACAGCAAAAACATCTCAGAAAGCACAGTGGTTACACATTTAGTAAAAGTTTTGGGCAGACTTGTATATTCCTGCATTAATGAGCATGGCCTTTCTTCATTCCACAAATGTCCATAAATGTCTCGCATTAAAGTAAAAGTAACGCCCTATGTATATCTACTGTATATAGAGAATTATATATAGAATATATATAAAGTACATCTCCACATCATACGGATAAGACACATCATATATATTCATTATATAACACATGTTTTCAGCTTCCAGGAATTGTGTACAGATCCTTGCAATATGGGGCCGTGCATTATCATGCTGCAACATGAGGTG
>JAOVVA010000027.1:7870870-7882056 GCA_028565275.1 Leiocassis micropogon | reverse complement strand
GAAAATTGTAGACCCCTCCATGATTTCTAAGTAAGAGAACTTGCAAAATCACAGAATGATCAAATACTTATTGACTTCACTATACATATATATATATATATATATATATATATACTGGATAACAACTAATTATATTGTATTAATTTTTTCACTGTTTATTATTCATTTTATACAGTGGAGAGCAAGCATAGCAGAAACTATAAAGCATTTTTTGCTTGTTTTTGCACTGAATACAGTAGCATTTATTATAAATTCTTGAATTTATGCTTTAGTTTTTTTTTTTTTTTTTACAATGTTACCAAGGAATGAAACATAATGGAGGTGTGATACCATGCAGAATATAATTATTTTTCAACAACCATGCATTTTTTTTATTCTTATATTATTTTCTGTATTTTTAATGTGTTTTTAATAATTGAATAAAAATTCTTTTCATATTTAATTTTTAAGTTACTCACTCATCATATTTTACCTATAAACAGTTGTTTGGAGAAACGCATTTCTCTCTCTCTCTCTCTCTCTCTCTCTCTCTCTCTCTCTCTCTCTTGAATTCATTATCACAAAAAAGCACAGCTTGTCTTGTTACCAAAAAACTGGAAAGTGTAATCTTCCCTGTCCTGAAGACTTTATCATCACAGAAAAACTACAAAGCACTTACACCATGAATGTTAAATATCTCCTTTCAGTAAGCTCAGATAGGAATATGAGACAATGGACATGAACCCACAAAAGGCCCAAATGTTCCCCATTTACTCCCCATTGTCAAGTACATTCATCAAATAGCATGTGTCTATGAGGTCTATCAATGAAAAACGTACTTGCTGCCCCATTTCCTTTGGCCCTGCGGACCTTTACAAAATGAGCCTGCAGTATCTACTTGTCTACGGAATTTTCACAATAGTACAATAATCATTACTGTACAAAATGTGCACATCTTTGTGCTATAAAAAGCAACGCCGCATTGTGTGCTGCATTTGATGAAGTCTCTCACGTCTAAAACACATTCATTGTGCAGTTCTTTTCTGTCTGATAAGGACAAAATTATAAGAAAAGAAATAATAAAACAAATTAAAAATGCTTTGATTTGGCTTTAAACTTCCTCAGAAAAGCATTTTTGTAACTGCTACTTGTATTTTTTATTTTTTGTTTTGAAACAGGGTCCTCGTGTATTTCTCTCTGGCCTCTTCAGAGACCTTCAGAGCTTCTAATATAGCTGTTGTTTTGTGCATTTTTCTCTGTGCCCAGAATTGCAGGGTCAATATTGAACGCCATAGGTAGCAGAGGATTCTGCGCCCACACTTTAGAAGACTAAAGTGATAAACCCTTACTGAAATGTTAGATCTTTTTGTTCAGGGAGAATTATGTTCTGTTCTGTCCCCAGAGGATTTGGGCCCCCCTGACTTGGGCTCTTGTTTCTGTGCCCAGGAGGCCTGCTTAGTAATCCATATCGTTCACCATATTAATGATTATCCTCTTTTAAAACAAGGATTTTCTTTCTAGGATGTTTTTCCCCCATTTTCTCCCCGTCACTAGGTGGCTCCACATTAAGGCTGCTACGACCACTCAGTCGGGAGGGTCGCAGTCTATCACGTGTTTCCACCGAACCACGTGATGTCACCGACCGCATCTTTTCAACCTGCTCACTCACGAACCGTTGGGAGCGGCGTAACACACTCGGAGGACTCAGGAGCTCACAGACGCCCCTGATTGGCTGTAGAGCCATAATTAATGTGAGAGCAAGTTGTTTCAAACTTCCCACAGAAAGAATAAACATACTGATCTGTCCATTAATCTTTGACGGTCTATATTCTTTTCTTGGAGTAAGCAATGCTGTGTCGCACTGTGTATCATTTCTGTATCTTCTGCACACTCTATCCATACACGGTAAACTATCGTGTTGATTGGATCTGTTCAGTGACGCGTATGGCCGCGCCTACCTCAAGGGGAAAAAACGCTAGATTACTAGTACATTAATTGTTCACATTTATCAGAAAAGCATCAGGGTCCAGATAAAATGATCATTCGGCCTGGATCTGGATCGCGCGCCTGCCATTTAGTGATGCCTGATATAGAGTATCCATGTACCTGCTTAGGTTCTTAGCTGTAGCTGATGTGATAATCTGATTAGAAGCACAATGTATCATCATAGTTGGGTTGTATTATAGAAAATTAATCAACACCAACAAAATTTAAGAAATTCAACACCACTGTGGTGTAAATATACAACGGCTATACCAAAAGTAATACGAAAGTGGGAAAAAGTTCAGATCTGACTTTCGTGTCACAGTTGATAGTCTCCCACTGTGTGGTTTGCCTTTAATGCTGGTTCCCCCTTTTATAAAACAACTTCATCCATCTGTGCACATTGTTCTCGTCAGTGGTATCCTCCCAACATTCAGTAGCCTTCTGAAAGAAGATTTAATAAATAGACAGAGTTTGAACGACCTATGTCAGTTAATTTAAAAAAAGTTATGCCTACTTTTGCATTACTTTCAATACAGCCCACATACAGTGCATCCGGAAAGTATTCACAGCGCATCACTTTTTCCACATTTTGTTATGTCACAGCCTTATTCTAAAATAGTTTTAATAAATTAGTTTAAACTAATAAAATAGTTTAAATAAATTTCTTAAGAATTTTACACACAACACAACAAGGTTACAGAAAAATTTCTGCTACTTCTTTCACTTACGGATGATGGAGGCCACTGTGCTCATTGGGACCTTTAAAGCAGCAGACATTTTTCTGTTACCTTCCCCAGATTTGTGCCTTGAGACAATTCTGTCTCTGAGGTCTACAGACAAATTAGCAAAAGTGTGTAGAATTCTGAAGAAAAAAATGAATTTAATCCATTTTAGAATAAGGCTGTGACATAACAAAATGTGGAAAAAGTGATGCGCTGTGAATACTTTCCGCATGCACTGTGATTCTGGCAGTATATTCAGTTATTAATACTTTTTAAAGTAGCACAGCCAAACAAACGATGTGACAATGCTTTTTATCAAATGCCATGTACCTTCCCTTTATTTCAGTTCTCTCTTCCAGCTCTGTGCTGTTGTCCTGTCAGCATCACTCATCAACAGATTGTAATTGCAGTCAATGCACTTTTCGATTTTTGCCCGAGCTCCATCTGTCCAGCATCAGGAGTAGAACCAGTAATGGATTCTTTCAGCTTTACCGTCGCTTTTTTAGTATGATTACTAGAGATCCTAAACTGCTGGGGACTCAATCCACCTGCATTTATTTAATGCAGCACAAAATATTTGTGTGCACACGGTGGGGAGGTTAACTAACCTGCATTTATTGTTTTTTCTTCTGTAAGTTAATTGAATGCAGTTATAACGTTCCACTATGGACTGTTAAACTGTGAAACACTGAACCTTTGCCAACTGAAATTTGATTTAATTTCAGTGATCCAGTGCTAAACATCTTTTGGGTCCTTCTCTAATTTCGTACATACAGAAAGCAATGGTAGTTGGGCACTGTTGCTTTTTAGCACATTGATTTTTGTCTCTCAAGCAAGTCTCATACAGTAGGTCTCTCAAAAAAAAAAACTTCCTTATATTTTGTTTTATTTCCCCAAAATGAATAAACAAAGGGGCGTGTAGTGGTTAGGTAGGTGGTGTAGTGGTTATCATTGTCGCCTTGCCCCTCCAGTGTCCGGGTTCGATTTCCGGCCAGGCTCAATCCAGGTACTCTGGTTTCCTCCCACAGTCCAAAGACCTGCAGATTAGGCTAATTGGCATTCCCAAAATTGCTTATACTGTGTTTGTTACTGTGTGTATGTGTGTGTGCCCTGCGATGGATTGGCACCCTGTCCAGGGTGTACTCCACCTCATGCCCTAAGCCTCCTGGGATAGGCTTCAGACCCCCGTGACCCTGAATACAGTATAAAGTGGTATAGACAATGAGAGTGAGTGAGTGAATAAACGAATGAGCAAAATGTATGAGAAATTTAATTTATGCCTGCTGAGGTCTCTAAATGTACTGTATTTTTACAACACATTCATAATGCATTTTACAGCCCCAAGAGTCGTGTGAATATTTATTCGAGAGAGTCGGTAATTGTTTTTTTCCTTCCTAATCACTTCTGTTCCTTTTTGGGCGACTCTGCTATGAGGTCTGATTCTCTGCACAAATCAATTATAATTGGAAAAAAAATATCTCTTGCTCTCTTGTCCTTTTAGCACGTAAGAGACGGAGAGTGTAGGTTTCACAAAGTCACAAATGTTTATCTGGAGGGGTCTCCCTTGTGCAAATTTACCACATTACTGTTCTTGATTTCCCACGGCTCTCTCGGTTCCAGCTCACCTGCACCAGTTCCTGCCTTGCATCGCTTTTATTGCGCCCTCCATGACATTCACATGTACGTTTGTTTATTAAGGTTATAAACCAATCCACATGGGCCAAATTGTCTCTCATTATCATCTGGAACAGTCAATAAGACAGTGCAGTGTTTACTGCTTCTTGAGAGGGCACGAATGGAAAATGTTTCTATTGCTTCTCAGAAATTCACATCACAACGGGGCACATAATATAAGCACATTAAAAATCACGATCGTACAGGGGATATTAGGAGGGACATATTTTTCAACATTTATTTTCAATTTACTTTCATTTTTAGATATTTAGATACGAGAGATTTAGATGTGCATACCAACAAAAAAATTTCTTGTATTGGCAGAGGCATATTCGAAACAGGACAATTCGATTTTCCCCTACTGTGACCTCATATAAGAAGATACCCTCCCCCAGCTTGTTGCACAGCTCTGCTGTTCGCTACCAGGGCTCATTGTTATCTCATTGACACTACAATTACTCATTTGCATGGGACCAGCAAATGTGATAGCCATAACATCATTAAATTCTTAAATCTGCATGGTCAGTAGGTGTTTATTAATTTTCGGTAAAGGCAGCTCTGAAAATAGTGTCAGCAATCGAAATCTATACAACATAGGTTTATATTAAGGCACTGGTCCTAATATCATTCTATTTTATTATTCGTAATCTTTTCACTACAACATTAACAGCTAATTCACAAGGAGTTCCATAAAAATAGATAAAAAAAATTTTTTTACTGCATAATTATTTATTAGGTAAAGTTTTTTGGAGATGTTTATTATGTAATTTCTGTGTCAGTGGTAAGGGTCCAATTTTCTGTACTTTGACAGGAGAAATGTTCAGGGTTTTGTGCTTTCTCAGTATCATAGCAAGCTGGCATCTTTTGAACGCCGTCTGGCACCAGGATGTTAGTGGCAGATCCTTCGCGTGCTGTGGCTTGTAGGGTTGGGCATCCATGCGTCTGATGAGTTCATCCGGCACATTCCATGGGTGCTCAATTGGATTGGGATCTGGGGAATTTGGAGGCCAGATCAACAACCTTGAACTCTTGCACTGGGCTTTCTGGTTCCTTCCATCATACCAATTTATGCTACATTGGCTTTTCCGTTGGATCGGGCCGGATAGGCTGGTCTTTGGTACCCGTAGGCATATAATGAGCCTTGATCCTGTCACCAGTTTACTGATATAAACTTGATAAGCAATGTTACTCAGTTCACCTGGCTGTGGTGTAAGTGTTGTGGCTGATGAAGCATGGAGAGAAGCTGGCCTGGATGTGGTGAGGAAACCTGAAATGCACTTACTGCCCCCTGGTGGAGGAAAGACAATGTGTTTGAGAGAGGAAACTGGAACAAATTAAACCTTTCATCAAACTGGCAACATGGAATGCAAATATTTGAGCTCTCATGTAAAAACAATTGAATAAATGAATAATAATTAAAATTTTGAAATAATTAAATTAATTTAGTTTAAATTATTTAATAACCTACAACTAAGGCAGTTAAAAAAGTGTTCGCTGGCATTTGCAAATTTGACTCACAGCCGTCCAGTCATTAACTTACAGTATATATAAAAAATATGTATGCATGTTTTTGTGCAGATGTGGGAGCTTTCTTCGAGGCAGGAACTCTGGTCCGCTTTAACCTGATCCCTGAGTTGATGTCTGCTACATCCGGCATGGACGGGAAGGATTTGAGCCGATTGCAGCAGACGGGGACGAACCTGACCCAAGAAGTCGTGACCTTCAGTTTCAGCACATCCAGCACTCCCAGCATCCTCCTGTACATCAGCTCCAGGAGCCATGACTACATGGCAGTGGTACTACGGCACAATGGTACGGCACTACTGAACAATGCTATCCAAACGCAGATATTCCAAGAGGCAGACTTAGAGCTGTGTAAACTGTAAACCGTCACTCTGTCTGTGCTTACAACTTGGAGAACAGCAAGTGACTGAATGCATCAGTCTAACGGCTTCATTCCGAGTGTCTCAGCAAAATGTATTTATTCATTTAGTCAGGAAACTGATGTGCTGCTCTAAACAGCATCTCAATTCAGCCAGCACAGTCAAGTAATGTTTAATGGCAATTTAGATCCCAGTCTCTTGCTGTCTCTCTCCATTTGTCTGTCACACTTGCTTACTCGCTCATATTGACTCGAACAAACACATGCTTCAGCGGGTTCTGGTTCATTAATTATTTGCTCTGAGGGGTGTTTAAACTTCAGAGCTGTCTGTGTTTTTTTTTTTTTTTTACGCAATTGTACATTCAGTCTCATGGAGCTCGCACATTCCATTAGGGAAGCTGATAGAACATTATTTAGAAGATAAATTCAAATTCTGCTGTGCATTATAAACCTGTTGTACTGTAAGAAGATCAAATAATGTGCATTCATCTGCATGCACAGGGAAGCAAAAAGATTTCATGTAGTTATTTATAGAGTAATTGCCAGAATCACAACATGTGCAAAATAAAGGTAGAAACGCATTTGTTTTATTTGTTCATGATTGCTGCGGTGAGATCACATTACTGAGAGACTCGCAGAGAGGGGATTTGTGTTGTTACAAAAATGAAAAAAGTAAAAGTGTAAAACAAATAATGTTTTAAGAGGGACAAAATAACACCTTTGCATAAGTGTTCTCATGGTAGAAAGTAATTATAAGTCACACAAGTGATCCTGATTAACCCTATATAAAGATGACCTACATGGGGAGATGGGGGGGGGGGGGGGGTTGTTCCTTAGGGAGATCACATGATGCATCAAAGGTTAAAGAGAGAATTTTTTTAATGTGAATTTTTAACCACGTTAGCTGTCACTGTTCTCGGCAGTTACTCCCACCTGCCTCTATGTATACAGTCCAATTAGCATCAAGACTTGTTTCTTGGAAAACTGCGCCTGCCACTTTCAGGACAAATTAATCTGGATGAAAATATATAGTTCTCATAAATGACAGACTGTCATAGAAATTTCTTCTTTTTTTTCTTTTTTTTTTTTTCAAACTTTGCAATTCAGTGCATTCTGTATGGGTTCTGGTAGGGCTCACACTTACATGCATCGTCATCGTACATATGTTCTACAAGTCTCCGGAGTAGCAATCTACTGTAGAAGGGTTCATGATCAACATGGCTAACATTACATCATTTCAGATGAACTTGATCATGTTTTTAAAAAAACCGATTGGGCATGGATAGTTACTGGAGTGAAGGATATGAAGCACCTGCCAGAGAAAATACGGAATTATGAGAACACCAGGGCAGATATTGAAAACTCTGTCAGGCTTGCTGAATGAAGATTGAACATCACTACACAGCTGGATCACAGTCACAGGACTGCAGTGAGGAAGCACAAAGAAGAGGTTGATAAAATCAGGCTCATTTTATCCAAAATAATAGATTGCATTAAGTTTTGTGAAGATGTTTATTACGACGCTGTTGCGTGCTCCAATGAAAAAATATGACTTGAATGCACTAGCTAGTGTGCCACTGAGCAAAACAAAATGTGAAAATTTCGAGAAAGAGAGTATTACTTACACTTGACGTTACTGCTGGTTTTGTTATGATCTGCATACTTGCTTTTTATCCCAAAAACCTAAATAGTGTGTAGCATCATTGCTGCCTTGCTACTGGCATTGGCTGTTAGTTTTGTTTTTGGGTTTTTTTTTTACTCAAGAGTAATAATCTGAAATAAATCCAACTGATTTTATCTGCAATTGATAGAGGTTTAATTGTTAATATTTTTTTCTTTTTTTAAGCAAGTCAATGTGGCACAGCGCCACCTATGTAATTTTCCATCAGCCACCAGTGATCATCTGTTTATTTAACATTTTATTGATACGGCATGTATGGAATCTCACTGTCGAATGGTATCATCTAGGAGAGGGGTTCAAAAACATTTTTAAACAGTAGTGTGTCTTGGAACACCTGCTACTGACTATCAAGTTAACACGTTAATAAAATCAAAGTTTGAAAATGAGAAAATGAGATAACCAAGAACAGGACAGCCCTCCAAAATTGTAAGAAGAAAACTTTTCCTTTATTCAACAATAAAGGAGCTGTAGTAACGTCATGCAATCCTATTTAAATCACCCTGAATAATATGGAAAAACATGTTATGTTCTGATGAGATCAAGGCAAAAAAATTTTGGCAAGAGTTTAAAAGATGTGTTCGGCACAAAAACAAGATAGCTTCTCACTCATACAAACACCATACCCATGGTAAGTTGGGGTGTAAAGGTATGCATTAGTTAGGCGTGCGCTCTCGGTTTGCGTTAATTGTGTTAAAACACAAAACTCTCTCTCCTATCCCGAGAAGATATAGTTTTTTATTTGTAGTTTTCAGAGCCTTGTCCGTTCTCGCATAGACAGCAGAGCTCGGTTTATTTTTTATTTCATTTTTCTTTTGTTTGAGTTGCCTAATTAATAATCCCACGCCATCTCTAACTGGGAAGGTCTTCTCGTGCCTGTCATAAGCACTCTCACAACCTCCTATTTTATTGACCCCATCAGAAACCCTGCATTAGGGCTCTTATAAACATTATAACCTCGTGGTGCAGCTCTCCATACCGCACCACATAACACATTTCCGTGAATTCCGTCTAGCTTTAACAACCTGGGTGATTTTTTCACTTAAGTTGGTTAATTCAAATTTATAATACAATTGATTTGTTAATTGAGCTACATGAGGAAAACAAGAAAAAAAACTCGCCAAGATAAATAGTGAACATGTCACTGAGAACTAGTTAAGTGTCACTACAGAGATATGCAATTTGAAGCTAAAGTTTATTTCAAATATAATGCTCCAAGACACCTTGTGATAATTTGACAGTTGGAATTAAGCTAGTTATGACCTACAGTAGGCATTTTCCACAGGAAAATTTAAAAACTGGACTCCCTCTAGTGTGTAGATTTTTCGAACAGGCTCAGATGAGCAGTGTATGTTTTGTTTCTCAAACACCTAAATGTACTGTATAGTGAGTATTTTAGATTTAAATTACTAACACATCTGTATGTTCCTTAATCAGAAGTTAATACTTACACAGTATAGACCTTTCGCACCTGATGAAGTCTGTGATGAAGTCATGAAGTCTGTTCGCCATGGTCCCACACACTGGATGGGAAAAAAAGGACGTTACTTACTGTATCTCATGCCGGTGCCAAAACCCATATTCCCCAACCCCACACACACACACACACACACACACACAAACAAGTCTCTATATGTAACTAGTCTCTATTTTAACGCTGTTGGTATTAGTGGTGTGTAGCCATGTGCAGTACATATCTTGCTTTCAGATTATTATTTGCCTAGATGATGTATTTTGTACTTTTAGGTAGAAGAATTTCAAATTCATAACTTTTTCATTATAACTGCTAATGACCAGCTTTGGTATTATTTTAGCTCAATATTTCAGTTACAAAAACTACCTGGCAAAAAAAAAAAAGATTCACATTTCAGTCTAAATTATGGGCGGGTGTCAAGCAAAGAAACCATTAAAATGGCTGGTTTTCGGTTGAGAATCGTCCACCATCTATTTAAAACCTGGAAGGATATTGTTTTCTTGATATTTCATGGGATACATAGAAATTACTTTTCCATATTATGCAAAAATGTTTATCAAACTATTCATAGTATTTGCTTTTTCATTATTATTGTACTTTTACAATGATCTTCACTTACACTTATAACACACTTGTTTCTCCTTCAGGTACCCTGCAGTTGCGTTATAACCTCGGAGGTCTGCATGAGCCCTTCACCATTGACCTTGACCAACGCAATTTAGCCAATGGACAGCCACATAATGTCAACCTAACTCGGATAGAGCGAGAGATACATGTCCAGGTGAGGGTAAATAATGTTTTCATAAAAAGAAATAAAAACATTATCTATGTTTTTTTTTTATATATATTAAACATGACATGACAAATGGTCATATGTTATTTTACTGTTAATCTGTGAGTTTGATTGCAGGCGCCTATTGGAACGTTAGCCCTTTATTACTTTTATTTTATAATACACCAGTTTTGCTTCAAGTTGGCATAAGGTTCAGTTGCTTCCTTGGGGATAAATAAAGTTAATAACATTTTAAAATGTAATTTTGAATGTTACAACAAATTTGGACTGTGTGTTCCCCAGGGCAAAGTTTATTTGTTTCATTAGCAGGAACTATTAAAACTGTCTCGCTCTTGAAGAAATTGAAGCTGCGTACTGCGGCTCATCTGTCTTAGGCCTGGCAATTAGCTCGCTTTAAGAAAGTTAAATAAGCTGGCATCATTTAGCAGGGTCTTTAGAGGTGAGGCACAAAGAAGCTGCATTGCATAAGAAGGGCAAGTATTCACTTAAAAAAATGGCCAAAAAGGTGGGGGTAGGTTGGGTTGACAACTTCACTTCTGGCACTTCTGATAGGGATGTTCATGTTACAGTAGACGGGAGGCCTGAATTATGTCACCTGATTAGATCATACCCATATAATATTGAGGAATAGCCTTCTTTGACAGGCTTCCTGAAGGACTTTTTTTGGCTCCCTGACAAGTTTCAGTTTGTTAAGCCACACAGTGACCTGTGAATCATTTGAGCATAAAAAGCCATCTAACTTAAGACAAGAACCAGTGAGAAACATGTGCAGATGATGACAGATAATCAGGCCAGTGAATAGTAGTGATGGGAAGTTTGAATCATTTTAGTGACTCTGTTCTTTGAATCTCGTTCATCAGAATGAACGAATCTTTATTTGAGTCATTTAGTTCATTTCGTTCTTTTGATCAGAAATGAAACAAAATGTTGCATTTTCAATAAAAAGACCCCCAATACGTCTACATACACAAATTTTGGCTATAGTTCCAGTAATGAAA
>JAOVVA010000027.1:7853474-7870770 GCA_028565275.1 Leiocassis micropogon | reverse complement strand
TGGGTGATAACAGATAGAGATGATATAACATCATGTGTGTTATGCAGCTGAAGTACAATATAACAGAAATTCTTTAAATTAATTAAATTGAATAAATCACTCTCCGAGACTACTCGTTTTTCTGAGTCACGTTAAAGATTCGTTCAAAAAAAACAGATCGTTCATGAACGACCCATCACTAGTGAATAGTTGCAACAGATAGGAGGGGAAATGAGGTTGCTGCTGAGGTTGCAACATAAACAACCAAATTTTAAATTGAATCTTTAGGCATTTTGCAGCCTGTTACAAGAAAACAATTGTTTGCGTCTCTTTAATTTAATCTACATTATTTAATTTCATGTAATATGAAGAAAAGGTGTGGCTCAAGACTTTTGGATGCTAAAAACCTGTAAACACAAAGTTTTACAGAACAATATAGAATTAAGATTTTAATACAATGGATGTGAATTAAACACACCTTTTCCAGCATTAAGTGGAAAAGCCCCAGTGCATCAAGTGAGGTCTATAATAACATGATTTGCCAGCATTGGTATGGAAAGACTGAAAGGTCTGCACAGAGACCTGACGTCATACTTCACTAAACACCTTTGTGATGACTTTTAATGCCAACTGAACACCAGGGCATTAAATACCTGACTGCACTACTGCTCTTTTGGGTGAATGCACACAAATCCTGATGGTCATGCTCTTGAAGTATAGCATAAAGCATTCCCAGAAGGGTGGAAGCTTGTTACTTGTGGGAAGGTTGGTGACACACGTATTGTGGAATGGGTTGCTTAGGAAGCATTTTAGATTGTGATGATACTTTTGGACAGGAATGGTAAGCATTTTCATGGCCAGGTGTGGTCTGTTTCATGACATATTAGGGAAACAAAATGTCTGGTGTTGATTCTAAGAGTTTCATTTGCGTTTGGTAGCTGTTAATCCAAACTCTTAGTATGCAGTCCAAAGAGGTGTCAACACATCCATCCATCCATCTTCAACCGCTTATCCAAAGTCGGGTCGTCAACACAATGAAGGGGAAAAACCTATCGATTACCTGTATTGCATGTATGTGCTTCTTTGTTGTCAGCAACAACTGACCAACTGACATTTCCAAATTGCCTGTAGATGTGCAATGTATCTTCCCCTTACAACTAAGCATTGCATCCAACCATTCAACGGTAATGGGTTGAACAGTTTGGCTGCAAGTTAAGGTACTGTACAGTAAGTGGCTGAGGAGCCCGATCTTCTGGCAACAT
Organism: Leiocassis micropogon; assembly: GCA_028565275.1. NCBI lineage: Eukaryota > Metazoa > Chordata > Actinopteri > Siluriformes > Bagridae > Leiocassis > Leiocassis micropogon. Next base: position 7,869,529 of record JAOVVA010000027.1, on the reverse strand, counting down.
ACAGGCACACAGATATCATTCAAGCAATTTGTAAATGTCAGTCAGTCTACAATGCATGTATTTTCACTCTGGGAAACCAGAGGACCTGGATGAAAACCCATAAAGCTGTATGGAGAACATGTGAACTCCATACACACAGACTGGAGGCAAGAGTTGAGCTGAAGGTGCAAAGCAATTGTGCTAACTGCAAAGCCAGAAGCTTGGAGGCAGCAGAATAACTGTTCTTAAAAAGAATGAATGCAAGAAGAGCTCAGCAACTTCAAAAGGCCTGGAAGATCATGGAAGACAATCGAAGTGGATAAATGAAGATTTTTTCATAACATCACCATCAAACTTGTTGAAGGCAGTATTATGGCATGGGCATGTATGGCTGGCAGTGTAATTCAGTCATATTGATGATTTTTGTTTATTGATGATTTGTATGTTGATAGATATAACTTTCTGCTCAGATTGAGTCATTTATTAATGACTATTAATAAATGGCCAAGTCATTCACTTAATCTCAACCCAACTGAGCATGCTTTACTCTTACTAACACCCAGTGTTGGGTGTAACGCTTTACAAAGTAGTGTTCCGTGGGGGTGTGGGTGTAGGTGTGTGTGTGAAAGTCGTCCTAAAAGCCCCGTCATTTTCACACCGGCATGAATTTAAACCAGAGTTGGTCGACCAACTGTGTACTTACTCTGTATCAACTCAATACTAATTATCTAACACTCAGTATTAGCACTTTATTACAGATGAATTTCTGTTGTATTACAAGTATCGTAAGTGTTATAAGTGGGGACTATGTGGATTTGTTATTCTATATTGAGTTATGAGAAGACTTAAACGCCTTACAACATGCTGTTGTATAAAAATAATAAATTTCAGGGTTCACACCATTTTATTATAATATATAATTATTTTTATTATATGGCCCTTATAGTATAGAGATACCATACATTCTGTGATGCATTTTCTCATTTTTTATTCTTCCTTTAGTTGGATCACTATCCCTCAGTCAGCTACACCCTACCTGAAGCATCTGACACTCAGTTCACCCTGGCCAAAACCCTCTTCCTAGGAAAGGTCTATGGTAAGCATTTTCACAATAGAGATTATGAAGCTATGTTCACAAATGTGGCTTTATAAGTATGAGAGTCTTCCCTCCCCTGTGATAGGGAGAGCATGCTGGTGTGTGATAACTGGCCAAGACCAAATGAGTGGGAAATGGGTTAAAAAAAATGGTGTAGAAAGATACAACATGAAATGATCAGCAGTTGAAAAGCAAGTAGAAATGTCTTGTTGATAAGGGAGGGTATCAAAATATATGGCCGAACTAGTCCAATGCGACAGGAAGGAACTCCAGTAACGACAATATGGTAACTCGAATAACCAGTCTTCCCAAATGTGATGAGCAGACATACATGCCAACATATTTAAACTTTAAAGCAAATTGGCTACAACAGCAGAAGACAGCGTCGGATTCCAGTCCCGCCAGCCAAGAACAGGAGGCTACTTTGGAAACCAGCTCACTGAAACTGGACAATTAATGATTGGAGAGAAATAAAACATGGCCTGTCTGGCACCAGCCACGATGCCATGGTCATTAAAATCACATTTTCCCCATTAAGATGGACATTAACTAAAACGCTCAACCTGTTGTATCCGCATGATTCTAGCATTGTGCCGCTGCCTCATGATTGGATACTAGGTAAATAAACAGGTGTACCTTTTAAAGTGGCCAGAGAGTCAGAGATGTCAGGTTGCATTATTAACCAAATTTCATTACATTTTAAAGCAAAATAATTCTAATGAAAATAATTTACAGATCTATCCACTGTATTTTCATCATGATATTTATATAGTGAATTGCAAATGGCTGTGATTTTAGATTCATATGACTTTTGATACATTTAATCAATGAACAGATGTAATATTAATAACCGGCTGAATTTGGATCTACAAATTGAACGGCTTTGTTTGAGATTTCCATTCAATCTGCACATCATGTCGTTTTTATAATTGCATTGTGTGCTGGTTTTCTCAGCAGTGAACTGATGCTGTGCTTCTTAAGGCCAAGGACAGAACTTTCATGAAGCTATAATCAGTGTGATATCTAACATAAACTAATAATTCGTCTGGGACTGTCATACTGAGACAGCTGGGGACAGCTGGGTTAAGGGACTACTGGTTAACTCATGAGTCAATGGAGCATTTTGTGGCACTTCAAGGATTTTACACAGGATGACCTCATTCTCATGATAAAGTTATAAACAGGTTTTTGCACAACTGCCATAACCAACCAACCTACTCACTCACTCACTCATCTTCTATACCGCTTTATCCTGTATTCAGGGTCGCAGGGGGCCTGGAGCCTATTCCAGGAGACGAGGTGGGGTACACCCTGGACAGGGTACCAATCCATCGCAGGGCACACACACATACACTCACACACTATGGACAATTTGGGAAATGGCAATTAACCTAATCTGCATGTCTTTGGACTGTGGGAGGAAACCGGAGTACCCGGAGGAAACCCACCAAGCATGGGGAGAACATGCAAACTCCATGCACACAAAGACGGGAATTGAGTCTGAACTACTCAAATACTCAAATATTGCATCTTTTCCTTAAATCATCATTAGTTGTTTTTGAATTATTATTCATGTATTATGGCAGGATATTAGTGACATACAATAGGTCCATATGTAATGTATTACAATATAAATAGCAATGTATCACAGGGTGTCCCGAAAGTCTCCATACATAAGGAAAATTTACGCTTTTTTATGCCATTGTACAGAATCTTAGAATTGCTGGTACCCCAACACTCCGTCTGCTTAATTAGCAAAATGTTATTTTGTAAATCATCCTCTGAATAGGGATGCCTGATTCTCACTCAAATGAAAATCACGATTTTTCTCCATGAGATCATGATTCTCACACCACTTGAAAAAATTTTTCAACCAAAATATTTATTCCACTCAACTAAGAAATCATACTTTTCCCCCTTGTAAAAAAAAAATACATGAAATGAAATAAAATAAATAAAAAGTTGTCCACTCTTGCCCCCAATCCCAGAGTTCCCCTCTTCATTTCTCTCACTTTTATTTAACTGCAATTACCATCCCAATGATTATGGTTATTTAAATGCTTCTAAATAATAGAGTTCATTGTCCTTCATTCGTGGGTAGACAAAGGGCATGTCAGTCAATTTCATTACTGCTAAATCATTAAAACTAGTGTGTATGGAGAACATACAGAATGGAGTGTATTAGAAGTTTAAAGAGAACCTTTTATTTGCTCTCTTTAATTCTTTCATCTTTACTTCCGGTGACTTCATGCACTCATCTTAGTACGTCCAGCACTAAAATGCTGATTAGGTATAAACATACAGAACCTTTCCACCTTGGGTTGTGCATAACTAGTGCATTTCTAATTTTTCTCTTTTCTTCGTACAGAAACTGGTCCTATTGACCCAGTGCTGATAGAGAAGTATAACACTCCTGGCTTTGTAGGCTGCTTATCCCGAGTGCAGTTTAACAGCATTGCTCCTCTCAAAGCAGCTCTTCACTCGCCCCTCTCTCTGCCAGTGTCACACCAGGGCAAACTGGTTGAGTCCAACTGTGGCTCATCACCTCACACCGTTTCACCAATATCAGCCACCACCAACCCCTGGCATCTGGATGGAGGTAAAGGATGGGGTGGCAGAGGCAGAATTACTACCAGCAATTATTTATAATTGGCAACAGTTATTTGTGTTATTTTGTGTATATGCTATATGTTGTGCATGCTGCTTAAATAATGTGTATGAGACAGAGATTGCCTTTTTTTATTTTAATAGTTGATGTTTATGATGCTTGTATAATGTTTATATAATTGCATTTACTTTATATACATTTACATTTATAATTGAACTTTCTCTTTTCTTAATGCATATGATTTATTTAAGTACTCATTTCTTCTTTAATGCATGAAAGTTATAATCAAAGCTATTAATGATCATTCTTTATAGGACATTCATGGAAATACTTTGAAATTCAAAAGATTTTTTTATGTTGTAAATCAAGGTTAGTGAAGTTAGCTGATCTTATTTACAGTATATGGCAGATTGTTTTTGAGGTACTGAGGCTTGGATTTATCCCATTCCATTCAGGTAAAATGACTTTCTAGATAACCAAAACCTGATTGAACCTTTTCCAGAACCCTGTCCAGGAATTTTCATAGCTCCTTGATTTTTACAATACTTTATAATAATGTTTTTTTTTTTCTTCCCACTTCAATATTACAAGCTATTTCATTTAGACTCATGACTATTAATGCCATTTCTGTTCCAAGTTATAACATTACATAGTGGGATAAAAAGAAAAAAAAAAACAGTTTTGGGGTAAATACTTATGCAAGGCACTGTATATAATGCTTCCTGTAGGTGCAGACTTCCCATTCAATGAAGATATCGTACCAGACGGGGTGAACAGGAATTCAGCGGTAATCGGAGGTATGAAGTACTGAGAGTTAATGTGAGAATAATTTTGTGTGTGGTTCGTGTCTGTTTCACCTATCAATTACTACTTCAGAAATATTTCCATGGATATTTCCATATGTTCTGTTCTTTATTTAGGCATCATTGCCATGGTCATCTTCACCATCCTGTGTATTCTGTTGTTCCTGATACGCTACATGTTCCGGCACAAGGGAACGTACCACACCAACGAGTCCAAAGAGGCCAAACGATCCGAATCAGCTGACACGGCCATCATCGCCTCCGAGCCCAATTTTACAGAGACAATTGAGGAAAACAAGAAGGAGTGGTTTATCTGAGGCATATCTGTTGAGGAACGTACACACACTCTTACTAAGCATCAAGGAAGTAGGAGTGGTCTCAGAACCGAGCTAAGAACTTGAACTGTAGGAACACAAGATGGCTCGTCTCTATCGTGGTTGGACGATTGCGGAGTCTTTTATATATTCTTTGTGAATTGTATGGACAGAACACTAATTTGCCGTTTTGTTTTGTCCAACTTTTGGTTGTTATTCATATAAATTTTGTATTTATTTATTTTTTATTTTATGCAGCACAGTGGCTTAGTAGTTAGCACTGTCGCCCTGCACCTGCAGGGTTGGGGGCTGACATTTTGCATGTTCTCCCTGTGCTTGGTGAGTCTCCTCCATCAGTTCACAGACATGCTATGTAAGCTGATTGGTGTTTAAAATTGCCTGTAGGGTATGATTGGTTGTGTGTGTTTGTACCCTCCAGGGCTCCAGATCCAGACACAACACTATACAGAATAGGCCGTACAGAAAATATAAGGAATGAATGATTTTTTTTTTATTATTTAATTTTTTTTATGACGATTATTATTATTTCTTTTTGTTACCTTCATCTATAACCCTTGAAAATGTTTTTTGTAAAAGCCTCAGTGTGGCAGTCAGACAGTTTCCCAAATTTTAAACTGATCACAATTAGCCAAGTGCTTTCTCCACAAACTCTCAATCACAATCAATTGTACTAAAATAATAAATTTATTTGTAGCAAATTATGGGTGGAAGAGATGATCAAATTTAGTGCTTTGTGTTATTGTAGAATAGACTGATAACATTGGCAAAAATAATGAAGAACAAAGGGGACATCAAGAAGCTAGAGAAGCATTAAGTTAACAGTCATTTTTGTTGTTGTTGTTATCTGGTATGCAGTGCAAAAATGCTATCAGGTGAACCATGATATTAGCTGACATTTACTTGCAACATGTTTGTTACCATAAAAAGGTTTTGTCACATTTTAGAGCTTTTACTGTTTACATTTTTTCAGTAGCATCTGCTTGGTTGGCACATGGATAGCCCCCAACCCAGGTAGTCCCCAACATACGAACGTTCAATTTACAGATTTCCGCAGATACGAACAGACCGCGAATCTACCTCCGGTTCAATCACGGACGTAGCTCACGTGTACAAAAAATAGACACAGCAGTGCACCAGATACCAATATTTACAATTGTATACAATATTTTCAGTGTGTACATGTATGTATAAAATGTCTAAAGTCCAGCATATTGCATGTGTGTGCGTGTGAGGTTGTGGGAGAAATGGGTCGGCCTTACTGGTTTCAGTTATTCAGTCCGGGAGCACAATGATAGAAAACATCTGTCTTTATTGTGAATAATCATAATTTCGGAAAATCCTCAACAAAAAGAGGTCACAGTCCAATACAGTGGAAAACAGCTCTGAGACAAAATGTCGTCACAACACTGTTACATTTGACGTGTGAGACTCTTTTCCTTAGGTGTGGTTATGGTTTTGGACACATGATGACAGTGTGGGGAAAGGGGACAGAAATTTGTCAAGTGGATTGATATGCATCACATTGTATATTCGTGTCAAAGGCGTACAAGACTCACATTGTCGGACTTCAGAACAAATCCGACTTACGAATGCGCTCCCGGGGACTACCTGTATATAAAGACAACAAAGCAAATAAATCAGATTTTAAAAATCCAAATTACAAAAAAAAAAAAATTGGAAGGCCATCGTTTCAGACACATTAACTATAAGCTAGTAATAATGTCTATTAGCAAGTTTAGAAATTATAATCAGAAATAACCTAAACCATTGAATGTCAGGATGTCATTAATATAAACTGATCTACAAGCTGGTAAAAACTTAGATCTTGGATGTGTTTATCACACACTTTTTTACACGCTTTTAACTAGAGGTGCTGAAGGAGTGGTTTAATTCCACTTATGGATATTATATTTATTGTTGCTTGCTACAGATAAACACCATGCAGTTACTGGAGCTGAATGAACTTTGTACACGTACAGTATTTAGGTTTCCATTGATGAAGATAGTCGTTTTTTTTGTCCCATTGTAGCTGACTGCTCACTAATGCCTGAATGAAAGGAAAACCTCCTTAAGGAAAAAAAATACACACACCACTTCCTAAAAAATTAATAATGTGGATAAAATGGATAATGGGCTGGCTACTGTTGACTGAAAGGTTGTGAGTTTATAACTACTGAACATGCTGATTCGACCTTGAACAAAACCCTGAATTACACAATTAAAATGTTCCTCTTAGATTAAAGTATTAGTATCAGATTACATCAAATGGTGCGCTCCATTCAACTGCAAACAATCACATCTTATTTTATTATGAACTGAGATCAAAATGATGAGTCTAAAAAGGTTAAAGGTTTTCATCAGCAGTGACTTCTTCTTAAGAGCTAATTCTCTTTAAAACCCAAAATATTCACAAGGATGATATGATTTTGTATTCTGTTTAAGTCACCTATTGTAATTGAGGTTAAATCACAACCGATGTTAATAGATTCTAAGGAAAGGAAGGAAAAGGGAAATCTAATTTTAGGTTTTACTAACAGAACAAAGTGATGCTTTACAGTGTTTTTCAATGTGAGATTAGCAAGAGAAAGAAATAAAGAGAGAGCTGTAACAATATTGCTTATTACTGTTAATAAAAATAATATTACTAAGCAGCACCCTGGGGCGCTTCTACCTAACCTGTGATCTATGTGAACTATTTGCTATTGTGAGACATTCACGCCTAAAACTCCAGAGTTCTGACTGCACTTCAAAATTATAAAGTGTAAAGTACCCCTATGAGGAGAGGCATCACATTCATATATCGTCTGAACTGGTCTCCACTGAGCTTGCTGCTGGTAACCAGTAGTTTCATTTTATGCATGTGTAACACATTTTCTAAGTTGCACTTCATGAACTTCATTTGCCATTTATGGTTATGAAACCTAATAAATATTTGTATTTCTCTCCCTTTTGTCAGGCACAGAACAGCTACAGCAAGCTAGCAAACTCAGCGCAGATAGATCACGAGATGCAAGTCTAAGCTAAGTAAGCAAGACAGACAGAGTGAGCTACAGTAGCATGTCAATTTAATCTTACTGGTATTTGCTGACATCAAATTTAGCTGATTCCTGGGGTTTTAGCTACCGTACTAAAATTTAGTAGTATAATTATATAATTAATAAATAATAAGAAAGCCTAGTGTTACCACGCTGCCACCAATAGGCCCTTGAGCAAGACCCTTAACCATCTCTGTATCATGGCTGACCTTGTGCTCTGACCTCAGCATCATTTCAAACTGCTAATTTCATTTGTGCAGTGCAGTAATAAAAGCAAATAACAAATAGAAGCTTTTATCTTCTCAAGCCTGAAATTTAAAAAAAAATGGAAATTCTCAAGACTCCAGTAGATTACATTTATCCAGAGCGACCTACATTTTTATCTCATTATATATCTGAGCAGTTAAGGGGCCTTGCTCAAGGGCCCAACAGGGACAACTTGGTGGTCATGGGATTTAAACCTTGGACCTTCCGAACCGTAGTCCAATGCCTTAACCACTGGGCTACCCCTGACCACCCCAGATTACCAAAACCATTGTAATATAAAAACCACAATTCTATGACACCCGATTTTAACAATGTTCACAAAAGCCTGCCTAGACTATGGAATTTGCCATGGGATTTCTCTATTGAACACTCAGTTCTTCCACAAGCTACTTCCCTAGAAACATGGACAATGCCTGAGATGGCCTGAGTTTTTGTCCCAGCCAATGCCCCATACCCAGCCACTGGGGTTGCATGGCACCCTTACTGCGAGTCCCAAGCCCAGTTTAAAATAAGAGTGTTGCACCAGTAATCCAATGTGCAGATCAGATGATCCACTGTGGCCACCCCAAAGCAGCTGAAAGAACAACATTCTTCGCTCGTGATTTATTTTGGGGAAACTTTGCTCAAAAGTGACTTGCTTGGTCTTAGATTTTGATCAATTTATCATCATCTTTCCCCTTTTAATGCCAGTATGTGAGTAGGGGAAGTAGTGAGTGTGGGCTAGCAGTAAGCCATTAATCATTTCCTTCCAGGGTTCTCTCAGCAACACCTTATAGACGTACTCAGTCATCAAACATTTCTCAAATACTAAATGAGAGACAGTATTGAGCATTGGTGCCTTTTGATGGAGCTCTGTTTTGATGACTATGGGCTGTAATGGTTTAGGGGATCAGAGGAAAGCATTCCACAGAAAGACACAGTCATTCACAGACATTCACACATGGGTATACATATACAGTATGAGAATATATAATTGAAGAAAGTGTATGTAAACTGTTTGTATTGGCATTTAGACAACAGATGTGGTATTAATGAAAATCCATTTACTATAGCTCTGAAAAGCATTACTATCCTGTGATAGCTTCTGAGTTATTTCAAATCAAAAGCCATGCAAAAGCATGAAATCATTAAGCATATGTAATCTTATTAACACCTTTAGTGTTGTTTATTTGATACAAAAAAACTGATATGTACAGTACCTACTTATACAGTACCAATCAGCCATAACATATTGTAAACACTTGCCTAATATTGTGTAGGTCGCACTTATGCCACCAACATAGCTTTGAACCATTGAGGCATGGACCCCTCAAGACCCCTGAAGGTGTGGTGTGGTATCTAGCATCAAAAAATGAAGTTTAGACATTCCTGTAATGTACGGGATGTAAGGTATGAGGTGAGGCTCCCATGGTTCAGACTTTTTTGCAACAGCACATCCCACAGATGCTTCATTAGACTGGTGATCTGAGGAATTTTTGGGTGCCAAGTCAACACCTTGTAATCTGTGACATGTTCTTCAAACTATTCCTGATTTTTTTATTATTATTATTATTATTGTAGTAATAAGTATCATAGCAGAACTGTGGGTATCAAATGCAGTCCAAAGCCATCTTCATGGTTTCTAAGTGGAACCATCCTCAGTGGTCTCATGTATCTTTAAGCAGATTATATGGAGTCATCGTCAGCAACAAGCTCAACGAGCGTTCTCCTGGTGTCACAGCAGCCTGTGGACCACCCATGATCAGCAATCATTTTCAGGATGTACAACTAAACATGATTCATTAGACCAGGCCACCTTTTTCCATTGCTCCGTGGTCCAATTTCAGCACTTTTGGTGGCGGAAAGAGGACAGCATGGACACTGTCTGGTCTACAGCTATGCAGCACGATACACAGCAAGCTGCAATACTTTTTTCTCTCAGAGACAGCATTAACATTTTCAGGATCAGATCAGACAGCCTTGCCTTTGCTCCCCACACACATCAAGTTCACCAGTTGTCCTTATTTGAACAACTTTTGGTATAAACAAACCACTTTATATTTGGAACAGAAAATCTCTATGATATTTATCATTTTATCTATGTCTAATGATATGTGGAGTGCGACAAATAATACGACCAAGAAAATACTATTCAGATACTATTCCCTGTAGTGATAGTAATCTGTATATCTGCTTCAAAGTAACTCAAAAAAGTGACATATGTCAGTTAAAGGAAAGTCTTTAAATAAAGTCACAATAGCTTTGATAATATATATGTATATGTATATATACAGTATATATATGATTTGATAATAAGACTATGTGCACAGACTTAGAAACAAGGGTTTTTCTCATGTTACTGCATACATAACATGACATTTTTTTCTTATTATTCTTTTTTTCCTTCTCTGGCTGGATTCACAGTTTTAAATGCATTTTAAATATTGTTTTGATGCCAGCATGGCTACTGTGTATCAACTTTTACATATTGTAATGTAAATTACTGTGGAATATCAGAGCTGTATTTAGTCTTTTGAGGTGTATTTTTTATCCTTTATTATGATATTGAAAAGTCATGAATGAATCGTATAATACTTTTTTTTTATATTCAGAACTTACCAACCTGTCATATAACAAACAGCAGAAGATGGACAACAAAAATATACAGAAAAATAAAGCTTGGATATTCGTATGAAGGAAAAAAAAAAAAAAGATTATTTCCTATATCTTTGCCATGGATCTTCTTTAAAAACTGACCATGCTTTGGCTAATTTTAGCATGGCATATCGGCATCACACCCCGATATGTGACAGCTTTTAAAGGGTTGATTTACACATGCTCAGTAGTGGTCTGTGCCAGCCACACTTGGCACCATGTGTGTGTGTGTGTGTGTTTGTGTATAAAAAATACTTGCACTTAGGCATAAAATAACCAGCACTATTAAAAAAAAGTAAAAAGTTGGGTGAGTTACAAAGTTGCTATTTCAAAAGCGGCCACAACTGGCAAGTTCTAAGCTGGAAGGATTTACAAAGTCACCTAGCTGGAAGGTGACTTTATAAAGATACAGCTTCATTTTCAGACATTTTTTAGATCAGAGGTGAACATGGGAGTTACTGAACCCAGATGTAATAACACACTGTTCCTCCTGTGATGGACAGAGTGACATTAGACAATAAGAAGGGTCCATTTAAAAACCATTAATCTTTTTAAGGTTAGTAGTCTCAGTACCTGAATCATCAGTTTTATCTGATCTGTGTCTGCAATCAAGTTGTTAATTCACCTAGAAAGTGACGCAGATCGCTAATCTGTTTAGGCTGCACTGTTTGGCTCAGATACAAGGACACAGGATCAATATGTGATTTTGATAAGTGTGTTGGCATCAGGATCGCAGCACAGGCAGACAAGGGATGCCCATGCCAGACACTGCATCCATAAGATGAAAACTAGTATGGAGTGTGCACCCTTACAGTAAATGCTAGATAAATGTGCAGGTTTACATTTGCAGGGCAATCTTTTAAAATCAGCTTTTTAAGTACTTTTAATTTTTTTTATAATATCAAAGAAAATTTTAAATTAAAAACTTATTCCTGATTAGTTAGTTCGAAGATAGCAGTCTTGGTGCAGGTCATTGCATATAAATTCCATATAACCTTATCTTCACCTTATAAAGGGACCTCCTGAGATGGTGCACTATGGAAAGGAAAACATGGACACAATAAAAGCTTTCAAGTATTACAGCATATACTGTCAAATTTTCTCCCAACACTTTCAGCCATACGATGGTGTAGTGGTTAGCACTGTCGCCTTACACCTCCAGGGTCCCTGGTTTAATTCCCGTCTTTGTGTGCATGTTCTCCCCGTGCTTGGTGGGTTTCCTCTGGATACTCAGGTTTCCTCCCACAGTTCAAAGACCTGCAGATTAGGCTAATGTCCGTAGTGTATGAATGAGTATGAATTGGCACCCTGTCAAGGGTGTCCCTCGCCTCATGCCCTAAGTCTCTTGGGATAGGCTTCAGGCCCCCCGTGACCCTGAAACCAGGATAAAGCAGTATAGACGATGAGTGACTTTCAGCCATGTTCATCTTTTTAGAATTATTATTTTATACATTTAATCATGAATAAAGATCATTTAAACACTTGGTAAAGTTGAATGGCATAAATTGACAGTAAAAACCATTGCTATGTTTAATAGTGAAAGAAAGACCATATCCATAAGGTAAACAATGTGATGAGAACTCACAGGATTGGGAGTAAACAGCTGTGTGGACATAAGATAACCACTTGGTTAGTCAGAAAAAAGGTTTCAATTTGCTAGGGAGAAAAAGTAATGTGGTCTGAGCTTAGATTGACCCTATGCCGAGAGCAATGGGTGCATTACATTTGGTGGTTGGGGACATAAGGTGCCTAATTTCCTCTTGGTGCTTATCAAACCATTCTTGAATAATTTGAACAGATTAAAGGCATTGTAATGCTAAAATATGAAAACATTAAGATAGAGTGCAACATTAGGTACATCCTGTAAAATTGCTTCTTATGCATTGGTTGATTTGTGACCATGCAAAGCAATTAATGGGCCCACTAATTATTAATTAGATGCCTGGCTGTACAGTCAGGGGTTAAAGGCATTTTTGGCTATAATAATAATAATAATAGAAAAATAGAAATGTTTTATTTCATAGTTTAAATAAATCCAGTATTGTTCTAGAATGTAGAAAATACACCCACTCACAAAAGTAAGTACACCCATCTAATTTCAGCAAACATTTTAGTAAATCTTTTTAAAGGACAATACTATAGAAATGCAACTTGGATATATTTTAGAGTAGTCAATGTGCAGCTTGTATCACACTATACATTTACTGTTCGTTTGAAAATAACTCAACATACAGTCATTATTGTCAATATAGCTGGCAACAAATGTGAGTACACCCTAAGTGATAACAGCTGTACATCTTTAACCATGCAAAGTCACATCCTATTTATCATGTTCATGTGTTCATCAGTGGCCAATTATGTCTCCAGACCTGAGCCCTATTCAGCACCTGTTAGGCATGTGTCTAACATCCAGCAGCTCCGTGATACTGTATCATTATGGAGGAGTGGAAGAGGATCCCAGCAACACCATGTGCAGCTCTGGTGAATCCCAGGCCAATGGGAATTCAGGCCGTGCTAGATAACAATGGTGCTCACACAAAATATTGACACTTTAGACAGTTTTGACATGTTCACTTGGTGTGTACTCATTTTCGTTGCCAGTTTAGACAAAAGTCTGCATGTTGAGTTATTGTTAGAGGACAGTAAATCTGTATTGCTATACAAGCTGCACATTGACTACTCTAAAGTATATCCAATTTTCATCTCTCTAGTATTGTCCCTTGAGAACATACAGAACATACATAATGTGGTTGCTGAAATGTGAGGGTGTACTCACATCAGATGAAAAAGGGAAACCCACATCAAAGAACCTCTCAAGAGCACTGCCCCTTCTCAGCCATAAACTGCTTCAATTTCCTCCAAAAAGTCCCTGGATCTGATGCAGTTGATGCATTTTATTACAACTGACATAAAATGTTCATATTTAAGGCATTTACTGTGTAATGCTTGTTGGTGAATAATGTATACCCATGTCTTAATACTGCTAAAATATATCCTTGGCTGTAGATTTCCCATGCATTTCAGTCACATTAAGCACAACACACTGGTCATTAACACCCCTGAGAGATATATCAAGGTGACTACTATCAGTTATATCAGTGCACTCATCAAGCGCAACGAAGTAGGCAGAGAACTCTTGGCACTGTTTGCCCAGCAGCTTATAAATGTCATCAGATAGCTCAGTGATTCGCTCCCCTACTGTGTTTGCAGACAGGCTGACATTTTTAAATACAGACGCTTTTTCGGGGCAGAGGATATTAGCAGTCTGCATCATACAATCTTTCACAATCTGTCCTTCAGTAAATGGCTTTCCTGCTTTCTCTGTTAGCTCACTCAGCACATACGGTACTGTGCAAAAGACTCCAGGCACCATATTATCATTAGTACGAATTTTATTACATATTATATTAGTTGCTCCTCTCTAATTTCATGCCAAACCTGGTCTGTCATGTAATATGTTGCTTTCGTTACAGGCATGCAAATATTCTTCTTTATTGTAATTTATTTATATATGAAGTATATAAGTTATGTTTGGAATATTTTTGCAGACATCATAAATTATATAACAAAATTTGTACTAAAGATACTATAGTGCCTTTTGCACAGTACTGTAGGTGGCTTTACCTGCTGCATCACATTCTATTTTTGCTCATTGAAAGAAAGAAACTTTGCTGGTTGGACAGGCCTCTCTGAAGCTAAGTAACTCATCATTCTCTCTTCTCTCCTTCGTACCTAGCATACTGCTCCGCATCTTTAATAATGTCATGTGAGATTGTATTCCTGGAGAACTGCAACTTTGCCATGCGATGGATTGGCACCCTGTCCAGGGTGTACCCTGCCTCGTGCCCCAAGTCTCCCGGGATAGCCTCCAGGTCCCTGTGACACTGAATACAGGATTGGGCGGTATAGAAGATGAGTGAGTGAGTGAGTGAGAACTGCAACTTTTCTCATTCTTTTCCCTTGAAACTGTCTGTGATTCAGGTCAATCTTTCTTTTAGGTTTAGAAAGATGTTTTGTTGATCTGTGCATTGTGGAATCCGAGTGCTGTCTGTCCTGCCTCGTTGGTGACGTTTACAGGTACTGTATGTTAACACCATGCGTAGATTGGGAACAGTTTGTTGTTAAATGTGAAAAGAAATGATGCAACTATTTTGCTACTTTGTTAAAACACTACCAGTGTAATACCATTGTAAAGGACAGTAAAAATAGAAATAAGCTGTCAAATTAATCCTCGGGCAAAATTAATGTCCTGGGCTGTATGAAAATTGGCCTGCGGCTGTAAGTTTAAGACTTATTCTTTATTTGAACTTCAGTGTTAAGAAATCATAAATATATTTCACCAAACCAACATGGAAAAATGCTGCCCTCTAATCTTGTACAAACTATTTTCTTGCACAGCTTATCCTGGGTAAAAAGCCACTTAAAAACATCTTTGGTCAGTCTGTCTAAAGATCTGTGATTATTACTTTACAAAGTAAAATTAAACTTCCCGTCTTTTAAATTGCTATGTGTAATAACTCTCTACTGTATTTCTGCTTGATTTGATGCTGTGTCTTATACCCAAAGCTACAGTCAATAATTTGTGAGAATAGTAAGACACTCGTGAAGTGTTTCTGAGATAAAACAGTTTGAGAAGATAATGGAATGAATGAAATCTATTATTCTAACTGCCTTCTTTAGAACAATTCTGAAGACTAAGAAGCAGCACAGGGTGTGCAGGGTAAAATAAAGAAAGCTTTCAAAATGATGATAACATTTGTGTGTTCAGTTTTATATTGTTCAATTGCACGTTGCATTTTTTTCAGGTCACTATGTGGGTTAATAAGCCTCATTGGAGCTCTGATTCAAGTTTGTGAGCAAGGCAGAGGACTGACTGGGAAGGTCTCTCACTCAGAAGTGTGTGATGGGGAGGAGGCTAGTTGACATCACTTCAGGTCTCTCCCCTAGAACCTGACTATGGTGGGAGCGGTGCGTCAGGAAGGGCATCCGTGTAAAACCTTGTGTGTGGATCAGATAGTCCTCAGTGGAGACCCCGTGATGGGAGGAGCCGGAAGACCAACATCAATAACCCACATTATGAAATCCCACCGAATAAACCACAGATTAGTCATAACACTATGAATATACACTACCATTCAAAAGTTTGGGGTCACTTTCTAACTCCATGATCGTTCCTGATTTTTATTTCTTTCTACATCGTAAAGGAATGCTAAAGGCGTCCAAAAAATGCATTAATCTCCTTTGAACAGTTGATATTGAGATGTATCTGCTACTTCTGCTCTGTAAAGACTTCATAAC
>JAOVVA010000027.1:7808189-7828694 GCA_028565275.1 Leiocassis micropogon | reverse complement strand
ATATATAGTACTGTGCAAAAGTCTTAGGCACCACATTAAACGCTGTACCAATTTTCTTAGATATGTTTATCATGTCTGCATAATTATGTACAAAATCATTCAGTATTTCCATATACAGTGGAACCATGGATTACAAACATAATTCGTTCCGGAAGCAGGCTCGTGTTCCAAAACACCTGTAAACCAAAACAAATTTTCCCATAAGAAATAATGGAAACTCAATTAATTCGTTCCAAAAAAATAAATACAAAAAAAAAAAAAGTTATGTAAAAATAAATCCCGACAGATAAGTGTTTCCGCTTATGTGCGCAGGTGCTGTGTGTAGCGTACATTAGGTTTTTTGTTTCCCTCTGAAAACTGGTCTGTCTTATACTATATATATTTTCTTTACAGCCGTGCATATATTCTCCTGTAATGTTATTTATTTATTAATTATATGGTTATATATGGAAATACTGAATAATTTTGTACATAATTATGCAGACATGATAAACATATCTAACAAAATATAATACAGCATATAATATGGTGCCTAAGACTCGCACAGTACTGTGCATGTGAGAAATGATTTATCACCAGTTTGACATAAGTGTATACAATATTACTGTATTAGAAAGAAAACTAACTATTTAACATAAAACGCTGAATATCTAACTAAGACCTCTGAAATATCTAGTCACATTATTCAGTCTATTATTTATTTATTGTGTTCATTGTATTTCTTTAACAGGATATTTTGGTTCAGGTTTTGCAAATCCTGTTAAAGTCCAAGTTGTTGGTAAGTGGTGGTAAGCGCTTCTTTGGAATAAATACACTAATCCTTTTTTTTTTTTAAATTTAAGAACCTTTATGTTTTTAATTCCGTTTCACCTTTCCACATTTACATTTAAGATTATTATAGTGGCTAATTGGTCTGATTAAATAAACAAAATGAAACAAACACGGTTTTAAAAAGTCAGAATTGAATTTTCAGCTGCAGAGAATGGAACACAGGAGAAGCAATGGTATTTCTAGTGTTCATGATAAGACCGCTCAAAGTCATAATATTGTATTGCATTGTATTGTGCAACCCATTTTAAACTTTGTCCCATTTTAATGTATTTCTTCTCCTAGGTTTTGGAG
Organism: Leiocassis micropogon; assembly: GCA_028565275.1. Lineage (NCBI taxonomy): Eukaryota > Metazoa > Chordata > Actinopteri > Siluriformes > Bagridae > Leiocassis > Leiocassis micropogon. Next base: position 7,827,572 of record JAOVVA010000027.1, on the reverse strand, counting down.
GATGAGAATGCAAACGTGGATGAAATGGACTTCAAACCTGACACACTCATTAAACTTTTTCTGGGCTATAAAAAGTATGTGTGTAACCTAACCACCTTTTATAATGGATAAATACATATAGAGTCATATTTTCGTCCTAAACTGGTCAGGTACAGGGACGTGGACTGAAATTAACGCCAAAAACTAGAGCTAAAAAAGTCCTTCATGAAGCCTGTAGAACTATTGTTTAAGACAACTTTAAAAAAAAAAAACATGAAAGTCCGTCTCTTTCGAAGCAAATTATAAAGAAATGAGCAAGACTTTTAACCTTACTTGCTTTCTTAAATCAAGGCCGAAGAAGCAACGTATCTTCTCTCTGTGCTTACAGCAAGAAGTTCCGGGTCAACATTAATGTTCCAATGAAGACAGAGCAGAAACAAGAGCAGGAGACAACACACAAAAACATCGAAGAAGACAGGAAGCTCCTGATACAGGTGAGAAGAGAGGGTACATGCCGACACATTTCATGTCTTTGCACCCTAATTTAGTCTTATCCAAGTCCCACACATCGCTGGAGGACTCCTAATCAGTCAGGGAGGGCAGAGGGACTATCGCTTGTTTCCTCCGAACACCAAAGGTATCTTTTCAAACAGCGCATTCATGCATCATTGGGGGCAGCGTAACGCACTCGGAGGACACTGCTATCCACTTCTTCCGATTGCATGAGCTCACTAAGTGAGGGCTCCCGATGTCCCCGACTGTCTTTGCACCTTTACTCATCTCCTACATTGCTATGTGTTCGTATATAGGACTGGTATTTATTGACAGATGGGCCAGTTAGAAGGAACACCCATGGCTGGATGACCTTCTGTAATTGTACCTACAGAGAGAATTTTATTTACAGTATGGGATTAAAATACAGTCTAGTTTTTAATTTATTTGATCATGAAAGTTGAAGTAATGGAGCTGGCAGGTAAAAGGTACAAGCACAGTAGGACTTTAAATATTAGGTTTAAATATTCCGGTAAACAAATGCATTCTAGATTAAAATATTTCTTTAAGCAATTCTCTTGCATCATTTTTTTTTTTTTTTATCATTCCTGTAAGAAATGAGCAGTCATGCGCAGCGCTGGTGTCATATTCTGTCATTGCCGGCGCAGTCCGAAGGAGAAAAATTACAACCAGAGGTAGAGCTTCTTTTCTCACTGACTTCGCTCAAGGTCATGCTAATGAGAAATCCATCACGGAGACACCGGAAAACTGCACACAATAGACTCAAAGTTAAAGAATGCAGGAAGAAAGAATGGGGAGGTGATGAGAGGCGAGAGAGAGAGTAGCACAGACTAATGTGTAAATAGACCTATATGGCAATAAAAGAAAAGAAAAAAAAAGGCTAGTCAGAATTATAAGTGGCGTTCAAATCAAAATGGGATTTTTGATTGCGCAGAATAAGTTATGAGAGTAAAACCTACTTTTATTTCTCTATATAATTCTCTTTTACACGAATGCACTTATCCCAGCGTTACACTAGTGCTTAGACACCCTTAAGGGTAAACGTTTTCTTCACGTCTGAAACGCTGGCCTCCCTCCTTTAAAAGCTCAAACGTTTGTAAAAGGCTTTTTCCATTGTAAATTTGTAAATGGAAATAACTCCCATTTGAGTCCCTGTACTGTGCACGGGGTGTTCGTGCACGACCGTGTGTACAGCTTCTACAAACCGATGCGTCTCTTCCGTGAGTTGCCGACAGGTTATCCGTCGATTTTCAAGGATCAGGCGTTCCACTCGTCGAATGTTCACAGGAACAACAGCAATGGGTTCAGAGCCACCTCGGCCGGGTTCAAGAATCACGGATGTATGGCTTTCTTTATAACGTTTGCACCATTCGAATGTTTTACTGCGACTAATACCCTCATCTCACCTATGCGGTTTGACTGGCGGTGAGACGTAGTGTTGGGCACCGCGAGTGACTGCCTAAAGATTGGAAACGTAGTCACTACGCCAAAACCCGTGGTGAATCGCGATGAACCGTACATAAGGGCGCCACACGAAAAGGTAGGTGAGATAGGGGTATAAGAGTCTCATCAAAATACTGTGCTTGACTTTTTTTCACGAGACCTTTAGAATTTCTTCACAATTCCTGGTAAAAAAAAAAAAAGGTTTTGGACATCATTAAAGATCACGTAGTGGCGCGGTGGTGTAGTGGGTAGCTCTGTCGCCTTGCACCTCCAAAGTCCGGGTTCAATTTCTGGCCAGGCTCGGTTCCCGTCTTTGTGTGCATGGAGTTTGCATGTTCTCCCCGTGCTTGGTGGGTTTCCTCCAGGTACTCCGGTTTCCTCCCACAGTCCAAAGATATGTAGTTTAGGTTAATTGGCATTCCCAAATTCCCTGTAGTGTGTGAGTGTGTGTGTGTGCCCTGCAATGGATTGACACCCTGTCCAGGGTGTACCCGACCTTGTGCCGTAAGCCTCCTGGGATGGGCTCCAGGTCCCCTAAATACAGTGAGTGAGTGAGTGAGTGATTAAATGTGTTAATATGCAAGTAGTTCAGGATGGAACTTTCAGCAGTAAATGGATTTTGCTTAGATGAAATAAATATTATACTATACTTCGCTGCGGTCACCAGGGTTACAGTAAACAACTTGTACAGAGATTATAAGTACAATTCATAGACTAGGCTAAATACATAATATATATTCATCCACCTCCTTGATGGACTCTCCCTCCCCCTCTCTCTCGCTCTCTCTCTCTCTCTCTCTCTCTCTCTCTCTCTCTCTGTGTTTAGGCTGCTATTGTCCGAATCATGAAGATGAGGAAAGTACTGAAGCACCAGCAGCTCCTTGCAGAAGTACTAAACCAGTTATCATCACGCTTCAAACCTCGTGTCCCTGTCATCAAGGTAAAACGCTTACTCATCATCTCTAAAAGCCCCCAAAAAAAGAATACAATAAATTCTGTGGATTTGTGTACTAAAGTGAAGCACATCTGTCTCGCAGAAATGCATCGATATTTTAATAGAAAAGGAATACCTGGAGCGCGTCGACGGCGAGAAGGACACCTACAGCTACCTGGCTTGAACACGTACTTCTAAAGTCCGACTCGAACATCATTCCCGAAGCCTCTTGGCCTCCATCGCAAGGGATGCGCACATGGAACCGGTCACTGGAGCTCCCTTTAATAAACGCAGGGGTCTGACACTGCTGTTCTCCTGAAGTCTCGGCTCGGCCGCTCAGGATCTCCATCGCCGTTTCGATCTGTAAATAAGCCGCCATGCCCTTAGTGACACCTGACCTGGCTGCAGGGTTGCATGTTTCTGCCTCTCATTTAAAAAGAAAAATATATATAGATAATTAATTTAATAATACAACGAATGACCTTGGACTGATTTCTAAAAAAAAGGTTATTATCGCAACGAAGGAGAGAACCCGTGATTTCTGGCGATCGCTTTAAGAATATATTTGTTAAACCGGCCCTTGTAGAGTTGTGTAAGCAGCCTTTATTCGCTCCCTCATTTGTATAGTGTGCTTTGTTTTATAAATGTCATGAATAAACTTTAAATTTTCAGTAAGATGCCTATTTCTAGTAATTGAAACTTTATCGGGAGACACATTCAGGCTTGCTGGTGTCTGAAGGTATTGCACACCTGTCTAAGATTTGTGTTTTCTCCCCAGATGGAGAAGAATGAAGTCGGCTCCATGCAGAATAATACATTGACGTTAAATGCAGTTTCCTTATTGTTATCCTTATTGTTGGAAATGGTTCAGCAGTTTGCAATGTCCTGATAGTTTTTCAGATCACAGTAATGGCTTCTAATGGAATGTGACTGTAGTTGCTCAATAGTTCTGTCGCCTTGCACCTCCAGGGTCCGGGTTCGATATCCAGTCAGTTCTCCAGTTTTCTCCCACAGTCCAAAGGCTTGCAGATTAGCCTAATTTGTGTTCCCAAATTGCCCGTATGTGTGCGCGCGCACAGTCTGAAAACTTGCTACCTAAATCCAAACACTAGTGAAACCCTGGAATAAGTGCATTAGTGTAGCAGACGATTATATAGAGACAGTTTTTAACTCCCATAACTGTGTTCTGTTATTCTGCACAAAGGTCCTGGTTTGACTTGAACATCCCACATAGTTTGTTAATTTTAGTCATTATAATTCTGCATACAATTCATACACAAAAAGAATAAGGCTTCTGTATTTCATGTTTTCATCAAACAATTCATAAATGAGTGCTCATAAAATCATGTGATACATGTGCGCATACTTATTTTAGATTTTTTTTATTACTTTGAACAATATTATCTGTAAACATTACAAATCAGCACCTTGTACAATCAGAGGCAGAGAGAGAAACAGAGTGGTCACAAACCCTCAGGGGGAAAAAATGGGCTGAAAGACTGAATGTCTCAGGAGAAACATGCTGGTGAGGAGCTATAGAACACTCGCACTGAGAAAACTGTCAGGATTTTACTTGGCAATATCACAGCAAAGTGTTTTTTTTTTTTTTTTTAAATAAATTACAGAAAACCCTGCTTTCAGAGTCTGTGAATATAAATAGGGACTGGTAAAGACCTTCTCATGGAGGTGATTTCAGGCTGATTTTATTGCTGTGGTTTTATCACAACTTCTCATATCTGTATTCTGGATTGGATTTCATGGGTCATCCAACATGTTCGGACATGTTTTAGCAGGTAAATTCCTGCATCTGTGGTTTGATCTCAAAGTACCTTTTTTTTTTTTTTTTTTAAAGAAAAAAAGATTTATATACACAGAACCGCATTAACAAATAGAGCCTTGATGTCCTGCAGTTGGATTAGCACCATTCTGCTGACAATCTTTAATAAAATAAAAAGAATTTTCCAGTAACACTTAATAAGAACTGCATAATAATCATTAATCATTTATTATACTGTTAAGCTATTGATGAACATTTTTGATATAATGCAGGTGGTCTCAAAAATCATCCTAGGCAGGGACATTTTTAAAAAAAGCGTACAATGTTTATTAGCGCCATGAAGTATCTCTTACTGCGATCTGCAGGAAAAACAGTTATATACACAGATCAGTCATAAAGCTATGCAGTGTTTACGCGAACACTGATTTATCACTCATCAGTGTATAGTAAACTGGTGACAGGATTAATGGCATCCACGGCTCATTTATGACTTTGAAGAGCAAAGGCTGGCCTGTCTGCACATTTCAACCCACAGAAATGCCAATGTAGCAGGAATTGCTGGGAAAGAGTTAATGCTGGCTCTGATAGAAATGCATCTGAACACTCAGTGCATCACAGCCTGCCGTAAAAGGGCTTAGCAAGAAGAGAGTTCATGGTTGCTCCGACTGAGCATCCATGGGATGTGCTGGACACATACGTCTGGATCCATAGAGGTCCCAGCTTGAGAGGTACAAAACTTCTCTTGCAAACGTCCTGGTGCCAGATACTACAGCAGACCTTCTGAGGTCTTGTGGAGTCATGCCCTGAGGGGTCAGAGCTGTTTTGGTGGCACAGTACTGGTCATAATGGTGCAAGGTTTTAATGTTATGGCTGATCGATGTATTGTCAATGATTTTACCAGTATAATAAATCATTAACCTGTTATAGCAGGCAAATACTTCCATTATAAAAAATAAAAACATTTTGGAAAAGATTTTTGGGCATAATTAAGCATGCCCTTGTGCTCTTAAATATGTGATGCAAATAATAAAAACAAAGAACAAACAAAAATTAAAAAAACACCCAACACTGTGTCATTACATACTGGATGACCCAAAAATTTACGACAGGAGAGAGGAAGACCTTACTGACTGTCCGAACTTTTCATTCCTACAGTGATGGTCTGGCAAAAAGCTGCTCAAAGATGTGGAGAGTTCCAAAAAGAACAAAAACAAACATTGAAAAGTTCCCTGATTCTGATTTCTACTCCATTGGAAATCTTTGTTCATGCATACAACAAACTCAATACACAATCACCAACATTTCAGAACACCTAAACAATTCAGTGTAATTTCAAGGCACCGCAAGTTAGATACTGTATCTATCCATGTTTTTGTCCTTTTTTTTTTTTTTTTAAATAATCACTTTTATCAATTATTTTACAGAAACTGGATGTGTTGGCACTCCAGGATGTACACGATACATCTGTAGATGTTTGTGATGACAAGAAAAGAAGAGAAAATGACTTTGGTTTTCATAACAACGCCTCAACTTGATGAAAACTGTTTGGAACATATTGAGAATCGGGTTTATTAGGCAGGGCTGATTTATACCGACACGTCAAGGTGCATGTCTTTATGAGGAAAGAGTAGTTGACTACTCGTTGTGTGAATCTGTATTGAGACAAAATGCCAAATCAGAAGCAAAGCAGAGCAGGTTAAGGATTGGAAGGTTGGCAGAGGTTTTATGACGTTTAACACATTTGTACCACAGTGCTATTGAGTTCTCTAATCTAATGCGGGTTCGTTACATTTTTATAACAGGAGCGCTGATAGTTGTATCAGCTGTGATATAAATTCCAGGTGTGCATATCTGCACTTCAATTTCTCTAGTAATAATTAATTTTAAGGACTTGTGTTGAGCTCTCCATATAATCAACGCTAATATTAAATGAATTAATAAATTGATAAATTTTACGTAATCTTAATGATCTTTTCTCTAAGGAGACATTAATGTGACATTTATGGAAGGAGTCCGGTTTCTCCAGAACGACTAGCTGTCTTTTGGTGTTTTATTACCCTAACAGCAGTTTTATAACTGCTGTAACAAATAATATTTGGAATGTTATTTGAGTTCCTAACATACAACTTGTGATGGCAAATGGTAAAATGCAGTGCAAATAAATATTTAAGAAATGCGATGCACTAGCAAACTGAAGTGGTATTAGAGGATTAAAACACTAGGTGGCATGCTGCTATGGGAAAATATTTAACTTCGGGGTAGCAACAGTAAAGTCATGTCAGGCAGCACTATGACCCATACCCCGCAACATTGATTGTTTCCTATACCAGTATGTCGCCAAGTGAAAAAGAAGTAGTAGTGAATATTCTAAAAGGTAATAAAGGCCTTGAACTGCAAAGAGAAATTTCAGCATAGTATTGTCATCAAATGTAAAAACTACAGGATAAAGAGCAAAATATCTCAATCAAATGCAATAATTTGCCATTTCTTTTTCAATTATTTGTGCACTGTGTTCCAGTATGAATCAGCCTATATGCAGATCGAGTACCTAATAAACTGGTGCTGAACTGTCAGTTTGGTCCAAAGGTTGAAAGACATCAACTGCTTGCATTGGAAAAAAAAAAAACTATATGATAAAAGAATAAAAAATTGGAACACTGGAAAACAAATAGCCTGTTAGACAGTGACGGATTTCTACTAAACTTGAAGCTGTAAACAAGTGAATATTCAAGTTGCTGTCAAAAAAGTGAATTCCCAGAGTAAGTCTGTTGGTCAAGAAAAAAAAAAGGACAGAAAAGACTCAGGTGTATAAAAAAAAAAAAAAAAATACTAGAAATATCCGAGTAGGCAGATCACCTTGTCCTATTAAAAAAAAAAAAAAAACAGTATTGAAAGGTATTGAAACGGCATGTGGAGAGAAAATTCCTGAAGAGTGTAAGGCATTTGTTCCAGAGGTAGACAGATTCATGAAATTTCCATTTCACGTTCGATGCCCACGTACTTGAGAGCGTCGGCTTGACTATATCTAAGAATAAATAAATAATAGTAATTAGATAAAAATTTTAAAAAGAGATAGAAAGAAAAACACAAAAATAACGTATATGTTGAGAATGTGTCTCTAAGTCCTTGTTCATAATGCCAATCCAGAATCGGTTTCAGATCGGATTTCTAAAAAATGTCTCAGTCTTCATACTTTATCCACTCAGATTAGAGTTCAAACTGTCCATTAAATCACTCGCAACATGACGCAAAAGTTTCAAGCCAACCCCACTCACGTGGAATGGAGATGGATCAATAGTTGAAAAATGAATGCGAAGACGATGAAAGAAATAGAGAATGAAGCGAATAACATCAGTCCCTTCACAGAAGGTGAACTGAAATATTATGACAGTACATGGGGGGTTGACAATGTGTTGTATTTGAGCTGCCATACTAAACAGAGTCTAATCAATCACTTACAAATAACAGTGTGGCAGTCGTCCTAATGATCGCATTCGTGAAACAAATCAGATTTGCCTGCAGTCTGAACAAGGGATAAATGTCCATGATAGCTGACTGGTATACATCTTAAATGTAATGTAAAGGAGAAAAGGAGAAAAAAATAAATAAAAGTAAAAGCTGGCCACGTACCTGTAGTCAAAGAAAAGCTCCTCCCCGGTTTGTATGGCTCTCTTGGCAAAAATGCCTATTCGGTGATCCCCATTAACCATCATAACTAAAAGAAAAGGAGAGAGAAAAAACAAAGACGAGATCAGATCTTCTGTTAACGATTACCAATTAAAGGAAAAGCCAAGACATGTTTGATTTCCCAAGTTTATTCCTTTAATTGTGCAAGGAACTGCAAGTCTACATCAGCAAACACTAGCTTTTAAAACAATTACATCACTAATTTCTACACAAATCGTTCAATAATCAAATTGAAACCATATGATTCAGATTATTTATCACCCTCTACCCAAATATGAGTCTCATGCAGAACGATCATAGCATCATCGTTTACTATCATTTTATTAAGACTGGAGCGGCAGCACAATAATGCCTCACCTTTTGCATAGCAGTTGGGGTTGACAGAGTGATTGGCAAACCTGATCTTGTTGCCTTTTCTCGTCGCATCAACAACGAAATCTGCACAAAGACCCAAAGGTTATGTTAAACAAATGATGCACAAGGCCACAAACTTGCAACGTAAAAAGGGGAGGGGGAGAGGCTGGGCTTGATTGACCTACCGTTGTTGAGATTGAACAAGAAACTACACATGTATTTGTCATAGACCTTTCCTCTGCGGTCTGCCTCATCCTGGGAGATGATCTATAGGAAACAGAAATAAGTAGAAATACTGAACAAAAACGTTAAGCTCTTGAACATGGAGTTTATTAAGATGTTTCTCAGGGCCAAGTCAAACACAGCAGATCACAGAAAGCACATGAACCAAACTGAGCAGCTGAGTTATGCGCAAGTTGAGAAGATGGCATTGTATTTTCTTTTATTTCATTGCTAAACACCATTTATACAAATCCAGGCTACAGAAACTGTGTGAACACCGAACCAGCTATTTTTTTTTAAGAGTGCAGCTGTATACACTTGCCTGAATAATTTTTTTTTATTAATTTAAAAAAAGGCCTCATTTTACAAGAAAAAAATTTATTGGCCTTCATCAAGAAAAGAAAATGTTAAAATGACTGGAATTGGGTTAAGAACCACCCAATACATTTATGCAGTGTAATCCATGTTAAAAAGGTTACCATACGGCTGCATAATATAAACTGGTGTTTAAAATTAATTTATTAAATGATCACAAGACAAGACAGGATAAATACACACTACAGAGACTTAAGAATTATTAACCCTATATGGCATGAATCTTGGTTTATCACAAAAAGATTAGATAATTTATTTAAAAAAAACTAAAAAAAAATTCTAAATATGCTATATTTCCAAGATACACTTTACATTTAAGAATTAGCCACTGAAACAATTGTTGCAAGAATGATATCATAAAAGAACAGAGCTGAATGCAATGCTGTTTGTTGCAAATTTACTCAGGTATAAATAAAAAGGTTTTCAATAAATATTTACTGCATTTACTGTGTGTAAATACCTTGCTTACGCATGTCGCGCAAAACACCTACCACTGAGCCACCAGTGTCTTTAAAATTTATTAATTAATATGTAAAATGCTCAACTATAGCCATATAATTTGCACAAGTATATTTTAAGAGTCATATATTTCATTCTAGTATTTGCTTGCGAGTCGACACGGACTAATCTATATATAACGTATATTAAAATACTACAACTATAATTAGCTACTGAAAATATACAGGTAAACAGATGTCAACATTAAACTACCTCTTCTCCACCTACTTTTGATACTTGCAGTGAGTTACAGTGAATGAAGAAGTGTACTCTTATGTGTCACTCATTCCGGTGGATTTGCATTTAAACCTTAAAGTACAGTCTGCTTTTAAAAGCGCTCACCTCTCCACAGTACTCTGAAATGAACTCGTTTTTCTGAACCGGCTCTTTGATGAAGATGCCCCATCCTGCCACGTCAGATGGTGCCAACAGTAGGTGCTAAACACAAACAAGATTAAAGCTGAGAACGCCATCATAAACAATGCGATTGCTTGATGATAAAATCTTGGTCGTTTTGTTTATGTTCAGAAACAAACAGATATGAATAAAATATGAGATGATGTGCATATTGTGATCATGATAAATATTTCAATTTAGTTTTATTCATGCAACATCTTTGCACCTTCTTTGCTCCTCTCTGAATGCTGCAGTTCTTGCACGAGACATTTTTGCTGTCCCAGTGATCAGCAGCTCCGCAGGTGAGACAGAGGTCGGGGTCGCACTCGCGCACAGCCAGGTAACACGGACACTGCTTTGTGTTACACTGAGCTTTGCAGCGGCAGCCTGGGAAACGGTTCTGGCCTGCACACAGTTTATGTTTAAAAAACAACAACATGGCAGCAGTCTGCAATCTAGAAGGAATGGCAATGATTCAACCACAAACTGATGAATTATTTTAAGATTTAACACTATGCTACATCATAAGAAAAAAAATAAATAAATTTGCAGCATGTATTAAAATATTCTATCGAAAATATGTTTTTAAAATAAAAAAACTAATTAAAATGTTTTTAAAAGAAAAGAAAAAAAAAGAAGAAAAAAAACCCACAAGTCTGCTTTAAACATCTGTAATGTGTTTGTTTGTTTCCCCAAACAAATAATCATAAGCATGTGTTGCAGTTTTATAGGGTGTCTAATCTTAACATCATTAAAATGGAAGGTTGCAAAAAGACACCACAATATATAAAACACCAGATTTGGCTTTATTGGTCTTGATAAACCATGCGTGTGTTAATACTCACACTCTGAGCTGCACTGGCAAAACTTCTCACAAAAGTTTTGAGCAGTGACACATGGGCAGGAGCTGTCACATGGCTGCCTAGGGTGGTCACATGGCTGGTAGTTGTAGACATGATTGGACGAGCCATCTGTGAAGAAAACAGGATTAAAACTTTATCCATCACCATTACAGTTTATGATATTTTTGATACCAATTTACTAGCTAAAATAGTCTGCTATTGATCAACCAACTGGAACCTGCACCATACTTGGCATTCACAACTCCACTACATATGTTGTATGCTTAGCTGGCTGCTGTTTGAATATGTTACTAATATACTGGATGAAAAATTGATGTTGGTACTGGATGGAGAAACACAGCACTATAACACAAAGTTGTTGTTGTTTGTTTTTTTTTCTTTGAAAAAGGACAATCAAGTCTTGTGCTAGTCCTGTGAAAAATACCAACTGCAATCCAGCTCCATGAAAAACAATAACAAACCTTTCTTTAGTTGAATTTTTCGACAGTGTGTGGCCCACAACCTGGAACAGACATAGAAAGTGTTACTTTACAGGCGAACCAAAGTAAACAAAATGCAAAACCAACTCATACAAACATGCCTGTGTTTCCTTTTCTTCTTTCTTGGAGGTGTGTCTTCATCTTCAGCAGGTGCGCGTGCAATGATGCTGGATTCCTTTACCCTGAATTCGTATACCTGGAAAATACATTTTAATTATTTACCAAAATACGCACTGTATGCAAACGATTCTTTAAATGATCACACAGCTGAAATACACACCTGTCTGCAGGTCTTGGAGCCGATAAGGCGAGCGATGGCACAGAAGTTGTCGTAGTAAGTGCCAATGAGTACGCGGAAAAGAGACGCCTCCGCTCCACTCCAGTCTACGTTTTCAGGAGGTTCTGGGATCTTCAGTTTTACTGGAGTCTGGCAACGGGAATTCGCCTCTAAACACAGACCAATATAAAAACTTACATGAGCTGCAAAGACAGAGCAAGCTTAGAGAAGCTGGCACATTAACATGGCGACTGCTTACATTCTATGCTAATCTGTGGTTGCCGAGTTAAACTGGCAAAAGCAAAAGTGCATCAAGTCTAACGAAATGTTCAAAGAAACATTTTTTAGGCCCAGGGATCGGAGTTCCCTATAATATAATACAATATAATAATAATAATAATAATAATAATTATATATATATATTAATTTTAGTACTACCAATTAAGAATTCATCAAAAATAAATTGATGTATGCTACAATAACTGCTTAATGCTTTTTAAACATATTTCATTCTAATGTATTAGATTAGATACATACTGATGTATTAGAAAGCCAGTTTACTCAGTATATTCCCCAACCTGAAGAGCTAGTGGTCTCATCCTTCTTGTCCTCATCGTCTTTGTCGTTGCTGTCGTTGGTGTCCGTTCCCCCTTCCCGGTCGCTGTCCGTGTCTTTAGTTTCCGTGTTCACGGTTGGTGTACTTGGCCTGCTGCTGCTGTTGGCAATTCTGCCTCGGCGTCTGGCTGTTGAGCGCTTCAGCGGGGTTTTTGCTCGCTCAGCCACCACACCAGCTGCATATTCCTTTACCATGCTATCCTGATGTGCGTTTCAGTTTTTGTTGAGGATGTGCATAAATAAAATTGGAGACATACACGACCAGTTCAAAATTCATTTTTTCTGTGATGTGATTTTTGTTTATACATTTCATCCACCTAAACCAGAGTTTTTCGTTATAACGAAATCGTTATCTTATTATATTTAAATTGTAGTAATGATTATGTTTTGGTGACAAATGTGGCGCAACACTAAAAATGTTGATAAACTTCGGGTAAGAAGAGGTAAAACATATCAAGAAATGGTTAAAAAAGGTAAACCATTTTATGTTGTGAAGCACAATTGCCTTACCTGAATTAAGTACATGTAGCAATCAATGCCACATGGCTTGCTATCCACCATATTCTCTAAGTTCTTGCGTTTGTACGTGTTTGGAGTTGCATGAAATGCTGTATGGAGAAGCACAAACGTTAAAAACTCTTTAGTCAATCGGATTAAAATAATAAAATACATGATCATTCCACTTTAACTGATCACATGGATGCTGATTTGATCAGATGCGCGTTTACATGCACAAAGCATTAAATCAGAATGTAACTTGATCAACTAATGTTGCCTCCCACATGGGGCAAACATGCACAGAAAATACATTTATTCCACAAAGAGAGAAGCAATTGGATAAAGTGTATACATGGAAAATATTTACCTACTGAACAGATTTAGGAAGGTTTACACAACCCTACTCATTGCGATTTTTTGCTTAAAGAATTTTTATTCCCATTGGGCCATTACTGCACTTATTAGTGGATATATTTCTTATTAGTGCACTATATTAAGGTCCTAGTAAATGCACCTCCTGAGTAGGTGTGTGTGGAAAGAGAGCTGAGACTTACGGTGAAGAAAACAGTCGTATTTGAAGCAGCGTCTACAGAAGAGTGTATGGAAGGAGTGCAGACTCTGCTCTCTCTGGACTGATTTGGCATTTGGGCCGTCAATGTTGGGCGTGCACTCAGGAGGAAGGGTACCGGGGAGTTGCTGCTCGGTCAGCTCCTTATACCTGCACAGAGTTAAAAGGATCTTCATGTATCAAGAGTTTGGACACCAAAAAAATTTTTTTTTAATTATTTTAAAAAATGCTGTCTGAACCAGTTTTTACATGCTTAAGCACTGATGTGCATTTAAGCTCTTAACAAGTAGTTTGTTTTTAGCCAATTTTCTTTGTTTCTATTGATCTTGACTTTAAGAAATTGAGAATGCTATCCATCAAGCCAATGTTTTCCCCTAATACGGGCACGGTGGGCAATCACGCCAATGAGACCCCGGCTACACGACAAGCCTTTACGATCAACTTATCATAAAGTTATCATCAATTCCAATATACAGTCATGGGGAAGAAATCATTTGGAAGTCTCCGTCAAGTGCCTCTCTCCATCTCAAAAATGCTTCACCTCAAATACAGTAAATTGTATTTTTTGCTCTTATGTGACTATAATAGAAGCGAGAATAACTGCAGTTTTTGTTTGTTGCATTTTTCTTATTGCCCATGGTAAGTCTTTAACGGTTGTAAAAGACATGATAAGGTGAGTTTAACAGCCTCATTCATTGATTAGCATTTGATATTTGAACAAGCTGGCTAGATGCGACACTGTATTGAGGCCTGATGTGATGAGATCAGACTTCCTGTTTACTTGAATAAAAATAATATAAAAACAACTCCATAAACCTTATATAACTTTTTTAAAATTACTGTTCTTAACGATTTTTCTAACTTCTTTGATTGTGAAGTAGATCAGTGGTGTGCAATAAGAACAGCTTATTAATTCTCCCCTTGTTTTAACTGACCTTTAACTTCAATGGAATTTATCAACCAAAGGTTTTTTTGTTGTGTGAGGTTTAAATAAAAAAAATATATAACAAAAAAACGTATGCGCACAAAATCTCTATCATCCTCTTGCCACCGTGTCTGAAAACAATTTTTAGACATGATTGGACGAGCCATCTGTGAAGAAAACAGGATTAAAACTTTATCCATCACCATTACAGTTTATGATATTTTTGATACCAATTAAATGTAACTAGCTAAAATAGTCTGCTATTGGTTTTCAGTGTTTCTAGGGGAAACACTGAAAACCATTTAAAGAAAACTACTGGCCATACTTCAACACAGACGCCCAGAAAAAAAGAAAAAATTCACAAACCACAAGCTGTAAGATTTTAGGTAAACTGATTACCACATTCACCTTTCATTACCATACTTGGTAATGAAAGTGATGTCTCAAGACGTTCGTATTGAACTACTTTAAACTAAACTAACGGGAAATATTTATGCTCGGTGAACACAACTACACGGTACTTTTCTTTGATCACTTACTTTTCTTTGAGTTCTTCTGGTGATCCTTTATCAGGGAACATTGAGGAGATGGCATCAAAGATTTTTTCAGAGGGGAACTTTTTTGGAAAGTCATTGCTCCGACCTAGGACAGCAATAACAACAGAATAAACAGGTATGCACTTCGGTACCACTGTATTCTCTGGTAATAGACTTTAAGTATAATGCATCCAAATACGGTTTGCTTAGGAATAGAAAAATATTTTTTCGAAAAGTTAGATCCGTCATAAATGTATAAATAATTGTACAGCCTTTAAAAACCAGCACCACCTATTGGTGTAGTCTTATTTAGTGTTTGCCATGTTAAGTGTTTAGTTTGGATGAAAATCAGCACCATATGCGACCCTGTCTGTCATTTTTTTGAGATTCAAAGTTTTCTACCCAAAATCATAAGCAGAATGATGATATGCAGAAAACACAGAATCACAAAAAAATTACTTGTGTTGGGTTTTCACAGACAGGGTCACATCTTTCCTGAAATTAAGCCACTGGTACAAGCCTGAACTTACTGTCAAGACTGAAAACTATGCCTTTTATTAACCTTAAAAATAGCTTAAGCAAATGTAACATACATGTTGCATCACTGAAATACACCAGTATATTTGAAGTTCTGAAAAGTGAAAACAAAATGAAAGCTCTAAACACAAATTCATATGGGGGGGAGAAAAAAAAAAAGTCAACTCCTACTTTCAGAGTTAAGAAGCTGGTCCTTGCGGGAATCTTCAGCAATGTCCTTTGGGTCACAGTTGTCTAGTTTGTAATCATGTTGGTCATCTTCGTCATCATCATCTTCATTGTCACTATACTGATTGAGAGCATTCACCAACTCCACGAAGATCTCATCGTTTATAAAACCACATTCTGTAAAAAAAAAAAAAAAAAAGATTAATTATTTATTAATTAATTATTATAAATAATTTGAGGGGTTACAAAATGGAGAAATCCTGGCAGCTGAAATCTGGCCATTATAGCACCAATGTTTTCTATCTAAACAAGAGACTAGAGCTAGAAAAGGTGTGTTGATGGAACTGATTATATAAATATGTTGATTTGCGTGGAATATGTTCAATATGCATCGTAATGCTTACGTTCACCCCCAAGCGGTACATGGTAAAAATTAGACTTTACCCCAAAATGCCATTCCACAGAGCAACATTTTATTAGGTCTTTGAGTACAGAATTCCCAGTTTTGACAACTGGGTTCAGGCTTTCTGGGATAAAGTCTGCTGCCATTATTGGGGATGAACTGGCCTGCATCAAGCAAAGAAAACAAGGAAGAAATGTGGTAAAAATAAAAAATAAAAAAATCATGAACGGAGCCGACTAAGTTGCATCGTATTTTTAAAAAACAACAATAATAAAAATTTTAAAAATAATCAATAGCAGAAATTACAGCTATGATTAATAGTGAAAGTAAAAGCATTTATACACCTAAAGGCAAAAAGGAAATGAGAAAAATATTGCAAGGGAGAGATCCCTGACCTCTATCTCCGTGAACTTTGCCATCATAATTCTTGATGAGCTCTTCAATAAAAGTGCCATCCTGGTCCAGGATCTCATCTCCCATATAAGGGATGTTGTGCAAAACCGTCTCATCTTCAACCTATAATAAAGAACCCTGATTAGGCCACACATGGTTTCCATTATAGAGATTCTTTGCTAATTATGTGCTTTACCATAAAATTTTGTTGGAGCGGTGACCAGGAATACATCACAGGAACAGAAGCTACAGCATTCAGGGTTTTAAGGGGAATCACTTGTCTGGAGAATTCTGCAAAGCCACTATCTACGGTGCACTAAAAAAAACAAACAAAAAAAAAAAAAACAGGAATCACATCCAATTTTAAACACTGCGATCTCGCGATGTTACACTTGAAACATTTCCTGAAAAAGATGATCAGTGCCAACCTCTCTCGTTCCACGTAACGAGCTCACGGGTGTCATGATGTGGACTGGCTGAATCCGCCGCAGTTTCCACTCCTGATTGAGAATGTCGGTGCGCTCGATAATCTTCTGTCTGTTGGAGCTGAACATGCTCTGTAGGGTCGGATAAAAAGCTCAGTTTCAGCACTTTTACATCATTACCCATGTTCTTATCACCCTGAACATGAGCCTTGAATATAAAGTAGAATGACTCATATTGCTTTACGTTTCTGATAAGTAGAAAGTGTTTTGAAGGGCTGCCTCGTCACTGTTCACTTTGATTCCAGCTTGAATTGCAAATCATAAATCACAACCTAAACAGTTTCCAGATGTGTCTTTTCAGGCAATTTATTTAGAAGATTTGACACGTTTACTACACTATTTGGCCACTTTGCTGTTAAAAAACAATTTAATAAATAAATTCACAAAAAGCAAATAGGGATGGACCCCTTCCTGAAACAAAATTAGCCCCCATGGGATTTTTTTTGTTGTTGTTAATATTCAAGCAATATTATAAAAAAAGCTAAATGTATTCTAACAACACAACATGCATTTCCACAGATGTATTTTAATTAAAATGTTCTAGCTATAACAGTTAATTGAAGTCATTCTATGGGAATACTACCTTCACTTCGTCTGCTCTTCTAAAGCGTTTCAGCTGCCGTAAGCGCATGTACTCGGACTTCACTCTCCTCCTCCAGCACACTGGGCCTTTCTCCGATTTCTTCCCGGTCAAGCCCATGGTTTCCCTACAGAAACAAGCACCGGGTTTATGGAAAACTGCAATCGAAAACATCTTTTTGCAATAACAAGCTGTTCATATCTGACCGATATGAAGACGAGACGTGAAAGACGCTGACTAAGTGTGAAGTAATGAGAGCAAGTTCACAAGTACAACATTATGGACAAGTTCATCGAGCTTAATCCCATCACTCAGACTTCTGCAGCATTGGGACTGACAAGTTAGAACTAAAAGTTAAAGTGAACTGTTCGTTGTGACATGTTTTTCTACAATATTAACAGAACCTGTTATTCGTGAACAGATTTATGAGACTGACTTCTCCCAAGCATACATTTTTTTTCCCCCTCAAAAGAAGGCAGCTTTAAAAACATCCCAATGCTGCCTTCTAAACAGGACAATACATTTTAGTACCAGGATTACTGCATATTAAAAAAGATGTCTGTCCATATGCACAACCGAAGATTCCTTAAAAATGGAACAAAAGGCTGGGAACAATTTGACCTCTGCAATTTTGTGCATATTGTTTATACCACAGCATTGCTGATTTCTCAAATTAAATAGCTAGATGTTGTTTAATTTTCTACAACGGCAACTCTGGAAGTAGTGCTGGCTGCGAAGCAAATGCCAGGTTTATATAAATTGTGCACATTCTGATACGTTACTGTTTTTATAGTAACGATTTATCCACAGGAACTTGTAGATCTCATGACTGACAACAGCATTTAAAAAAAGAATTAAGAATTGAAGACATAGCATAAATATATTTTAAAAAATGCAACTTTCTATAAGGATATGTTTCAAAGAAAAGTCTCCAGTGCCAGCTCTTTGTAACAGATGTAAATCTGTTTGTTTAAGGGTTTTATTTCCAATCTTCAGGAAGGCAGGCTTTTGCTGCATTTTAGTTTCTCGGTCAAGCTGCATTTTTCCGCTGTCTTCTTAACTTCAAGGGAACGTGACAATTATGGTTTATAGCAGTTATCGGACAAGTCATAATTGAAACTAACTGGTTTAATGTATTTTGACAGTATGATAGAACAGCACACATCATCAGGTTTTTTTATTCCATACCTGAGCACCAGTGCATCATTAATTTTAAATCCTTTATCTAGATCAAAAACTATATAAACATATATACCCACTTTTATTCACTCTTATTATACACGCGTTATATTATACGTTATCAAAGCGCACAAAAACTGTCTCAAATAACCTGTCAGGTGATTAAAAGAAGACAGTGGGCATGATCAAAAGTCTGGCCCTATAGGGGTTTTATTTATTTATTTATTTTATTTTTAAATCAAGAAGTCTTCAACTTGAACATCAAAAAAACAAATAGGACCAGATCTAAAACCACTGGATTTTGTTTCCCCCCCCCCCCACCAACTTTGGAATCATTTGAAATCGGTAGTCTACTAAAATCGGTCCAGAATGATCACTGCACAAAAGGAGGAAAGCATATCACCACTTTAGATCCATTCAAAAGTGTTCAACATACTTGTATTCGGTCTACATACACGAGTACCAAATATATTCAGAGACATTCCATTTGAGCGTGTGCTGTCATTCATATATAACTCCTGAAGTGTGTATACATTTTGGCTGACTCTGTGTGTATGTACATAATGTGTGTATGAATATAAAAACCTGCAATAAAATGAAGATGTCTTTAGGTGCTTGACAATCAATATAACGGCACTGGAGTTCCCTAAATTGCTATTATGCACTAAAAAGAAATTTGCACCTTTGGGAGAAATAAAA
>JAOVVA010000027.1:7782438-7801316 GCA_028565275.1 Leiocassis micropogon | reverse complement strand
AACTTAAATAATTCTTTTGATTGTGTAAAGCTGCTTTGCGGCAATGACAATTGCTAAAAGCGCTATACAAATAAAATAAAAATTGAATAATAAAACTACATTTTGTCGGTTTTGATCAAAATGACAAAGTAAGGCAGTTGTAGCAGGATTAATGACAGTAAGCTAATTTCCAGCACGTGCTTTGAACTTATTTTTAGCCTAACAAAACAAGTGTGGTGTTTTTTTTTCTTCCTGTATGCAAGAAAATTAGCTTCATGTATGCAAGAAAATTAGCTTCATGTAATAATAAATACATACACTTTCCGTATACAGTTTACTTTCCGTATACTGGCATGCTTTTATCTTTGCCTCATGATAAAAATGTTCTTTATTTGCGCTTGTTTTAAACCTTAGTTCCACTTCAGTGTGTGCATGTCAGGTAAACCTTTAAGAGTTCCATAACCCTACTATTGACTACCTACTTTGGACCAATATAAAGAGGTCCCATATTTTACTCTTTCTTTAACAAATTTAAACAGATCTCAGAGCTCCCCCAAAGTGTGTATGTTAATGCTCCAGCTGTTTTACCCCTAATTACCCCTCAGATAATCCATTTTTTCATACCCAAAACGTTTATTTTACTTCTTTAAATGCAAACCAGGGAGGGAATCAACATATAAGGACATAAAAGGGGGAAAAATATCAAATTGCCTTGATTAAGCCTTGGTCGAAACAAAACAGGGAAAACTACCAAAAGCAGGGATTTTTTTTTTTTTACTTTGTACATCTAGACTCATCTAAATGTCTAAAAGGATTAAAATGTGGATTTTGCATAATAAATCCCCTCATGCATCATGTATCCTTCTAAGAAAAAGTACTTCTGTGAATAAAGTTAACTGATAAGTGTGAAAGTTTGAAAAACAGATACTCTTCATTATGCATATGTTGATACTGAATACAAATGATAGCTATGTACTATTAAAGGAACTTTAAATCACAACAGGCAACCGTTTTGCCTCCTAAAAAATTTGGAAAGTTAAATCTTATACTATGTAATAGTTTTATGGACTAATAAATTAATGTACTCACTGCTGTGATGAACTAGTCAGAGCAATTGGGGGGAATGAGGCAGACACAGGAGATCGAAAAATGCATAATGGGTCATCCTCCTTCAATTCTACATTTTTATTTATCAGGGCATAAGTCTTTATAAACTACCATAACCTTTATAAACTCAAGAACAAATATTTTAGTCATGTGTTCCCATATAAAAAGTAAACCAACATACAGAAACCAGCTGGGGAAAACTTTTCTGCAATCACAATTTTTAAGAGAATAATTAGCAGGCAGGTAATATTAATGAAATCAGAGGAGTTATTGAATAAGATGATTAGTTAATCAAGAAATGCAACCACCTGTATAAAACAAAACCTCCTACAGGTTGGTGTGTTTACATCTTGCCAACTAAAAATGATGTTACACCTGATTTCAGAGATGCAACTGTTGCTGATCATTAAATCGGTGAAGGGTTACAATCTCCAAACAATAAAATAAAAAAAATAAAAAAAAACACCGCATGTTGAAATCTGTTGTTCTTTTTGTCCCAAGAGTATTTATTGGTTTGACCATGCAAACACCCACCCCAAGACTGTACTTGTTAGTTTGGAAATATTTTAGACAAGACAAGGCCGGTTTTACAGTTACTAAAGTAACTGTACACTGGGATAAGCTTTTTCCACTATCCAGTCCCACTCATGTCCATACTACCTAGGAGAGATTGCTCCAGACACAATTACCAATTGATCATTATCAGCCTGGGAAAAATCCTTCCAGGCACTGCAGTAGACAAAGCATCCTCCATTTAAGTAATGCTGGTCATTGAGCGTTCATAAGGAGTGCTCTGTTGATGAACACAGGCTTTCTCGCTCCATGCTCTCAGTTTCAGAAACAGCGATTAAAGCTTATATCACCAAATGAGTGGATTTTAGAAATTGTCAGGTCCTTAAACAGTGTAATGTGCTACAAAGTTATTCGAATGAATTGTTATTGCAAAAACAGTTACTTAGCACACATTGCATCGATTTTTATTTGTGTTACAAACAGCATAGCCTAAAAATCATTGATGCTGATGATGTGTAGCCTCGACTTGATGACATAATTGAATCTGTCGTTCATTAGTATTTAACCAAACTGTTAAAACTATGCAATGTCCTTAATCAGTTTTTGGTGCAACTATGGAACAGGGAACTATGGAATAGTTAACTACTGCTGGTCATCTAGTAAAAAATGACAGTTTTGCAGTTCCTACAATATACTGGTACTTACATGCTTCTTGATAGACCTCATAGGCAGCATCCTCTTCACTGGAGAACACACCAACAATCACAGCATCATCCCCATCCTTCACCAGTTCCTGAATTTGTTTCACAGCCTGCACCTGCTTGGATGGAGGGCCTGCTTGTTCGCTCATGTAATCAACAATACCTGGACAAAACCATTTTCACACCAGTAAGTTGTGACCCCATATAAAATACATATACAGCATGCGACACTATTACAGGTCAACAATGTGATATACCGAATTTCTCCCTTGGTCCATTGTAGTCGAACACTTTCCCCTTCCTGAAGATTTTGAGTGTTGGGTATCCCGTTACATCAAACCGAGAGGCGATGTCAGTCTCTGTAGTGGCATCGACTTTAGCCAGTGGAATAGGAGGCGTTCGATTGCTGAGTTCCTTTGCAGCTTTTTCATACTCAGGAGCGAGTCTTTTACAGTGACCACACCTGTTTATTCATGGGGGGGCGGGGGAAGGTGCTAATTAAACATTTGAAGTAGACAAACAGGGCAATAGATGGTCTTATATATTGTGTAAAGTACCAACCAGGGTGCATAAAACTCCACCAGAATGATGTCTGCATTATTAACTACATCATCAAAGTTGTTCTTCGTCAGCACCAGTGTGGCCTCTGGAGGAAGTTTCCAGTCTGGCTGTGCAACTTCTTTAACCCGCTCGACAATAGCTGGAATAATGAGACACAGATTAAACACAGTCAGTTTAGTTCCTGGATTTTCAGATCTTAATTTGAAGACTTTTAACAATTTACTTATTTAATTATTGAATGATTTCTCAACTGTGCTGCATCATATTTTAAACCTTTCCATGTAAAGCACTTTGACATTTCAGACACAAACTAAAATAAAAAAAAACCTACCCGAGTGTAAAAATGTGTACACAAACTAATATGATACACAGAAACGAGACATTTAGGTTGTTCGCTTCCCAAAACGTTCCTTTATGATCAAAAATGACAAATGTGGTAGATCAAATGGTGAATGTTAGAACAGGGTTTGTTAAAGTTTACATCTCCCTTTCTGAATCGGATATAAATACTCTCATATGGTATAAAACATAGGCATTGACTTTATATCTTCTTTTGTATTCCACTTCTGATCATTGTGCTTTAGACTGACTTTTTGCAGGATGTATATACAATTATACTTTTTTTTTTTTTACACATTTGAATTCTAATCTACAGAGAAAAAGCCATGAGGGTTCCAAATTAAAGAGGCCACCACGCCAATACAAATCTAAAAAATAAAAAAAAAAATAAAAGTGTCAAAAATTATAAAAAGATCTGGGGAAAGAAAAACGTCTTTTTGAAACTGGAAATATTTATATAAGGGGTGTTCAAGTCAAACTGGGACTTGTGATGAATTTTCTCATTGAGTAAAAGCCGTAAAACCGATTGACTCTTACAGAAGCACAGTAAGGTGATGACACCCTTAGTAAAACCTTTTTTTTTTTTTTAGGAAGGCTGTACTATTCCCTAGTTACGGTGGCTCAAAACCCACTGCAGTGAATATTCAGCGAGTGGAAATCAAAAAAAATACTGCATATTCATTCATCAATATTATTTGCACATTAGAGGAACTCGGCTGCAAGTTATTGCCACACCCCCATACAGTCCTGAGCGTGCTCCAAGCCATTTCCACATGTTTGGGCATTAAAGGAGTTCCTGAAAGGACAGCATTTCAAATGTGATGCAGTCCAATCACGGCTCTGGTATACTGAGAATTTTTGTATCCAAGCAATAGTATAACGCTGGGATAAGTGCGTTCGTGTAGCAGGAGATTATACAGAGAAATAAAGGGAAATAAAGGGAGTATTTACTGTGTTCTGCACAAACCTCCCCTCTTCATTTTGAAACAATAAAAATGAAAGGAATTGGTAAAATGTATTATATTTATACTTTCAATAATCACTTACAAGGCGAATGATTTTTGTGTGAAAGAGCTTAACTGTAAAGTGCAACTGTTAAAAAAAAAAATTCAAGCTTAACTAAAAGAATATCAGATGGGTCTGGGTAGATACTCATGGTTTCAGTATCAGTATTGGTAAAGAAGTGGCATTGTGCAATTCAAACATTTGCACTCAACCGTAGAAAAAGAAATATTTGTACTGCAGCCATTTTGTACATTTGAAATATGAATCTAAATAAGCAAATTATAAGGATTAAGTGTTTAGAATTAGGGCGGGACAATAACATTACATACTAATGTTGTTACTGCAGGCATTAATTCATGACCCGACTAAATTTTTTAACACTGCCATACTTAAAAGAACACACTCACCTTTTTCAGTTCGCTCTCCATCATAGTCCACGGCCTCTCCCTTTTTCAAAATTTTGAAAGTAGGATATCCAGACACGTCAAATTTACTCGCGAGTGCGCTAGCCACAGTGGCGTCTACTTTAGCCACAGGGATCGGAGGATCGTTTTCCTTTAGTGTCTGAGCGATTTTCTCATACTCCGGTGCAAACTGCTTGCAGTGGCCACACCTGTTAGAGGGGGGAAGAAAAAAAAAAAGTAGCAGGTGTTTGCACATTGAAGCACGTTATAAAGCCCCAGTATAACCGCTCACTGCAGGAAATTACCATGGTGCATAGAACTCCACCAGCACCGTGTCTTTGTCCTCTATGAACGTGTCAAAGTTGGCATCAGTGAGAACCAATACGCCATTTTCCTCTTTGACCTCAGTGCTGTCCTCATCGTCGTCGTCATCATCATCATCTTCAATGTCAGTGTCAATGTCTTTACTCAGTTCTTCTCCTGAAATTCATGTAAGACATTAACTGGCCAAGCAGGTTTTTTTCTTCTGTTAAGTAAGGCTGGTCACATGATCATATACTTTCAATGCTGTAATGTTTGTTACAATACACTTCTATTAGGGATTAGGGATATAACGATCGCTTAAGACTGACTGGAAACAACAAATATCAAGGTAAAGCACGCTACTAAATTGTGGATATTAAAAATATTCTACTTTTTTTCCAACTTTTTTTTAAAATTCAAGAAAATTTTGTTCTAAAAACATTAAATATACTGTAGGTTTCATTAGGTACTGATAAATTAGAAATAGTTGCACAACAATGCCATCATATTGTGAAAAATCACACTTGTAATAATTACAAATTAATTGGAATTAGGCACTCCTAAAACTTTTTTTTTTTTACATACATCCTTTTCAATAGTAATTTCTTTTTTTCCAAGAAATAAAGATCACTACCATGAAACTGAGAGTCACTTTTTATTTACTACAATATGACAAAATTATTATGATGCATAACTAAATAATTTGCATCACTGAAACGTCTGAGAATCATTGTGACACTTAACATCCACCCTTATTGTCCAACGGACCGAAACGCATATTAACTAGCTACAAAAACACAGAGCTCGGTTTCTTTACTAGTTTCAAAAGTTATTTTTCTTTAAACCACACACACACGAAATGTCTAATCCAATATAAAAACAGTAAAGTCCTCGCAATGTGCTGGCAGAACGCTACCTTTGCTTACTACGCAGAACAACTTTATTCAGCAGTGACGACTGATTCGCAACTGACCTCGGGGGACCTGAGGACACTTTGGGTTTGTCCACAGACTTAATCAGAGAACAAGCATGTGAGAAAAGCAGGATAACTACATGCACATACAAAGTGAGCATAAAGTCTCTTGTGCATTATGTACAATCCTGTCTTGAAATCGATGCCAGATAGAAAGAAGAGTTAATAGTTAACTTTTTTATGTATATAGTTAACATTAAACAATATGTTTGTATTTTGAATTTGAATTACCATTAAGTATGAAATGTGCGACAAAAAAATTGCCTTGCCTTACCTTACCTAGCATAGGTTTTGCATAATATATGATGGAGAAATCATGGAAAAACTTAATGATTACCCCATAAAACGAAAAAAAAGATAAAGACTAAAAGCAAGATTAGCAACTGATACATTGTTCTGTATTGCAGTACATTTAATGTGAAGTCAATCACTTTGCTGCAAACTGGATCTCAGGGGGGGAAAATGTAATGCTGCTTATTAGTTTTGGTCCCCTGGTTCCAGCAGAGTGCACTTTTTTATGAACTGAAATATATGCACGTTTTTAATCTGAGCATCAGAACAAAATCTCTAATCATACTTGTTCATACTCAGATACTCAGAATTGAGCTGAACCTTCATGCCAAACCATTAAGATGTACATTAATAACAACAACAACAACATGCATCTACGCTGTCTATCAGAAGGTTTTAATCTGATTAATGCAGCATGGTAAAGGTGTAAGACTGAATGATTTTTCCCAGTTATTCCTCACCCTCTTCCTCTCCCGTGCTGATGGTAATGAAGTGCGCTAACCCGAGCAGCACAATCAGCAGCAACGCCAGCTTCTTCATCTCTCTGCCTCTTCCACAGGGCCTCACCTCCTCTTCAAACCTTTCCAGCTAGCTCTCACACACACAGTGCACTTTTCTGCAAGTGCAGGCCTGATTTTGTGAGGTTTTTGCTGTATAAACTAAACCGTATTGTTTTGTACGGCAAGCCTTCTGACTTTCCCTCTAAACAAGTCTATCTGAAATGCCTTCGCTTCGCTTCGCTTCTCGGCTCCACTCTGCGACTCAAACTTGTCTGACTTGCCACGCTCTGATTGGCTGACGGGCGCTGGGCTCCACCAATCAGAAGTCGCCACTCAAGACCGCGCTTCACGTACGTTATGAGCTCGGATTGGATCGATGTCGAGTAAGACCCAAAACTACTGGATGACGAAAACGACACACAATAAACTTTATGCAAAAGAATGTAACAGTTTATTGAGAAGGAATCCGTGTTACTAAGTATAGAATTAGATATTCAAATTCATCAAATATAATCAAATAACAATTGAAATGAAATGAGCTGATATGCATTATAAAACAAAAACATTATTTTACATTATTAGTAACTTAAAGCTTTTACAGATTCTAAACAAGACATACACATGTCTGTCTAGTTTATTAGGAATACCTGCACACCTGGGCATTTATGCAGTTATCACTCACTCATCATCTATACCGGTTTATCCTGTGTACAGTATCCCAGGAAACTTAGGGCATGAGGCAGGGCACACTCTATCTGGGGTGCCAATCCATCACAGGGCACACACACACATATATACAAACACTCACATGCTCATCCTACACTGCGAGCAATTTGGGCACGACACGACAGTTAGCCTGATCTGCATGCCTTTGAACTCTGGGACCCGCCTTTGAACCCAGAGGAAACCGACCAAGCACTGGGAGAACTTACAAACTCCGTGCACTGGATCAGCCAAAAGGAAAAAAAGGAAGAATTTAGTCCTGCCAGAGTTCCTGCTTGCACTCTGCACAAAATATACATTCACCTTATACACGTGACTGTGACCATATCTTACTGTTATCTTTCTTCTTCTTCCTCTCTCTCTCTCGCTCTCTCTCACACTACACACGGCGCTGCTGAGCTGGCATTTTTTTTTACATTCCATCGTTGCCCTTGGCTTGCTCATCAGGGACAATCTGACCATTTTGATCTATACATATTTTCTCACACATTTCATACTCATTTCCCTAATTTTTTTTTATTCTGTAAAGCTGCTTTGGGACAATGGCCATTGTTAAAAGCACTGTGTAAATAAAATTGAGGGTTTTTTTTTTTGTTTTCTTGTTTTTTTTATTAAATCTTTGAATCAAACATAATAATGGAAGAAAAAAGGTATGATCTGTGTGACTTAAACTGTGACATGGATTTTGGTTCTGTACCAGGTGAACTACTTTGAGTATTTTAGAAACTGATGCTCCTCTGGCAGTTTCACACATCAGTCTCTAGAGTTTACACAGAATAGTGAAAAAAACATCGTTCGTGTTGAGAGTTGAGAGTCTGCAGGCTGAAACACCCTTGTTGTTAGGAACAATCAGAGGACCAAACTGGTCTGTGTTGAAAGGAAGTCTAAAATAACTCAAATAAGATCTCTACATTTGTGGTAGGCAGAAAAGCATCACACAGGAATCACTGGATATCATAGGCACAGACTCATCCAAACTGTACAGCTGAAGATTGGACTAAGACCAGGACTTTTTTTTTTCTTTTTGGGTCAGTGTGGGTAATTTACCTCGGTTGTAAAAAGTGATTATTTGAGCACTTACTGTATATCCTTCCTGTCAGTTCAAATAATTTTCCTCTGCATTCTCTTATTAACAAGTCATTTCCATGCACAGAACTTTTTCTCACTTAATATTTGTGTCCGTTGTGTGTGAAATTTCCAGGAGTTTTCCAGTTTATGAAATACTCAAACCAGCCATTTCTGGCCCAACATCTATGCCATGCCATGTGCTCATCCTCAACTGTGTACGATTAAATGTTTGATACTTATAATTAAGTACATGTATATTCATTTTCTGGAAACATATAGCTTTTTCATTATCATTCACTGAGTAAAAATATAAACAGGTATTAGCAGTCAAACATGGACCTGAGGATTGTTTAAATTTGCCAACACTATACTACTGCACCATTGCATCCATACTGTAATTTCTAGCCAGCTTATACAAAAAAAAGCATCTTATTTAAAATGTTAGAAAATATACATCATTTTTGTTTTCCTCCATTTCAGTGTTGTTTTTTTTTGCGCAATAAAAAAAATTATGTAATACATCTTATTCATTTATCAACTATATCAAATGAATGGAGGACATTTTGTATACTCTACATTCAAAATAATAAAATTCATAAATTAATAAAATTGTGATCTTTGCACTCAAAATCAAGTCCTAGCTGACATGATTCGAAGAACTATAAAAATCCTCAACAACACTGACCTGGAATATTTACATCTTCCCCTTCAGCCTGTTTGTCTTGTTTTTCAATATGTGATTCATATAAACCAAGTTTATGACTGAATGATTTTCTGCAAGATGGATGGTTTGTGAGCATCTCAGTTGGAGAGCTGAACCCCATAGAGAGTTGTGATGTAAAAGCTTTATTCTGTATTCTATAATCAAAGTTATTGCTCTCCCTTCTTATCTTAAATGATTGCAATCTGTTTGACTTTAGCATCTCACTGCCTTCAATATGAGCTCTGACGGTTTGATGTATGCATAGAGATGTTCCAGAGTCCTTTAACGTCTTTACATGGGATATGGAGGTTCTCAGTTGAGCCTTTCGATCTGTGTAAATTGCAGAGTCTCTGATTGTTTCTCCACTTTCTCTAAAGTGCTCCTGTGTGTCGAATTCAAGCAGTGACCTTGAAATAAAACAAGTACATATTTACAAAGCTGGCATTATTTACATGTTTACATTCGTCATATAGTTTTCTTAAGATTACAGTCCAACCATAGCTTTGAGAAGTTACGTGTTTTAAACACCTACAAATCACTGCATTTATTTGAAGTGTATCTAAACTAAGGAGTGATTTACCTGAAATTGGTTTCCTCATCAGGGTATAAAAAATCACAACACACACTTGGCATGATTTCCATTTCCTCCATTCTGTTTTCACCACCAATCTTTAAAATATAAATACATACAGAATAAACATGACAAGTTAACAGTTAAAGGAAAATACGCAATAAACAGGCAGTATTACATGGCCTGATGTGAAGCGCATAGTGAAATACCCCAAAGTGTTTTACTCCTGTCATACCAAAACAATTTGCAGATGATTATATTTCTTTAATTTAAAAAGATGAACCCGTTTTAAATTAGAATGTTAAAGTTTAAATTAAGGATGTGGATTACAAATTAATCTCTACCTCTGAGCAGAAATCATATGCTGAATGGAGTGGCATCTGGTGCTCATAGTTGTCCTGGTCTTCATCACTACTAGAAATGACATTGAGTTTAAGCAGGAGCTCATCGACAAGATCCTCAAACTCTTCCAGGACAAAATTCTGTAAAAAACAAACAAGAAACAAAATAGAAATGGTAATGCTTTACACAATCAGGTTTGTAATGATTTACGTTCACAATCACCATAATAAGAAAGTCATAATAATAAATAATAAAATACTTGAAACTAAGCATATATCTGGATTTAGCTGTGGTTACTTATTTAATGTCTTATAAATACTTTTGTCATGTTTTCTTTAAAGTTCTAAGCTAAAAGCACAAACTGTATAGAAAGGTTTAAAGCATAAATGTCCCTTACATTTCTGTTGGTATGAAGAGTCCATTTCTGCCTGTCTTTGCCAACAAGTGACAGAGCCACATCCCAGATATAAGTGCAGAGATCAGAGACCGTCGGAAGATGTTTTCTCCTTTTATATTGTGCACTTTTCATGACTGAACAAAGTACAGAAAGTGTTACCTGTTAAACATCAATGCAAATGAAAGAAACATTTCAGTTCAACAGTTCAAGTGCCGGTGTGTATTAATGTGTGTCACTCATAAGGGATCCTTTCTGTGAACTTGCTACACATACAGTACCATTGCTTTGACTGCAAAAGACACAATGCAGATGAAGGCTCCGTAACAGCAAAGCATCCAAGAAGCTTGATTTTTGTGCAAATCACCAAGTTTTCCGATGCCGAACCCATGTATGGTAACAGAGTAAACAGATTTTGGTAAAATGACCAGGTTCCCCAGGGAGGAGAAAGCAAAAACAAAAATCATGCCAATTATCTGAAATGGAAAAGCCAAAAAAAAAAAAGAATTAAGCAGGCTGCACAACTTTATTATTTTATTGATGTGTGTGTGTGTGTGTGTGTGTGTGTGTGTGTGTGCGTGTGCGTGTGTGTGTGTGTGTGTGTTTACCAGAGGCCACAGTAGACTGGAGAAGAGGACTATCACTGTAGATAATGCTGTGGTCATCGCCTCATTTAGTCGTAGCAAGGAGCAACTTTTAATCAGAAGAATGAACATAAGGAGCCCGTAGAGGAAACGAATGCGCTGTCACAGACAAAAAGAATTAACACGAAGGTTATTTTCCATAAAGAATCAATGTTTGTTACAAGTTTCCCTGCCATTTATAAATAGCCACAGATTTTCTTTTAATTAATTTAAACCAATTTGTATCATACAATCTGAAGATATAAGAAATTAATTCAAACAATTATGGAGAGTAAAGACAAATGCTGTCACAAATCAGTGTAATTACTTCCTATTAGCATCCTGGTTTTCATTCTTACTGATATTTATGTTTGCATATGTTTTGAACTGTAATAAAAATTCTCAGATACATACAGTACGGTAAGCGATTAAAGAAACTATGATATAACATCCATCTAACGCTGGCTTTCCTGGCTATTAGTAACAAACATACAGTACAGGGAGATTCCCAAAGGCATAAACAATATACATAATAACAATATGTTTGCTCACAGTAGTCCTTAGGGTCTAATTATGTAGTTAAATGAACCTTTAATATACACTACATTTATTTCCCCAGGTGAACGGAACATACCATAGGGACCGGAACTTGTCAGGTTTTATACGCATGGTACACTTTAGTACACTTATTGTTTACATATTTACATATTTTACTTAAACTAAATTCATTTTGTATTGTACTTAATTCTATTTAATGAGTCTAGCATATACACAAAAAAATACTATTACTTACCATTATTTAGAAATTTACTTACAAACATACACCTCACAAATTTTACTTGAATGCAAATTCTGACTTTAATATGTGGAGATATTTTTCCATGTACATTTTTCCAGAGACTATATATGTTGAAGCAGCATTTTACTTTGGCCAAGTGCAGATTCACACTCCACAAATTAGACCAGATCAAACATGCAGGATGATGGTGAGGCAGTGGAAATGTGCTCACAAAAATCTTTAATATATGATTACATCATTTCTATAATAATTTTATAATAAGAATTTCTTGCAGTAAGTTCATGATTAGAGGTGGCACGGTGGCTTAGTGGTTAGCACTGTTGCCTTGCACCTCCAGTGTCCGGGTTCGATTCGGGGCCACGTCCGATTCTCGTCTCTGTGTGCATGGAGTTTGCATGTTCTCACCATGCTTGGTGGATTTCCTTCAGGTACTCTGGTTTCCTCTCACAGACCAAAGACCTGAAGATTAGGCTAATTGGCGTTTCCAAATTGCCTGTAGGGTATGTGTGTGAATGTGAGTACGTGTGTGTGCCCTGTGATGGATTGGCACCCTGTCCAGGGTGTACCCGGCCCCCCACGAACCTGAATACAGAAAAGCGGTATAAAGGATGAGAGAGTGAGTGAGTGAATGTTGAGTGAGTGAATGTGACTTCACCAGGGCTTACACTGAAGAGGTCTGAGGCCACTTCTTAACATCACCTCAGACTGGTTGTTTGGATCCACATTCAAATACAGATTCCAGCCTTCTGAGTTCATTTTCTCAAAATAACAATCCAAAGGAGTTAAATTGAAAGGGCCTAAATTACAGTAGCCATGACAGGTCTTTGGACAAACTGTAAAGCAGCTTTAGTCAGATTCTAGGCAAGATTTTGCGGCAACATCTTTAAACTCACACCTACTACTTGGCCAGTACCTGTTCCCAAAAGGCAGCAGGACTTAAGTCAACAAATGTCTTGAAATCGTCTCTTTGCAGATGTTCCACTGTGTCCGCTATCAGTGTAAAGTGATGCACCGAACAGATGAAGCACAGGAAGCTGAGCAGGACTATGATAACCTGCAAGACAGAGACAATCTATGTATTCAGATGTCAGAATTATTAATGATAAAAGAAAAAAAATGTATAAGAGAATGAGAATTCACTTCTATCCAGTTCCACAAGTCTGTCCAGTATCGTTGTCCTTTCTGAACAATCACATATATTTTAAAGTAGAGTTGAAGCAAAGTAAGGAGGAGCAGAAAAAGCTGCAGGGGCAAAGACATAGAAGTGGTTAAAACCGCAATAAAAGTTAATCTGTATTTATGTAACACATATGGTTATATCTTGATTACTTCAAGAGATACTTATTAACAAATATTTACTTGCTTCAAAGACATTCCAGAAAATTCAATGTAAACATATAAAACGTATGCATTATTATTTAAGATTTTTTTTTTGTGTGTGTAAAATTCCAGTGTATGAGGAATAACACACTCTGACTATAAATATTGTGTGTATATTTTTGATTCCAGTTTAGTGCAACCACAATAGTTTTAAAATCACTTTATGTCTTCATATCTAATATGCATTACACACCTGAATGTAACCTTTAAAAATAAAATGTCTTGTTATCAGCTCTGCCACTGTACTGACTACCAGGCATCATGTGATATGAGCATTAAGATAAGCTAAGCCCGATAAGACTGCCCTTGATTTCCCACCTCTCCAGTTGTAGTCCAGTAATCAAGGGCAGAGGCGGAGTGATAAAGTCTGATAGAGGAAATGAAGACTGAGGAGAGAACACCTCCAGCGCAAGACATTTCTCCAAGTATGGTGACCGTGGTAAAGAGGTTATAAACAGGGCTGTATAAAGTGAACTGCAGCATTACAGCATGGGTGGTACGGCCCATCCAGCCTGAAGTCCACAGTTTCTTAAGCTTGCTGGATGCTTCAGACCTGCAAATAATTAAAAAAAATGTTTGTTTATTTTTAATTTTATTTTAAGGGGTAGAGTAAATTATAGCAGTCAATGGAAAATTTAAAAAAAAAAGGACAGTTTGGTTAAAATGCCTAAAATTAAAAGATTCCTATTAATCATAAAACTACTGTATATAAAACTAGGAATCTTTTAAATTTAAGCAATAAAAAACAAACAAACAACACAATTAAAAATATCAATGATAACTTTTTTTTTAAAATGATCAGGAGCTCTGGATTATTCTGTGGAACGTTTCACCTGTTTTTTCCTAATGGGATATTAAATTCTGCTCCCGCATAACAGCTGAGTTTCCCACATCGGTGAGGTTCGGTGAAAACACTTAAAACAGATGCTCGAGACTGAAACGGGAAAAAAGATTACTGTTTAAAACTTTAAATTTTTCAAAGCATTGTCCTAAAAAACATATTGTTTAGATATCCCTCTCTCTCTCTCTCGCTCTCTCTCTCTGAACAACACATCCAACTCCTGAGACACCAATGATCATGACCTCTTCTGCTCTCTGGATTACCTCTGGATGGACTTCTGATCACTTGGGGCCCCAAATGCACAGTGCAAGATCAGTGCAATTGCTGTGCACAGTACCACTTAGAATCCATTAAGATGTCTGTGGATGCTCTTCCTTGGATATCCGTAATGTTGTCTGATCATTTTGATTCATACACATTTTTCACATTTCATACACATTTCCATAATTTTCTTTGGATTCTGTAAAGCTGCTTTGCGACAATGACCATTGTTAAAAGAGCTATACAAATAAAATTGAATTTAAATAAAATGAATAATGCAATTCCTACATACATTTTTGCACTCAAGTCTACATCACTGAAAGTACAGAATTAAACAGTGCAGGTTAAAACCGATAAACAGGTTAAGTCCTGGTTGCACAATTTCACTTTTTTCCAATAAATAGCACTAGAAATTAATTATTATAGCATCTGATGTCACCCAGATAAGGATGAGTTGACCCTTAAGTTTTTACTCATGCTATCTCAGTTTTTACTTAGTAAAGTTAAAATGTATATATTGAATTCTATTTATATAATTATATGTATTTATACATTGAATAATTATATATTTTTGCAAAGCAGCTTTGGGACAATGTCCATTGCACTATGCTAATAAAAAATTTTTGATTTCATTTTCTGAATTCATTTGAATATACAGCTGGTATAGTATGTGCAGAAGCAACATAATGACACAATATTCTCAGCATTAAAGAAATGATATGATAACTATTTTAAAAATAAAGATGCCAAAAAGGTTTTACCTATTTGTTACTGCAGCAGTGTTAATAAACACTACTAAAGTATAATAATTCTGAAGTACCTATTTGTAAAGTAAAAAATAAATAAATACACATTCTGCTATTAGAAAATGATCAATAATGGGGTAGTGTGATGTGTTACCACCATTAATCTTTAATTGTTTTTAGTTAATCACCTCATTGAAAAAAAAAAGTGAATTCTAGTGCAAAAATAAACCTTGCAGCCAGCACTTCTGTCTGAATTTCTAGGTCGGACCTTGTCTTAGTGCTTGGGTGGTGGGATGCACCTCCTCACTATTGATCTAACAATGCTTAATGGAATGCTCAACTTCCTGGATATAGCTTTACACAGTATTGCTAACTAATAAAATTCTATTACCTTATCTTTAACTCGATTCTTAATCTTATTTTCACTCCATTCTTTCAGACTGACAGTCTCTTCAGTGCCAGAGTAACTGAGGTGGTTTCTGTTTAGAAACTTGCGAGCTGCTTAAATTTTTCCAGATGAAATCCAATTATAAGTCAATTGTTTTCTCGATAAAACAATATCCGTCAGCCAGAGATTTTGAAACTGGGGGGTTTAATAATTATCCAAATAGCATTTTTCATATTTTCTTTGAAATACCTGCTGATCAATAATTAATTTTGACTTGCAATAAAAATACTGAAAGGCATATTTATTTTTTATTTTATTTTATTTATTTTTTTCTCATATGCTGACAAATCTGGTCAATTCCAGGGGACTGAAAATGTTTGGAAGCCACAATGCAATGCATCATGATTAATTATTAAAGTAAACTTTTAAAGATGAGTCAATAAACATTACAAGTACAAAACAGCTTAGAGCAGTAAGTGTGAAATTCGGTGTATGAAATTACATTTATAGCTGCGGAAGTCAATATGCACTATTGGTTCATTATTCATAATTGCTTCTTGTAGCCTGAGCCTGGTACAATTTTGTGACAGT
Organism: Leiocassis micropogon; assembly: GCA_028565275.1. Classification (NCBI taxonomy): domain Eukaryota; kingdom Metazoa; phylum Chordata; class Actinopteri; order Siluriformes; family Bagridae; genus Leiocassis; species Leiocassis micropogon. The sequence goes on along the minus strand of JAOVVA010000027.1, from coordinate 7,785,210 downwards.
AATTTGTAATAAACATTTTTTACCTAAAAAATTCCTTTTTATTCTTCTTATTTGTCTATAAAGCAGTACAATAATAATTTTAAATTGTAATTAATTTTAAAACAGTCTGTGAATATTTCTTCCACAGAATCACTGCAAATTGCAACAGATAAGCCTAATTAGATAAATTACTTTTACACTAATTTCATGTTGGAACTGAATATGGAAATGTGTATATATTTATTTTATTCACCAAACTAAACTTTTAACTTTTTATAGAGATTTACCTGACATAATCTATTGGGTGTTCCTTCCATCTTCATAATGACTGGCTCTCCAATTAAAGACAGAATTTTTACCTGTTAATATCAGAACATCAGTTTTTACATGAATTACCTTAAAAACTCTATTCCATGTGTAAGCATTACCAAACTATGGCTGCATTGTTCCATTTTTAAATTTTGGCACAGTGTAATGAAACTATTGAAATGTCTGTTAGAATGGCACTTTCATTGTACAATATCTTTAGCATATTATACTATTTTTTACTTATAATGGATAGAATACTTAAATTTCAATAATATTCGTTTTTCTTTTTATTTCTTTTTAACCCTTCCCCGGGATGAGTAAAAAAAGAAAGAAAAATATTATACGTCAAATTACATATTACAAGAAAGTCCTCCAAATCTACCACCAGGGGTCGCTGTTATGTCAGATATTACAAATTCACAATGCATATAATAATTATTTGATTTTTAAAAAAATCAAAAAGTTTATACACTAAAATAAACTTCAATCATTTTCAAAGCTTACATTGTCTTCCAGTCCACTATAATCATGGGAATTAAGGTAAAGCTCATGGAGAACTGTGTTTGTGGTCCAGTTCCACCAGTCATCAAGCTTCTGGACTGAAGGATTCCTGCATTTCCAACAAAGCATTACAAGTTAAATGACCTCATACCATCAATATATTTAATATATTCAGGCGATTAATTCATATGTTTTACAATAGTTGGTGTTTACCCAGCAAAGCGAGCTCTGACTGCATGACCCAGATGGAATTTAGCATTAGAGGACTTTCCATAAGCCAAAAAGCCAACTATAGATGAGGCAAACAGATATAACACCATCTCTCTGTAGGAACATTACATATTTATATATATATACTGGGTTGCAAAATAAGATACCACAATTCATCAGTATCCAGTCCCATACATCTACTCCTCTACTGCCACCCATACTATGTGAAGAGCATCGTGCAGCCTTGATATCATGTTTTCAAGATATAGTGAATACTATATGAGTTCAGAATGCATTGTTTCTTTTCTTTTTAAATTTGAGATAGATACCTTATTGTTTTATGTAGAGGTGTCCTCTTTTTAATTTGGCTCCTCACGGTTTGTAGCTCAGCAGTAGTAGGTGGACGTGCAAGACGCAGGTATCTGGCTCTCTGACGGGTTGCCAGCACCTGGAAACCAAAAACCCTCTGACTGAATAACAGTCCTCTTTACTATAGTCAATGCCAGCAAAAAATATAATGTTATATTTAGTCTATCATGTTATATTTAAGTCACTTTTTGTAATTTCCCCCTATTTTTAATTTCCTTTTATGACTTTTTATATTCAGGTTTCTTGGTACACCACATTAACTACATTATGAAAAGGAGACACACTCCGCTCATTTGGAAGATTTGAAAAATAATGGGATTTCTTAAATATTTTAGATAATTTTTGTTTCAAGCCTGCCATACTTTAAAATGAGAATACCAATATATATTTTCCAAAACATTCTCTGAAAAAAATACATTCATATTTAACTATTTTTAGGCTTGTATAATTTATTTTGGTAAGGAATAAAACAACACAGAGCATGCTGTTACAGGTAAATATTATTTATTTATTTGTTTGTTTGCTTATTAATTTATTAAAACAGTTTGTTGCACTTCAGCAATTTGGCAATCATATAATTTATATATATATACTGTATATATATATATATATATATATATATATATATATACACACACAGGGGTTGGACAATGAAACTGAAACGCCTGGTTTTAGACCACAATAATTCATTAGTATGGTGTAGGGCGTACAGCATCAATTCATCTTGGGAATGACAGATGTTCAACTTGACTTTACTTTTCATCTTGACGGTAGTCCTTAGCAGTGACACGCTTGGGCCTAGGGAATTGGGCCTAGGGAATACCATGATATTGCAGCCCAAACCATCACTGATCCACCCCCATGCTTCACTCTAGGCATGCAACAGTCTGGGTGGTACACTTCTTTAGAGTTTCTCCACACCGTAACTCTACCGGATGTGGGAAAGACAGTGAAGGTGGACTCATCAGAGAACAATACATGTTCCACATTGTCCACAGCCCAAGATCTTCGCTGCTGGCACCATTGAAACCGGCGTTTAGCATTGGTACAAGTGACCAAAGGTATAGCAGCCCGCCCATGTACATTGACCCTGTGGAGCTCCCGACGAAAAGTTTTGGTGGAAACCGGAGAGTTGAGGTGCACATTTAATTCTGCAGTGAGTTGGGCAGCTGTGGTTTTATGTTTTTTGAATACAATCTAGGTTACCATCCGTATATCCTTTCAGACAGCTTTCTCTTGTGTCCACAGTTACTCCTGTTGGATATGGTTCGTCCTTCTTGGTGGTATGCTGACATTACCATGGCTCTTGATACATTACTTGCTGTTTTGGTCACAGATGCGCCAGTGAGATACACACCAACAATTTGTTCTTTTTTGAACTCACCCATAGATGTCATATATGTC
>JAOVVA010000027.1:7757170-7781139 GCA_028565275.1 Leiocassis micropogon | reverse complement strand
ATGTGCAATCAATGAAGATTAGCCACCAGGCTGGTCAAATTTAGGCATGAAACCTCCAACACTAAATTGGCCAGTGTTTCAGTTTCATTGTCCAACCTCTATATATATATATAATTAAGATGACAATAAATATTTGATAATAAAAAAATACCTTTTCAAAATCCACACTGAACTCCTCAGTATGATGATATGAGTTATATAAGGACTGCTTCTTTACGCAGGCTCCATTTTGTCCATTATTTCTTAGCAGCTCTATGACAGGCTCATCAACAGCTGAGGTTTGGCAGAAATAGCCTTGATCTCCATGTCGCACAGTTAAAAACATCGCAACAATAAATATCTAAATCAAAAGAACATGTCATTACCATTCCATTATCAGTGCATAATCAGAGCTAGATAATACTTGCTAGAAAAATTATTGATTATTTCTTTCATGTTGTTATAACTTACAACTAGATAAGAGAATATGGGACAAAATTTACGATTTTATATTTGCTATTTTTTTAATGAAATTTCCAAAGTTAATATGTTCATTTCAAACTTTATTAACGAATTAATAATAATAATTAAATGAAAAAATAATAATCAAGTTATTATATGAACAAATATTTGACCCCTTTGATTAACCTGATTTAAAATTTTGTTTAAAAATGTTATTTATAAAGCAGAGACCAAAGAAGTTGTTGTCACCTTTTCATATCATTTATATTTAGCTATTTAAAAATACTTGCTGAAACTGTACTGCAATAAAAATTGACCCTAATAGTTTTGTCAATAAAACTATAATGGGTATGTAATAAATAGTACTACATGGCTAAAAAGCTCATATATAACTCATAAAAAGAGGTTTAGTGTCATACAGCTGCATGAAATGGAAATGATGGGCAGATTTACCATTGCTGGGTGTGCTACAAAAGCACAGAAGAGCAGAGAGAAACATACTGAGTGAATCCACAGGAGACACTTTGTAGAGCTGAATCTGTAAAGAAAAGTGTTTTATAATAGCCTTTTTTTTATTAAAGGAATCCCACACCACATTTAATCATAATGTCAGTGCACCATATGTTTAGCAATACAGCAATTCTCACGGACAATAAGAATCATATTATTTGTACTGAGAAAAGGTTAAAAGTTTTAAACCAAGTTTTGTCAATTCATGTTTTTGGAAGTGTTTTCATTATTTGTAAATCAAGATAACACAGTGTATAAACAGCTGGCATCTTTAAGTTTCCTTCTGTTCACGTTCAAGTCTTGAGACAGTTCTCATTTCTTCATACTAAAAAAACTTATGTAGATTAATTAAAGAGAAGGGAAGAAATGTTTTTTGTGACAGGCTGCAAAGTGCCTAAATATCCCCTCTTTTCTGTTCCAACCATTCAGCCAAAAAAGTCCTTCAGAAATTCAGAATAGCTCTCCAGCTATTCCTCAAGATTACACTAAAAATACAAGATGGTCTGGCTCTTTGGGGGCAAAATATGAAGAAATATCAGATGGCTCAAGCTTTTTGGACATTACTGTACTTCTGTCTCATGTCTTCCTATATATGCGAGTTATCAGTAAACAGAGTTTGTCATGTCAATTTTTTTGCCCGCATTAATTGAACATACAAACCTTGGCGTATAGCTTTAAAAACTTACTTCAGCCCCAGAATTCCAGCAATGATTACACAAGTGATGGACAAACACAGCCACAGAGTCCATGTCCCATAGTAACATACAGTTTGCATGGTTCTGCTTCTTCTAGAAACACTGTTCTTTACTGAAAGCAGATAAAAATAATAAACACTTTTTATTAGTAGTTAATCATTTTACTTCATTACTTTTCATAAAACTTACATCTATGTTACTGTACAGTGTTACTCTCCACATGACCTGTGCTGTACCTTACCCAAATCTTGATGCTTCCTCTCTATATTTTTTGTATCACATTTAATGATTGTAACATTATCTATATAAAATTTAGATTTAACGCTACTTATATACCATTCTATAAAATTTGTCCTCCTGAAAAATAGATTTCTTCATACATATGCACTAATATACTCATTTAAAATGCTTTTCTGATCTCCTGCCATCCCATCCAAACTACCTCCTCTGCTCTTACTTGGGCAATATTCAGTGTACCATGAACATACAGACCTGAAATGGAGCTAGCTTGGAAGTTGGCTCGGGTGTTTTTAAATTGTTCACTCTGTGATTTGTCATTGTCATCAGGAATATTTTCTTCAATAATTTCAATACGAGAAATCGAGTCGGTTGGTTTCTGCAGTACTAAGCTTTCTCTCTGTTTGCTGCAGGCTATGGACTCCAAATGACATGCTTTCAAATCCTGTAAAGCCAACAATAATATCTTAAGTGAAGGATTCATTTCATCATTTGTGATATTTCAGTTAAACAATGCTTCCTTTCTATTTTACGGTATCTCACCTGACATTTTATCCCCCCTGGTGAAACTCTGTTCCATGAAACGTTCAGCTCAGAAAGATTATCCCTGCACTGTAATGTATCCCACTCATCTGTGAATTTATTATTAACACTTTACACTCAGAGCAAGAACAGAAAGAGCACTACTATTGTATGTGGGAGATCTGTTGATTGGCTATACCGTTTACAGAGAGGCTGTAAGGCATTCTGACTTTATACTGATACCCTGAATGGTTGCCATTTTTGTTGGTCTACAATAGGAAAAGAAAAAAGGGAGGATAACAAGTTTTATATTATACAATAAATCAAGTTAAAACATTTATTCATTCATTTATCAAAACTGCTTTTCCTGTGAATGGCCTTGAGAGGCCTAGAGCCTATCCCAGGGAACTCAAGGCAGGGTTTACCCTTGATAGGGAGACAACCCCATCACAGGGCACAAACACAAACACACACACACACACACTCTCAATCACACCAAACAGCCTACTGGAAGATTCAAGCAATCAACGCTGGAGGTTCAAGGCAACAAACCAAACCACTAAGCCACAGTGTTGCCTAAATTTAGAACAGATAATAATATAACTAATAAATAACAAAATGGATAAGAAATTAATATATTTTTTTCAATTATTTGAAGAAATTAGTAAAATAGGTTAAGTTGAAAATAATTCATGTAATCCTAATTCAATAAATCCTCCCACAGCCCAAGGCCTGCAGATTAGGCTAATTGGCGTTCCCAAATTGCCCGTAGTGTGTGAATGAGTGAGTATATGTGTGTGTGCCCTGCAATGGATTGGCACTCTGTCCAGGGTGTACCCCGCCTCGTCCCCTAAGCCTCCTGGGATAGGCTCCAGGCCCCCTGCGACCCCGGATAAAGTGGTATAGATGATGACTGAGTGAGTTTTATCCTCAAAAAGAGGTGTTAATTTATGGTATAGTTATGTTAACTAGACCATCTTTATATATTTTTTTCCGGGTATTCTCATAACCGTTGTATCATTTTAATGAGAAGATATTAACAAGTTCATTACCTTGCTGATGTGAAAGAGAAAAGACACAAAAGAGCCTAATGGCAATAGAGTAAGTGCACACAGTCCCGTCCAAACTGAGAGCAGTGAAACACCAATCAGGCCTAACTCCAACCAATACTGGCACCATGAAAACACAGAGTAAAGTCAATATGGCATCTTTATGAATAAAAAATTCACAATGACCAGTTTATGTAAGTGCTTACCTGGTCTTCTTGAAAGTATATGAGTATGCAGTTTGCACACATGTAAGCCTGCAGCAGCAGGAAACATACACTCAAGCGCTGAGCATGCGTATGTGTACTGTATGATGGACGAGTGTACACGGACAACCAAGGGTGAAAGTCCTCTAAGCATTCGGTAAAATTCAGATACAGCAACTGGAAAGAATGAAATAGATTCACTTGTTAAAGTCATTGGCGACAACTTAATACCTTCAAGACCTTCAATGCACACACATATACCAGTCAGCCATAACATTACAACACAAAACATTACGCTCAATGTGGTGTGGGTTACACTTATGCTGCCTGTTCGTGTGATGGCTCCACAAGACCTCTGGGGTTGTGTGGTGGTATTTGGCAACAGGACATTGGAAGAGAATCCTTTGGGTGCTGGGGGTTGTGGGGTGGGTCATCCACGGATTTGATTAATTTGTCCAGTGCATCCCTGGGATGCTTGGTTGGATTGAGCTCTGGGAATTTAAAGGCAACCTTGCATTCTTTGTCTACTAATCCCCCATACACAGCAGGCTGTAATGAACTGAGTGTTTTGAAACCTTTCTAGTGTGGCCAGCATTGACATTTTAAGTAATTTTGGGATAGACTTGGGGATAGAAATTCAAAGTGTGTTTAATTTTTCCCAATTAATTGCATTGGGATTAGGATCTGGGGAGTAAGTCTGGGGTCAGACTGTTTGGCCCTGTGCATGGCCATCATGGCCTGCATGGACCTTTTTGGTGGTTTGTGCTTCATTGGACTTTCTCTGGAATTGGACCAGACAGACTAGCCTTTGCTCCCCCAGGGATAAATAACCCCTGGGTGCCCATGATCCTGTCACCAGTTTACTGGTATAGAATTCATAATCAATGTTAATGTGTTGATATTATGTGGTATTAATGATTTGGCTGATTGGTGTATATACAGTGCTGATAGAAATTCTTCAGGTTCTTTTCAATTTTCGACTCTGTTATGTTTTACACTCATGTTAAATAAATTGAAATCCTTTCCCCCCCCCTCATAATTCTACACACAAAACTCCACAACAACAAAGTAAAAACTGGTGTTTTGGGTGTTCTGTTAATTTATATTAAAAAAGGCTGAAATATCCCTTTGACATAGGTATTTAAACATAGCACTTTTTAAGAATGGATTCAATGTGCTGTGCTGATACATAATACACTGATAAGCCTCACAGGAAGACATGTACTGTAGTCATACTTAGGTCACGTAACTCTTTATTTGCACACAGATGGAGTACAATCAACAAATAGCATGACATCTATTGGCTGCACCAGAAGTAATTTAGAGGATTCACACACATGAGGGCAATCACAACTCTTACTCTATTTATATATTTGCTTACATTGTATATCAAATTTACACGCTTTAATATTATGGGTTATTTTATACACATACATTTATGATGTAATTTGACCATTAAGTACATTCCAGTTTCAAGCTGTCGTAATACAAAATATTGAAAAATGTTAATGCATATCAAAGGCACCCACCTCTGTGAATGTAAGCTGTCGGTGTAAAGCGAGCAGCTTTCGCTCCACTTGTCCATCTCCTTCTTCCAGTGCCAACCAGCACTGTGCCAGAAAAGTCCAACTTGATCCATCTATTATATCCTTCACTATTATATGATTCAGGAACCAACTGGGAGACATACCTCCACCATCGTGCCACACATGCACTTGCCATATCTGGCCCAGACTCTGAGCTGAGCTAAGAAATCACATAAAATATGGTTTCTGAATTAAATAAGCAGACAAACTGGCAAATGAAGCTTATTCGGTATGTGTTATTAATAGTTTAGATTTGATTATGTATGTAGCTAATTAAAAAAGCAAGTATATAGCTGTTAGGTTAGCACTGCACAATTTGCATGATTACATGAATAAATGATTACATCATCAAACAATCATTTTAAACAGTATTTGAGTTTCCAGTATATCGAACAATCTTTTGTGTTTTCTGGCACTGTATGATGCACTGTTATCTATTCAAAAAAATAAAATGGCACTACAGAACTAAAATAAAAATCTGAAAGCTAAATTTTTAGGTTTTATGTAATCTGCATGGTAATATAGTTCACATTTATGTTTCATGATTAACAAATACAGTACATGTATGAATACAAACTCTTTCTTATAAATACATATTGTATTAATTTATACATATTGTATTGGGATTATGAAAATTTGGTGAACATTTTATTTCAAGCTGAAATATTACCATACTATTATATTCTGCCTTTCTGTTACCTTAGAATAAATGTTGCCCTTGAATTGCAGGTGAAGAGTGTATGGTCTGGATTGCTGAGCTCTCTTGTCTGAGATACTCCATTCTCACCATACAGGACTATATAAACCTGACACAAGCAAAATAATAAATAAATTAAAATTCTGACCTTTCTGAAAAACAATGACATTTAAGCCTAATTTTTTAATAGGACTGTTTGTTTTTAGATTGTTGTAGTTTAAATTAATTTACATTAAACACATTCAGTTCAAGTTATAAATTAAATGAGCTAGTAACTATAAAAGTCAATAATGTAATAATAACTCATTGGTTAATTGATAGTCAGTGGTGAATTGTGATTTCAACCAGTATAACTACAGCTTAATAAATTGAAGAGCCCCTCTGAGAACTGCCGCTTTATACACTGCATTTTAAAAAATATGCGCACATCTGACAAATATATCCATTTATGCTTGTTGATTATCCCAGGATAGATTTAGTTTTGATTTTAGACTAATTAGATTAGATAGATTTTAAAATTCCCTTTGCTGTTATAATATATCTGCCATTCTTCTGTGAAGACTTTCCACTAAATTTTGTACTATCACAGCTGGGATTTGTTCATTTACCCACAAGCACATTACTGAGGTCAGGCACTGATGCTGGGCGAGGAGGCCTGCTGAGCAGTTATTGTTCCAGTTCATTTCAAAGGTGTTCAGTGGGGTTGAGGTCAGGGCTCTTTCCAGGTCACTTGAGTTCTTCCACATCAGTGCTGATAAAGAATGTCTCACTTTATGTACAGGGGTATATATTGTTGTGGAATATGTTTGGGCCCCTCAGTTCCAGTACAGAAGAATTCTTACTGCTACAATATACATATACATATACTGTATACAATTGTGTAATTCAGACTATGTTGCAATAGAATGGGTAAGGCCCACATATGGATGTGATGGTCGGGTATCCACATACGTTTGGGGATATAGTGTAAATTTTAGTATTAAGTCATTTTATGCAGAAAAAAAGCACTTTATTTGGAGAAAAATTCATGAAATGTGATATCTTTTTAAAAAAATGTAAATGAACAAAACCACATTAGCAGGGTTGCTACTTTTGATTTACAAAAAGAAAAATGAACATGAATTGATCAACAGACAAAAAGACTATCTGTTCCTTATAGAGCAATGTTTTTCAAGGATAGTGGCCTTTCAGAGGCCTATAGTTTGTACGTGTTTTTATTAAAACAAAAAATCAGCTCACTTTGTTAGCAATTGAAGAAAATGATGATTAAAAATGTACATCATGAGCAATAGTCAGTAGCCTGCTAGAACACTGCAGTGGACCAGTGTTGCATTTATTGTTATTAACAACTTGTTCTGGATCATTTGTTTGATAGTTATGCAAAGGATGTATAAAATCATACAAACAGGACATTATTTGCACCGGGAAATGTACCCTGAGAGAAAGCACAAGTTACCCATCTCTCTCCTTAGTTGGTATCTGTCTTATGATAGTGAAAAACAGGCAGCTGGACTTAATCATTGGAATGACCAAATTTGGAGAAATTAAAATAAAGAAAATGTTTTGTAAATGTTTTGGGCCTAACTGCATTTTGAGAATATGTTGAATATATTCCATTTTGTGGAGTGAACAAGCTTTGGTTAGTACCTTTGCTGTCATTCTGGCCCTTGATCTGATGTCCGTGTCGATAGTAACAGCATAGAGGAAGTGGTCTGAAGGATTGTTGTCTGGCAGGAGGAAGGCCCCTGAATTCTTTTCCGACTGAGCATCAGCATGGTTACAAAACACCAACAGCACAGCGTAGAGAGACACCAACACCACTAATACGATACACACCATCGGGTTGGCACGGTTGCTGAAGAAGTAACCACAGTTCAGATCGACAGCACAATAAAGGATTGTGATTTTAAAAAAAGCAAGCACATAAGCATTACCTTATGTACTCAGTGATGTCTGAAACACTGGGGATGCTTTGGATCATCTGATGTGCAACAGTGAATGATGACAGCTGTTTGTAACTGAAAGATTATTAAACCATAAACAAAGTTTATATGAGTCAGATGTCTCAGTATAAGTGAGTTACATGTGAGGCAGGATACAGTAAAAGTAAAACATGGTTGGTTAAAAGTTGGGTAAAGGAAGGGACACTAATTATAGAAAGAACAGATCACAGTTATAGTTACAAACCTGCTGGTTATAGCAAAATACTAATACGAATAAAATGAAATAATAAAAAATTAAATACGCTCCATTTTATTACCTTAATTTCTTTAAAAAAATATTACGATATCATGCATCGCTATTTTGATATGAAGAATACATGAATATTTTAATAGCACTAAGAAAAAAAACTAACCTGCAATTGATTTTGTTTGATGTAAAACTCTCAAGCACAGAACACTCATCAGATCTCCAATCTTTCACACCATCCCAAACTAAACATTGACTTGAATCAATACTCAGTGTGTAGTCCACTTTATCTGCTATGTATTTATTTTTAGCACTTTTATCATAGTCAGCATTAAGCAACATCAGATATGCCATCCCTGCATCTGCAATTCAAGTGAACCAAAACAAAATTCAGTATATGTCAGTGACATTCTGATGTACATTCTGTACTTTATACACAGCATGTTTGATAAATGAGAGAGACCTTTCAGAGATGAAGGAGGTAGAAATATCTGAACCGCTTGTCCTTTCCAATGATAGACTTTACGTACATTGTAAAAAGAGGGTGTTGGTCTTTGCTTTATCCTGTGATAAAGTAAAGACAATATTATTCAAAATTGTAAATAAATGTGAAACATAATATATTGGCAAGTTTTCTCAACCTGAAGAGCAGCAAGATGGGGAAAGAACGTCTCGATGGCCTTCTGAACTCCACCCTAATCTGCACAGCCTTTTTCAGGAGCTCGGCTGTGATGTTGAACTGGTGAGTATTCACTTTACTGCGTGAGAGTGTGAATTCTATACCTGTGCTCTTCTTGGACAGAAATGATCAAAATTTAATGATCCATACAAAAATCATGTGAAACAGAAATTCACAGAAACAGCGATATACCACTACTCTGTCTGGATTAGCTCGACTAAAACAAAAAAATATATAAATTAATGTACACGCCAAGGTTGCTGGTAAGAATTACAGGAAGTCTGTTCATCAGTAGCCCATTCATCCTGTTCAGGGTCATGGTGAATTGTGAACACTGGGAACAAAGGAAGAATACACCCTGCATGGCATGACAGTCCATCACAGGCACCAAGCACACACATACTCAACTTGTTTATACTTAGGAAAATTTACACTAATTTACCCCATACAATTTAAACCTACACAATCCACGTTTCTACGTGAACCAAGAGAAAAAACAGGAATGAGGAGAAAATAAGAAATTCCACGAACACAGCAACCTGAAGTCAGTATTGAACCAGGGACCCTGAAACTGTAAGGCTGTAACACTGCCCACCATGGCTCCATGTCCACTGGAAGTCTAGCTCAATCTAAATCTACTTCAGAGATTAGCAGAATGGACTTCCATCTTACTGCTACAATTTTGCCCACAAACCTTTGTAGGTGGGGCCAAGCGATCAGAATGATATCAAACTTAAACAAGCTTAAACAAAGTGATAATGGATGTCCAATCATAATAATATTGGATCGCTATCCTTAGAACATTAAAGTGTTCAATGCATATGGTTTATAGATTACAGTATGTCATTCCTGCTGAAAAGCATGGTTTAACATTCTTCCAAAACATACTTCCAGGCCAAGGTGGTCAACCTGGTAGAACTTGTCAAATTTTTGCCAACTTATAAGTTATTTTTCAGTTTCCTTGTTGGGTGACTACATTGCGCCTTAATTGTTTGAGATTCCCTTATTATTGTGGCCTGCCAGTTTGACCAGCTCAGCCAGTAAACAGCTCAGTCTAAGCTCTATTTTTCAGCAGGAATGCTGTGTTTTAAACCATATCTGTTTACCAGCCTGACAATAAAGGGCTAGAGATATTATGAGGAAGATTAGCCTCATAGTCTTCAGTGCCACACTAGAGCAAATATTGTATTCAAGAAACTTTAAATACAAGCTGGAACATGGGAAGTGTTAAAAGATTTTGCTGCATTGAGAACAAATTGGCTTTTATCATCGTCCATGAAATAAAAGAACCTAAAAGCATACATTTGTCTCTTCTTTCTTTGGGAACTCAATGATGAGAGGAGTGGACAAGTGCCTCATTTTGATTTCTCTTCTGGTGCTGCAGTTGAAAAGTTTCACATCAGCAACATGTCCATTCACCTATGAACATGAAAATGCATCATACTACATACTGCTAAACTGATAAAAATTATGTTTCTGCTGTTATTCATACATAAATCACAAGATTCACCAGCTCTTTTATTGTTTAAGCCCTGTGACTAGCAGTAAACACAAGAAGCACATGTTACTAAGCTAATTGTGAAAAAGTATGGAACATAAATTCTATCCATTACCTATAGTAATAGACACCAGAAATGAAACTTGAAATTGTACCTGTTGTGGAGTCCTATCCCAGTGATACGGATTCTGCCTATAGCTTATGATTTGTGTAATTAAGCAGGATTTTTCATCACATTCTCCGCTTTTATGTTTCATCATTGGCAAATGAGGAAGATAAAATGTGGTCAAATCAACATTTTTTACTGTAATTTGAAAATCACAACTCTGCCATGCCGTCAGTTTTATGAATGTGGTGTTCACACTGAACTGAGGCTCTCTGCTGGACAACAAATACATCTAGAATAAAGATTGAGATATTAGATATAATAATAAAGATGATACATTTTGAACCTGGAGATTATAAGCAGTTAATATTTATAGATTGTACAGGAAAAATGGATTCTTTAATGGAAAAATTATCTATACATCTAACTACTGCATGTTGTGCTATATATATACAGTATATATATATATATATATATATTCTTACATTTTGTTTCTACAAAGTGTTTTGTGTAAAAACATCTGCCAAATGTTGTAAATGTAAGCCATGTGGATGTTCCAGTAATCTTTGACTTACCAACACTGAGTCTGTGGTGATGTGAAGAACATCAAGTGTTAATCTAGAAGAAGGAATCTGAGGTTCCAGAATGTACGAGAGGATCCTTATAAAATCGTTCAACACACGAACATCCAATAAATTGGGCTCATGAAGAGAGGTTAGATTTTGAAAGTACTTTGTCACCAGTACTGCACTATCAAACATGACCTGTAAAATGGAATAATACCTCGAATGTTCTAAACATTGATATGCTTGGATGTGAAAAAACACACATGAAAAGACTATACTTACTTGATTGGAAACTTTCACAAGCTCTACAAGAGTGTGAAGGATATCAAACAACAGTTCCTGTGAAATGCAAAACCATAATTGAATGCGTTTTACATTATTGAATTCTTAAAAAACTTTTTTTTAATGGACATACCTGGCTTGTGCCGTTTAGCTGACAAATTACTGAAATGAGAGCGGCTCGTGTTTGTGTCTGTAGTTTCACAAGAGATTCTTGGTCAAAACTCAAGCGGTTTAAAGTTGCAGTCATTACAAAGATGTAATTAATAATGTCTTGGGTGTTCTTCATCTGTAGCAGGTTGGTAAGATTATTCAGACCATATGTAAACCTGGACAAGAAAAGGACTAATTGTTTAATTAAAAGATTAAAATATTTTTTTAGCAATATCATTAAATATAACCAGTTTGACATTTTATTTTAAATCTAATAAATAAACGATAACTATTTCTGCAGCAAAGGCATTTGCTGTGCTACATTTCTATGCCAAAGTAACACAAGTTGTATAAGTGGAAAAAGGTAAAAGCTGGCCACAATAGAAAGGTATTAGAACACCAGTGCATCACAGCCTGCTGCAGATTGGGCTTAGAAGGCAAAGAATTCAATGTTGGTAGTCCGGCCCCGAAATTCCCAAGATCTTAATCCAACCAAGCATCCATTGAATGCACCGGACAAAAAAGTCTAATCCATTAAAGGTCCATCCTGCAACTAACAACACCCAAATAATTTGTCACTACGTTTCTGTTGACAGACATCACAGCATACCCCCAGAGGGCCTGTGAAGTGAAACCCCAAATTGCCAATGTTGCCCCTATGGCACGAGAAGAACCCACTCGATATAGGGCTTTATGTTTTGGTTATTAATGTTGTGGCTGATCCATGTATTTTAATGCACTGGTAGATAAAAAACATACATTTCCTGTACTGGATTGAAGTTCGGCCAAACTTTGACATTCACCGGACACGGCTTGGTAGATGCTCCAAATCTGTTACTAATTTTAATGTAGATGGTGACTGTGGAAGTAAGAATTCAAGTTAGTATTGAGAGGTGGAGCATCTTACACAATCAAAGCAAACATCTCTATAAATAAAATGCAACTTTACTCTTACCACGCCTCTACATATAGCCGTACACATAAAGATAGGAACTTTTTTAGACACTGGGTGTAGATCAACATTTAACATTAAACAAGCATGTAATTTAACATTATTACAATGTGAAATATTATTTAATCTCACATATCAGACATACAATATCAACGCATACAAGGGTTGTTAGATAGCAGTGTATTTGTGTCACAAAAGAACAGCGCAGCTTTTGTGAGCATGAATTGTTTAACAGTTTTCACAATTCTTCAACTCTACCTTTGTAATCATCATATGGATCTCCAGATGCAAGATAAAAATAGTGCTGGTAGTCTCTGCCCTTATACAGGAGTTTTTCTCTTGAGTTCCCCACACTAAAGCTGTATTCGTACAAGAGATCCTGTAAAGAGAACAACAAACACATTCAATTAAAATTATAAAATGCAAGAGGAAATTTATGATTTAGAGTGTGACGGTACTGATATTGTAACTCTTCATCACTAAGAGGGAACAACATTATTCTGTACCAATTAATCAATCAATAAATACATTTTTCATGTTTGTGTGTGTGTTATCTATTTTATATTTTAGAATACACAGGACCTCAACAATATGTTTGGTGTACTAGAGCTTTAAGACAGACATACTTAATGTAATGAAAAGTTACTCTAATAAGTATTATTTTAATAATCAAATCAGGAGCAAAACACAGACTGAGCTGACACAGTGATGTTACATGGAAAATATATGGCTTTAGACCATAACCTGGAAACCCCAGATGGAACGCTCCCATCATTCACAAGTAAGGTTTAAAGCCATTTCTCCTATTAGCATGCTTTGGGAGGTGAGAGACTAGGAAACTCCATGCATACAAAAGGAAAACATGTGACTTCGTATAGACAGAAACTCAAGCTCATGATTAAAATGGGGACCATGGAACAATGAAGAGGCAAAGTTAGCTGCTGCTTAACAATGTCACCAAGAAAGATATACAAAGCTTAGATGCACATACACAGTACTGTTAAAAAATTCATTTATTCATGTTTTATTTTATTTCCTAAGAGAAATGACCTTTTGTCATTTCAGTGTACATCAAGGAATATTTCTCCAGGCTTCTAAAAGGACTTTTTTTGTCTTTCATTTTGGGCAGGTTTTATGCTCTCTAATTCAGTCGACTTCCTGTGCCTGAGCAGTTTCAGAGGAATGTTTTTGTTTGTTAAGCCACACAGTCACCTATGAATCATTTAGTCTTAAAAACGAATTTAAGGCATAAACAAGTGGGAAACAGGTACAGATTATGACACATGATCAGTCCATGAATTAATAACCCTTAAAACCCAAGTGGCACAGATTTGTGATCAGCATAGGTCAATTACGATAACAAATATGTATGCTTATATAGAAGCCTTTCTGGTGTGTGTGAATTGGGAGGCTACAGACTCCAAGCTGTGTATTTGGGTTCTCGGATATGTGAGGCAGAACAAAAGTTATCGTTACTTTTATAAAGGGTAAATTTTACCACTACCAGAATATGGGAATGAAGCAAATTATTTTTTGGTCACAGAAACAACAAAAAACAACCATTGAAAGATGAGTGTGTATTTGTGTTATTTCTTTGCCTTTGTGACCCAGTTTCAAATTTTTCGCTCAGTCGTGTTTGGGAAAGTTGGCTAAAAATGTCACTTTATACTGCACAATCCTGAGCCCTGTATATGTTTATTAGAAGAAAAAAAAAACAGCTACTGAGCTACCATGCTGGTTATGCTGGATGCTAAGTGGTTCGAACAGATTAGAGGGGAAATAAGATTGCTGCTGAGGTTGTTACATATACTGTTTTTAAATGTAAAACAAGTAAAACATGTTCCTATTTAATTAATTTAATTAATTTTAATTTAATATGAAGGAATGAGAGATGGTTCATATAACTTTTGCATCAGCAGCATTCTGCCACCCAACTCAGCGTGGTTGTAAAGTGTGTTTATCAAATACATTACTGTACATAAGTATCTGCACTCTAGTTCAAATGTCAAGAAGTAAGTGGTATCCAAAATCATTGCAAACCTCTTTCCCTGATGTACAGAAGACACTGAAGTGTGTGTAGAGCTCAAAACCTGAGCTGGGCTGCACATGGCACATCATTCCCTCAGGAGCAGGGTGTGTGGAGAAGAAAAATTGGGTCTTTCCCTGGAGAACCTGCTCAGAACCTGGAGGACACATTCCTCAAAATTAGAGCATTTTCTAACTAAGCTGTAGGTATTTCCAATTCTATTTTTATGTCTGATCGTTTAAGTCTCCACAGTTAGTGGAGATGAACTTACTTGCAGAGACCTCCAGCAGGTAAAGGCTTTTTGGCTTTAACATCATGGGTTTAAATGTGATAACAGACAAAGATATTCCTAAAACATTCAAATCACATATTAATTTACTACAGAGGTTCCTAGATGGATGGATGGATGGATGAATGAATTCAAACTGATAGATTTTCAAATGTTTTAATGTGATCTCAAGTAAACTGTCCCAGGTAAATATTTTTTCCTATAAATGTTACTTTACCAACATAACCTACTGAATATAATGTCTTATTGCTTATAAAACACAGTGATGATAAATCAAGTCCATCAGGGCCACTGTTAATCCCTTGAACAAGGCCCTTAAGCATGAACTACTTAGTATTTGACTTGAATTATGTCTAGAAAAAAGTAACTACCAAATAAAGAATTGTAAATAAAAATATAAACATTTGTGCGAATCACCTGTGGAGGTGAAAGACTCTAAGAGTGCAGGCTGGATAAGCTCTCTGTGAAGATCCAGCAGGGTTTTCTCAGTCACCACATGGCCAGGGCTGCCAGGACCTACCAGGTTATCACCGTCATATTTGCTTGAATAAGAAATCACATCATCTAAATCATGGGGTCCTAAATACACAAAATAATATGTTAAAAACGTAGCCATGTTGTTCTGTTGTGTTATTTTTACTGCTTGTAAAAGTCAAAACCAGATTTGTACCAGTCGGTCGGCCTACAGAAACCCCTGAATCTGCTTCCTCAATTCCAGAATAAAGTTCCTCATAATCTGCAGAGAATACAATATAAAAGTCATGCTCGGTTATAAAATATTTCTGAACCTCTTATACATTATTTTATAATATTAAATATTTTATACTTTATTTCAAATAATGTTTGATTCTTACTGTTATGTGGGTGCATGCACACACAAACACACACACACACATAGACACACACACAATGTTGTTTTTACAAAACAAAACATAAAAGTATGGAGTAACCATAAATTCACATAATTACATAAAGACATAATTACATATACGTACAATTTCTTTAGCATTTTTGAAAGGAGTCCCTGGTGTCAGCATTTTGTAACATTAAGAAGTAAAGAAGGTCCTTTAAGTTTTCTACTGCAAGAAACTCTTGAGCAAAGAGTTCTCAGTTCTGTTAAAAGTTTGAGGATTTTGTTATTTTATTTTAGTTTCATTATTTTATTTTAGACTAAGCCTAAAATGAAGCTGCTGAGAGAATGACTCTTACAGCTTTATTCCTCGTAAAAAATACTAATTTTTCTTATATTCTACCTACACTATACCTTTTTTGACAAATCATGCTATAAGTGAAACTTATTTTCATTTCCAAGTGTTAATTATCATATACAAAGTTAAATTAATGATGTAATAGCTTACATTTTATAATAATAATAATAATAATAATAATAATAATTATTATTATTATTATTATTATTATTATTATTATTATAAGTATAATAATTATTATTATTATAATTATAATAATAATTATTGTTATTGTTATTATAATTATTATAATTATAATTATAATTATAATTATAATTATAATTATAATTATAAAACAGTGAATTATAATACACATTATGGCAAAAGTTATTGAAGCTATCTGTCTACCTTGATATCTGTGCTCATCAGGATATTCAGCTACAAAATCCTTTGCTTGGGGTTTTTTATCTTTGGTAGAAGCAGGAAGGTGAAACAGGTCAAAATCCATCTCATTCACATCACCTGACCCCATTTCAGCTGCAAGGATAGAAATATGATTTAGTTAGAGTGAAGAGGGAAAGCTGAGAGGTTGCACAAATATGGTAGATTTTTATTAATTCTTTAAGATTCAAGGTCGGGGTAAGAGAAAAGAGTGTGTATTTATTATATCTTTTCATTACCATTCTATTTTTTTTTTCTATTTTGATATCTATAGTATGTGTCAGGAAGGTGTCATGGAGGTGCTGCATTGCACTTCCAGCAAGCAACATGCATGCCCCTTGTCACACCATAAACCAATTTGTGTTTGGTTCTAGTAATGTTTTCTATTTATGTTCAGGGTGTTCTATTTATCCTTGTCCTGCTGTCATTGTGTCTCTGAATGTCGGAAACAGTAGCTCCTGTTTCTGAGTCTTGCTCGGTTTGGATTCCATAACGTTCATTAAAGTGGAGACAATCATAGGTTTGAACACGCCACTCAAAGGTATTTTATTTATTTTCTACATTATAGAACAATACTGGAGTTTCTTAAAACTGGTAAATAACTTATATGGAATTATATAATTAACTAACAACAACAACAGTCAGTTGTTATTTTAAGACATAAAATTGTTCTGTTCTGGAATAGTTCTCAGAACAGTATTGTCAAGTGCATTTGCAATCACCATACAAAGCACCATGATGAAACTGCCTTTCATGAAGACCTTCCCAGGAAAGCAAGACCAAAACTTACCTCTGCTGCAGAGGAGAAGTTCAATTAGATTTACCAGCCTCCAAAATCACCAATTAACAAACAGCACCTCAGATTATGAAGGCGGTACAGAGTATAAGTAACAGACACATCTCAATATCAACTGGAGTTTGTTGCATATTTAGAATGCCTTAACTATTGTTTCACAATGTATAAAGGAATAAAAATCAATAAAGGCCATGGAATTAGTAGGTGTGTCCAACTGGCAGTGCGTGTACTGTATATTCATCTTAAATGAGTCACCGGTAGGGGGCGTCTTGATCTAGAAATGACTAGATCACCACTTTAAGATGTAAATACAGAGTCAGTTTTTTTTTACCATAAATCAGTGGATATTATTATTATTATCTTTCCTGAAGTTATATATATATTCAGGACAGTTCTCTGTCCCGCCTACAGGGGGCTCCCTTACCCAAATTCTGTTCTCACATTTATTTCCAGTTTACAGACTAAGTAAAGGACATGGATTGCAAGTATTTGCCTATATGAGCCATTATTATGTATTAATTTCTTTGAATTTGCATTTTCATTCTAGAAATAGTGTGTTTTTTTGTGCGTTTGACCCAGGTTATTTTATATTTATGGCATTTGGCAGACGCCTTTACCCAGATCGACTTATATTTATCTCTTATACATCTGAGCAGTTGAGCAGGGACAACTTGGTGGTGTTAAGGTTTGAACCTGGGACTATCTGAATAATAGTCCAACACCTTTACCTCTAAGCTACCCCGGACCAAAAGGTTTGTTTGTTCACACTAAGAGGTCTGAATTGTCTGGATTTTTGTTAATTAACATTGGAATGAACTGTCAGTTACAGTACACATTTAGTCATGCAGAATTTGTACTTTAAATGTCATATAGTTTTATGATATGCTTTACAAAAGAATGACATTTGGATGCTTTTTTTTAAAACATTCATTAATATTTCCATCTATGAAGTAAATTTTGGCATGTGTTTTGGCATGTAATCATTACTGAAGACAGAAATAAGGGGAATAATTTAAATGTGTAGACCTAAATAAGACCACAATGCATACTTTATGACTGTATTGCTTCATACCTGATGATCCTGATGTCTCATACAACAAGTCTAAAAGGGATGGATTGTTGTGTTCCAGTGATTGTGCACTGATTCCACTGCCAATGGATGATTCATTTTGATTTAGGATGGATGGAGAAGCAAAAGTGGCAGGCTGCTGAAAGAAAAGTGTGTCCTCCTCCAGTTTAGAAGGTAAGCTTATGTCCAAACTGCTGCAAAAAGGTACTGGAGTAAAGGATAAATTAAGGGAGAATATAAGAGAATATAAGTGCAGTGGAGTTACACCAAAGATCATATGATTTATTCTTTACAAAAATATGAAAATACAAAAATATACTTACCAGCTGGTATACTTTTGCTAGATGAATTTACTAAATAAAGCTTCCAGGAGTAGGTGACATTTATAGCACAGCCTTCACAGGCAGCTGTGACAGAGATCCTCTCGTTCCAGTTGACAGAATTTCCTCTGCACTCTTTGCAATATACATGAATGATGCTAAAGAAAAATCATAGCTATTTTTTTCAATATTTAAAATTTTATATATACAGTATATAAATTGTAGTTCATAGTGTCTGCATTTTTACCTGCTCTGTCCAGAGGCAGCTTTTGGCCTTTTGGGGGTTTTAAGCTAACTATTAATAATTATTATTAGTTATTACTATTAAAAATTGTTTGAATTTTTCTGGGGGAATCTGTAGAATAGATTACTATTAGTCATACTTTTTTTTTTTATCCCTAAGCAAATTTCATTAACATTATATATAACTATGCAACATTGAAGTAAGTTCCTATAATGCCTTTCATTTTGATTTGAATGAAAAAAAAAACAACTATTTGCTTAAAAGCTTGTCTGTCATCTAAATATGTATATTTGCTGGCATTTTATTATACTGCTTATTTATATACTGTATATCTGCATCATCATGCTGAAGAAAATGGAGAAATGAGTATATATTCATACTATGGATGTGCACCTGGTTGGTTTGGATCTCACGGTGATAAACATCTCGGATGAAGTGGATCGATCTCCACTTTGTACAGTAAGTGTTAACTTGAACAGATCACAGTTAGACTTCAGTGCACTTGCAGGAAACATCAGCAATGGAGAGGAAGCAGGAACATGCTTGGAGAAACAGGAGGTCTCATCCATGTTAACTGGCCTGCATTTCCAACTGTAACTTTGTGGAGAAAAAATGATAATTGAAAAAAGCTTTAACTGTTTTTTTTTTTTTTTTTTTTTTTAACCTATATGCTATTACTTAGTTAGTTAAAAAATAAAAGATTTTTAAGTTGAAGTAAAAATATGGTTAATTTATATCATCTTCTATTAATTGGAGTTTTGGTGAATGGCTAATACATAGCAATGGAAGGCAATGTATTATGTATCCAATTTTGATTTGAAAGCTGTGAAATAAACACCACCAATATGAAAAAAAGCTAGAATAAGTTAACAAAACAAGAGCTATTCACTACGCACATACAAACATTCTCATTCACACTCATTGTTTGTTACCTCATAATATTATCAGGAAAATCTGGGTCATATGACCTACGTCCATCCACAGTGATGCTAAAGTTGTTGTGACGGTTGATAGTCACACTTGTTCCTCCACTGATGATGCTCACAGGTGCACTGGGCAACACCTCAAGCAGAACAGTGTAGTTGCTGTAAACAATGCTGCCTACAATCTGAACCTTAGGAGTGACAAAAGCACAGGTTAAAATTTAATACCTACTTAATGTTACAACATTTATAATTATAATTGCGTGTGACATGACCTGTTTAATTGCCAATAATGTAAAACAACTCAGATTTTTATAGTACAACCTGTTATCATATTATAATTTGTGGTATTTTAAATACCACTTATTTCTTCACTATTCAATTAACTGTAGAATACTGCACTATTACAGATCAGCCAAACCCCAAATGTGGAAAATGTGACTGTGTTTGAGGCCGAGACTGACTCAGAGTCCAAAAAAGCAAACATCTGTCCAACAACATCAGGAAATTGTTAACTGACATTGCTTGTGGTTCCTGCCCAACTGTATCATACTCTAATGTTAATTATGTTGGCACACAAATACCCCGCTTGTTCACTTTTCATAAACTAGCTTGCACTTATTACAGGTTGACCAATATGAAATTTTTTTAACATTCTTTTTTTTAGTCATTTATAAAACAGTAGGTAGGCCTTTAAAACCCATTTGTTTATTACTAGCATTGTTTACAGCTACCCAGCTAGCCAGATTAACATATTTGAGTTAGTGTGTAAGGTTCTGGTTACCAATATATATTTAGTTCGAAATCACAAAACTGAGTATACGAATGGTATACTGGAGGAAAAGTCACTTTAGTGCTTATGTAACCATTAGAAAAAATCATGTTTTTAAAATCTTGCACTCCATTTCAAAATTATACACTTAATACCAGTACTATTGTAACATTATTGCTGTCCCAGATATATTTTTAACTCATATCCATATTTATAGAGAGACACAAACTTTACCTTAGCTACAACTTTATATGTGCCATAATGAAGGAAGTACTGTGGAAGCTCCAGATGTTGTAGATTTGTTTTGATGCTTCTGGTTAGGAGTGGCAGTCTAGTCAGTCCATATAGAGTCCAGCTGTACTGGAGACCTTTGGAGATGTTGCACTGGATCTGTCCTTCATATGTCACACCAAGTGTTACAGGCTGGTAACGCCATATCTAATAAAATAATAAGTCCTCTGTCAGAAATATAGCTATTTCAATAGATGTTAAAATTGTATAATCTGCAGCTTAAATGACATCTGGAGTTTCATCTCATTTTATGGTTGCTTTGATGCATCTCTGACCTGGATCTTGCTGGGTCCCATGTTCTTTACAGGTGGAGGTTGGCATGGCTCAAGAACGACAAACACATGTCCTTTTAAAGAGCCTGAGCTCACTAGGTTGGAGACGGTCACCTCTACTACAAATTCCCCTGTCCTGCAGAATAAAAGGTTTAATAGCATCTCATAGAATTGCCAGTTATAATCAGAGTTCACTGGAATAAAGGAGGGATAGCAGGGCTATAAAAAAAATAAATAAATAGCAAGGGTCAATTTATGGTACCCATACTTCCTAAATTGCTGTGGATCTTTCTTACTAGAAACACCAATAATTCAAAATACCAATAATTAAAAATATACAGAATAGTGTGAAGTTATGGCCGCTGATTTCTTTCTACTTTATTTATAGTGTTTGAAATCACACAGTGTTAGATTAATAAATAAATATTTACATTCATTTAAATGAGATATAGTCTGACACCATTTAACCTTTCTCTAAAATAATAATTAAAAAAAACCCTTTCCTTCTTAAATCCGACCATGCCATTTACCTGTTATACACATGATGCTCAGTGTCCTGTCCAACTCTTTGTGTTCCGTCTCCAAAATCCCAGAGATAAGTAATGCCTGTTCCTGCATTGACTCTACAGCTAAAAGGCACTGATGTGTTCAGCAACACTGAATGTGTGTACAGCAATCTGTTCAGATGCACAGCTCTTTGAATCACTACAGTATAAACATCTGAGCTAACAGATTCATGCCTGCTGGACACACTGACTGTAACGTGGTATCTACAAAGCAGAAAAGAATTCAAATACTTAGAGCCTCATTTACAATAGTACTAAGTCAAATGTTATAATAATGCAAATTAAGGAACAGTTCAAATGAAAAATCTTTTAAAATCTTAATCAGCCAGTATTAAGTGGTTAATTCTACAATTCTTACTGAAATGTATGGACTAACATGAACATGTTTAGCATTGTGCACGTCTAAATCATCACACCATCACTTTAAAGACCACCATTCAAATGCACTACATCTCATATAAAAAAGAGTTCCATTATACCTGTTTGGATGGAGGTATTTCTTTATGAATGTCCTGGATGGAGTTCTAACTGCTGTTTGGTCTCCTAAACACCAGTGAAACTCAAGTGGATCAGGCTCTTCAGTAATTGCCAGAAATGTAATATCTTCTCCTGTGGCATAAGCTTGTTTCTCAGTGTAGATCCGAACATCTAGGAACAAAAATGAAGTTGTTAAACATGTTAAATGTTAAAGTTCATGACTTGAACGGAAAGGTTGCAAGGAGAACATGATAGCATGGCTGAGGCAAAACTACATATGAACAAAGCACAAGGCTTCTGGAACAATGTTCTATGGACCGATAAGACCATCGGTTTGGCTTTAATGCCAAATGACTTGTTTTGCAGCCACGCACACCTTGCAGTCATTTAGTCAGCCATGAACTCCTCTGTATACCAGAATATCCTAGAAGCAAATGTGAAGCCATCAGTCTGACATCTAAAGCTTGAGCAAATCTCCTTCATGCAACAGGACAATGATTGAAAGCACACTTGTAAATCTACATCAGAATAGCTAAAAAAGAAAAAACTCTAAACCTCAACCCAACTGAAATGCTGTGTCAAGACCTTAAGAAAGGTGAGTATAAGCGAATGGCCAAAAACAATCAATGACCTGAACCAATGTTGTAAAGAGGAATGGGCCAAAATTCCCCAATAATGTTAGAGACTGATAAAGTCAAACAGGAAACGATTCCTTCAAGTTATTGCTGCTAAAGGTGGATTTACAAGCCACTGAATCATGGGGGGCACTTAGTATTGGCCACATGTTTTTTGTTTCATAAGTAATGGCATAGTGCAAAAAAAGACTGATGTTGAATGGAATCTGCCTAATGCTAAGACACACCCTGCGCAGATTATTTTTATTATGGTTTTACACAAAAACACATAGAATTATAAGAGGGGGTACCAACGTCTGAACATGACTGTATACTATTTGGATCTGTTTGATTCTTTCTGGTGTTCTGCTAGGAGATGTTGTGTAAGCGCCCACATGGTTAGTATAAAAATGCCACTTCTGCAACACAGTTAATGCCTAAAGCTTACCATTTCTTCAGTGGATACTTTCACCTGGATACTGTAAAAACCTGACTGAAATCATAAAGACTGCTGTGTGCTGTTTCCCCTGATGTTTTTCTCTTACTATATACTCATACAAATTATTCTTTCAACTCACTTAATACATTTAGTTGGCCTTTAATGTTTTTAATGTAAGGATACATAACCCTACTATTTAGTCAACCTAGAAGAGATGGAGTTCTCATTGACTCTGGTTTTCTTAAGGTTTCTTGGTTATATTAACTTAGAAATGTTTTATAAATTAACATAACATTTTATAAAAATATAACATTATATAACATAGCATATCGATATTAGTAAATATAATTCTATATTTACAGGTCTATGTAGCTTACAGTACAACACAAACTGTGTATTTTCTTTGCATGTATGAGGTATGTGCAAATAATTTACATACAAGTAATGTTGTTCCTCTTTCTGTTCATTTCCATAACATTTTGATGGACATGTAGTGCTTTTTGATCAGTTTGAGAAGGTATGAACCCCTTTTCCTCAGCCCAGGATGGACATGTTCTACAAAGGAAAAGAAAGATTAATGATTGTTCAGTTTATTGGCATCACATAGTGACTTGGTGTGGATATGCATTTAAATCAGAACAGATTGCTCAGTTGAGGTTTTCTATTTCTGGAGTCTGATTCCTCACAATCTGTGTTCGTGTTCAAAGAAATGGGCTTAAATGAGAAGAGGTTAGTCTGAATCTTATCATTTTATAGTTCCTAAAAAACAAAAGAAGCTAACACAAAATATCTGTGGGTAATCCGATGGATGGATGGATGGATGGATGGATGGATGGATGGATGGATAGATAGATAGATAGATAGATAGATAGATAGATAG
>JAOVVA010000027.1:7702637-7728801 GCA_028565275.1 Leiocassis micropogon | reverse complement strand
AGTATTGCCCGTTCAAACCGAAAGACCCAGGGGTCATGCCATTCAAATCTCACATATTTTAGAAAGACGTTTCCTTCGGTCTTTAATACACACAGATTATGAAACTATCTAGTTCACTAAAACAAGCGTACATATAAGTAATAGCCTGCCTTTTTCATCTACTTCTATGATGTATATTTTGTCCTAGTTTTTATAGGAAAACCTTGGCCCTCGGTTTGCACGTTTATGAAACGGTATGTAAGGTGCCTTATGTGCTAGCCTAAATAAAAACAAAGAATTTTGGGCACCTTTTCGTCTTTTTTACTCATGCACTGATCTGATCGAAAGTTGGAACCTGTTGTAAGGTCTTAGAGTAACTACTGCAAAAAAATATTGCATTGACGGACCCCACAGAGCTTGCTTCTATTAACGGATGCACCAAGTAAAGTTGACTTGGATAACATGATAACAAGGGAGAACATAAATAGGAGCAACAACAAACAAACGAAAGGCCTCTGATTATTATTTTATTGTGAACATTGACATGTACAAAAAACCCATCCCACATGGCGTTGGACGGGTAGAGGGATGGAGATGAACCTTATTACAATGGTAAGAGCTATAGACTCGGGAAGCGTCATAGCTGGGTGGCTCTCTCCACACTCTTCGCTGCATCCTTCAACTTTCCCACTAAATCCTAAACAAAAAAGTGCAGAAAGAAGTATTATTAAGAACTTACTCAAAAGTGCAGGGTATTATTATTCATTTCCACACAACCATTACACATATTACTTTTTCCCCCTCCAGCAAAAAAAGATTGCATTACAAACTTGAGCATTACTTAACATACTGCACCTCACTTTCTTCATTGCTCTCGATTCGGCTTATCGTACATGATGCATTTATGAGAAAAATCAATGAACTTTACGGTAAGTCGGAAGCAAATGTCTGACAGACATCAAATGTCTCCAGTTTATTTGGATTACAAACGTTGATCAAATACCTCGAGCGCAGTGATATGCGCTTAAGTAATGCGGTTTAAATGTTTCAAAGAATCTACTAAGGTAATTTGCGTGTTTACGTAATTAATATGCGTCATGACTGTTTGCACGTATGAGACTAAACTGCTTCTACTTATGGCAGATATTATTTACTCATGTGCAAACGTTGCATCTGACTCATTTAACACAGAAACCGGCATGGAAGCCAATTCAGGAAGACGTGACAAATGTCATTAAAAAAATAAATAGATGATAAGTTAAAATGCTTGCTTTTTACTGATGTGGGCGCGTTTGCATTTTTTTTGATGGCACATGGAAGCAAATTCCGACAATGCAAAATGTTAAAGCCTCAGTAATTAAAGGATGTTTATTAAAACTTTAAGTTT
The DNA here is from genome assembly GCA_028565275.1 of Leiocassis micropogon. NCBI lineage: Eukaryota > Metazoa > Chordata > Actinopteri > Siluriformes > Bagridae > Leiocassis > Leiocassis micropogon. The sequence continues at coordinate 7,727,435 of JAOVVA010000027.1, read as the reverse complement.
ATTCGGCAATGACCGAAAAACCTCTTGTGTGAAGTAAGCCATGAACAAGAAGCTGTTACAACATGTGTGGCTTTTTGAAAATTTTACATTATGCCTCCCTAACACAAGGTTTTTAAAGCGCAGATGCAACAAGATATGCTTAAAACTGCACATGATTTGGATAAATACTAGGAAAAGTTAAATAAAATAAAATCCTTTTGGAAGTACAGTAATGTAAAATACAGTAAATGTAGGTTTCAAAAAATGCCATCAGATATTTTTATGTCAGTGCCTTGGCAAAGGTAAAATGGTAACTAAAAGTCAATAAAAGAGTAATTGTAAGGTCAGGGTCATCTTAATAATCTGCATGCATTAATTCCCAAATTTATTGAGATGAAAACAGCTTTAATAAAATATAGAGGATTCCAGGTAAAAACTGCTGCCTAGAGATATGGAACAAACTTGTACTTATATCCTGCTAGAGAGGTCTATTTAATAGTCACTTTGTTTTTTAAAACTTTCTTAAATGCATTTCTAGTAAGCTCAGTGGATATGGCCTGTATATATATATATATTTTTTTGTTTTTTGTTTTTTAAATACCTGAAGTTGCTCCAGCGTACAGTTAAAATTTTGTTCAGAAGAAGCTCCATTATTCCCACCAGTCTGAAAAAAGGACAATTCAATCAAAAACAGATGAACGAGTAATTAATTTAATGCAAAGTTCTTGTGACCAGAACTGTGCACATCTTTGCTTACATTGAATTCTGCTCTGGATTTAAGACAAAAAATGTAAACAAATGATTTTTTGACTATAACAAACAGGGACACATACCTCAGTCTTGAAAGAAATCAGATATGATGGCTGATTGACCTTATGCACATGGCTGTTCTAACAAAAGCAAGATTGATAATTCAGATTGTCATTCACATACAATTTGTGTTACTTTCGTATAAAAAAAAAAAAGACAACTTACTTTTATACAGTAATCTAATCGCCAAGAAACATTTGTTATGTGAGGGGGGCATCGATCAATGCTAAAAAAAAACAATCAAAGCACACATTAATTACTTATAAACTACTATTAGACATGTGAAATAAACCTATAACTATATGTGATGTCAGTCATGTGTGGGATGTTGTATAGAACACAATGAAACTAGTCCATGTAAAGTAAGCATGAGGTCCCTTTTATATATTGACATGTTCATATAAAAATCTATTTACAAAAATGCACAGAAAAAAGTGACATGACATAATTAGACAATAGTGGACGTAATGACATAATATGGAAGCAGTCTGTATTCACATTAAAGGTAGATAACTCCGTACAATGTACCATCAAAACATATGCAAAGCAAGATTACCTACCTTGACAACAGTCTGTCGAGACTGGTTTTGCTTTTCTAAATGTGAAATGAAAACAATGTTATGAACATGCTTGTTTACAAATGACTCAGCATACAACACACTCTGGAAGAGATTATCACCTGATAGTGAGTATAGAACGCATCCACTCTCTCGCTGTCAAATCTTAGATCTTCGAGGAATGAGCTGTAAGAAGAGGAGACTTTAATGTACATGTGTTATGCACACAGTAAAACCCATAAACACAATAACAACATTATTAGCATACCATAGTGTTGACATGTCTGCATTATGTTTTACTCCTTCCAGGATAAATGTTGTCACAGCAATGTGACACTGGTTCAGGAGAGCTTGATCAACGTTCTTCAGTTCTGGGTGATCTAAAGGAAACAAAGGCAGATGCTTGACTTCAAGTGCAGTTATGGCATTAGGGCACATACATCAAATCAAGGCCACATGTTACCAATCTGGAAAATAGAGAATTGCTTGTTTTGCACATTTTGGTGTTTTCACTGCTCTTAGACATCTGGTTCAGTTAATCAGATCATTCGAAGCCATTCTTGGATTGAAGTGATTTAAAATTGACCAATGCTTTAATGTACAGGACAAGGGTTTCTCCAAACAGGACCAGTGCTTGTAACATGTGATCTTTGTTACAACATAAAGAGGTATCCAGATCCTGCTGATTATAAATACATAAAAATGTTTTTGGCTGTAATGAAGATTGCAATGAATGTTCAATCTATGTAGTCCAGCACAGGCTATGCATTTTGCTCAGCTGGATTTTGTGAGGAATGCTATAGTGATGCATGATGCAGGCTACATGTTAGCATGTTAGCATGATAGCATAGCCAATCTCATGCTAGGCTATAAAAGACGGTAAAGAGAGAATCCTTAGGAATTTCACATTGACATTACATTATGATCTTCCCAACAGTTTGCTTGGTCATTACGTGGATCTAAATAAACAGTCTTTAGCGAAACGGACCAATGCTTATTTCACTTCGTACCCGTTTTCAACATGAAGTTCTCGAGTACAAAGGGAACAATCGGCTGATCTTACCGAAAACGCTGCTGGATGAAAACGAGAGCAGACTGCGGAAGGCCGCTTCGATGAAGACGGTGAATGATTTTAAATCCAAGTAAGCTGGATCGGCTAGGGTTTGAAGCCCCTTTACGACCGAATCTGACAACTCCATTTTGTGCAGGGACGCGAAGCAAGCCTCGCGGTCACGTGACCCGATCAGCTGATCTGAAGCAGGTTCCGCGTTATTTTGCGGCTGTGAATTACAAAAGGTAAAAAAAAAAAAAAAAAGAATAAATAAAGCATAAAATTACGTATGTTCGGACATCACAGCCCAGTGTTGAAATATATCTGATGTCTTACAAGTCGCACACACGTCCAGTAGATATACACATTAAAGTTAACATCAAACTAGTTAATTCTAACTTTATCACCTATAAATCGTGAATTAATTTACCGCTAGAATAGCCAATGCAGTCGTGTAGCTTTTCAATGAGCAAGTTAATAGACTGCATGCGCTATATAACATGAGACAAGTCTAATTTTCTACAGCAGACTGCAATTAAACAGATCAAATAGACATTTAATGCAAATTCTTTAACTGGTGCATGTCCTTTTGCAGTTCGATGCAATGACGCAGTTGAAGTTACGTGGGGTCCGGACACTGCTCCTGCATTTTAGTGTTTCCTTGGTCTAACACAAGGTTTAGCTAAACAGTTATTTAACTGCTCTTTCTAATCTGAACACACATGAGTACTCTTGTAACAGGGTTGGGAACTTCTAAACCTTCCCTTCTATTTATTCTGAATTTTCTTCTGTGTCTGCGTAAGTCAGTCTCGCCATTGCTTTACACAACTACAAATCGTTTGTTGATGTGTGTGGTTCAGTGTCACATCCTTATATGCAATAGGATAACATCATATTGTATATAAAGATATGACACTGAACCACACTAAACCCTCTCGAATTTGCCACCAAAATGGCTTTGCATGGCAATTAAGTTTTCTACTGTACCAGTAACTAACCATATTGAAACCAGTTTGATATGCACGTTGGGGTCACGTGCGAAAAAATACTGGTTTATTTTAACACCGCCTTTATACTTGTAATTATGATAGACATAGTTTAAAATAGGTGAGTAAAGGTGCGTGTTGACAGGTGACCTGAGACACGTTTGAGGGTTTTCGACTGGCATTCACAGAGATCCTAAATGTGTTGGTCTTTGGTAGGTTATCATCACATCACGGTCTTTAAAGTAGACTATGGTTTGATGGTGATTCAGTGGACCCAATTAAATTCAGCTCTGATTATATGTTTACTGAAAAATCAATGCATATTAATAAGTGATGGAATATTTTATATTGTGCTTGCTCATTGAGCGTTTAAATTGAATTATAAGTGAATTTTTCAGTCAAGTAAAGGCATATAGGATTAGATTGGAAATTAGATAACACGTATCTCGACATTTTAGAAAAAGGTCTGTGATCTTTACACATATGTGATCTTTAAAGGATCACTAAATAATTAAGGCTTCTTGGGCACATAATTGTCTGTTTTTTCCAAGGAAACAGGTTTTCTACACAGAAGGCACCTCTAAACAAGGTTCCACAAGAGGGACAAGTGAAGAACCCTTAAGGATTCTAAGTTTTCAGAATAAATAAAGCCGTATCTTTATTAAAGGTTCCCTACCCTGTCCTTTAAGTTAATGTTTTTCCTGGTCTCATTATAAATTTTTTATAGTGCTACAATTTATAGTTGAAATGTGTTTTCAGCAAGGAAAACGTTTAAATGTGGAGGGTTGGGAATCCTTGGACCATCGTGGAAGAATTAGGTGTAATCTGAGGTCATCATGTAGTATAGTTTTACAATTTTTGGTTCATTTTTACATGACATGCAGACGGATAGACGAACAAATTTTAGGATTTCAAAATGACTTGCTCATAGGTTAAATCAGTGCTCACAGAACAGGAACATTTGGAATTAAATGTTCCTGATAAATCAGAGCCTGTCTCGATAGTGAAAGGCCATTTACCGGTTGAAGGCACTGCATGCGGGTTGAATTGCCTGTGTTAAAAGGATTTCAGTAAACGTAGATATTTTTATTTTTGTCAAAGACAGGCATTTTTCAAAGATTAAGGAGTGTTCATTGAAGTCTTTCATTTTTAATTTTATGTGGCATTTGTGTCAACGCCATCTAAATTAGATGTTGTATAGGACAGTATCACTACACTGTTTTTAAAGTCTAAGGCAGTTTAGGTTGCTGACAGGTCTATTCTGAGAATACTGGGCGCCAGGCATGTATGCAGACAGGTCAATCTATTGCAATTATTAGTACAGTTTGCACAAACAGCCCTATTAACCGTTCTTTGTCGCTTTTTTATTGTAATGACGCTACTGATGTTATGTGAAGGTTGTGGTCTGTTCTGCTTCCTGAGATTATTGTTCCTTTTTACCGTTTTCACATGTTTTACGAGCTTTCACGTGTAATATTAGCATGTTCTGAAAATCTGTGGAAAATCAGTCATATTCTGAAATATTTAGATATGCGTCTACAAAACTGCAATGTATGCTACTGACAAAGAATAGAACCAACACTTCTCGCTTATAATGTAAAATTGATGGTTCATTTTGGAAACTTTTGACTGGTACTGTAAGTAGTGTGGAGTTTGCATGCTCTCTCTGGTTTCCTTATACAGTCCAAAGATATGCAAATTTGTGATTGTGTGAGTGTTCATGTTTGTGCCCTGCTATGGATTGGCACCCCATGAAGGGTGTTCCCTGTTTAGAGCCCCGAGTTCCCTGGGATACGCTTCAGGCCACCAAAGACCCTGTACAGCCTAAGTGAAGTAGATAATGAGTGAGCAGGTGAGACTTTAAGTAGTGTAACCTATTTATGTTTAAATTTACACAATCACTGATGTTTTTTAGCAGGAGGAAGCTAAAAGCAGTAAAGCTGGTGATTATCTAATCATTGATCTGATGGGAGATCTTATTATAGTTAGTGGCCTAATATAGATAATAGGCTTATTGTCAGGATCCTAATATAAGTTACGATCTCTGTTCAAAACTAACACAGCACACAGCCCTGCTTTTTAAGATCATTCTTATTATGAACCAGGGTTTCCCTGAAGTACCGCCAGCAGTTCCTGAGATGCTTGTTTATTTGTTTGTTTGTTTGCTTACATGCACGGGAAAATACCAACGCATTATAATGACATATATTACTAGGTAGGCCTATTTATAAATGACAGTTACCGGTCACGTCAGTAACTCACGAGCAATTCACATAAATTTTAATTGTATCACAATATTATTATGCGTTCTGTGATTGGAAATGTTTCCGTATAGAGATAAACTCTGCTATTCAAATGCTTAAAAAAATAATTGAACAAGTTTACATAATAAGCCTGATAATTACTAACTGGGTTAAGGTCATAAAATACACTTGTGTTATAAGCGTTAGTATGATTTTTTTTTTTTTTTTTACATTTAAACGAGCTTCCTGTTTGCAAAACTCTAAATTGAAAGTAGCCCACAATCTATTATCATAACAATAATATTATTGTAACAAGGATCTCCATCTGTTGGTATGCTGTTCTTTGGCACAGTTAATTTATTTCATCAATATGAAGTATTCACGTAAGTTATTCACCCTGTGTTCTGGGAGCAGCACCCATTGTCCCTCACTTATTACTGCTGTCCATGATCCAACACACCTACTGTAACTCAGCGACAGCTATTAATTAGTTGTTCACTTGGATCAAAGGTATAGGGAAGAATCAGGAGTGCCGAGAAAGCTTTTAAAACCGCAACTACTAAATGAAATTGTGAATATATATTTATACGTCCGCACTTCGCGATTTTGAACGTTTAGTCGTATTTAATGTAATGGAAGGCGAAACTTTCTGGTTTTGTATTTTCCTTACATAAATGTTAAATAAACTATTTGTTATACTTCATCATACCCACTATTTCACGCGGCTATTTATTTATTTATTATTATTATTATTATTTTTAGATATTTGATAGATATATTGATTGATATATAATATATATAAGCTATAATATAAGCTGTTCGTTTGATTGTTACAGATGTAAACAAAATATCCAGTCGCCGATCTTTAATTAGGCCTATTGTAATTAGCACCGTTTCTGTTAGAAGACGTATTAACAGATTTTTCGGGGATGTGACGTCATCGCGCGCGCCCACGTATACTACTTTAAATTTCATCACAGCCAACTCAAAGACGATTAATAACCCCAAATCCTGCAGGTGTAGGGGGTGAAACGCACGGACAATCTCAGCCGTTTGTATCCAGGTTACACCTTCCAATAATTAAAAATGTTTTTTAGACCAAAAGACGTTCATTTTTTGGTCGAAATTTCCTTTTTTCACTTGTCAGAATGGGTAAACAAAAGTGTATATAGTTTATTTTAAACTCCCTCTGTCTAGCATTGACAAGATTATTTTACTATTATATAATTTAATTTATTTCATTTTCCTCAAGTCTCTCTCTCTCTCTCTCTCTCTCCCTCTGTCTCCCCTTTGGTTAATTTTTCTTTGCCAGTGACCTCTAGCATGAGCTGATGCACTACAGTATAATGGAAATATCAAACCGGGGGCATCTAGATAGAAATCTTCTACACAAATCCCATTTCTCCGCTTGTGTAGAAAAGACACAAGTAACTGTTTGGCAAGCTTTGGCCTTTTCGTCTTTGCCAAGGTGGAAAATTTATGAGAACCCACTGGGGATGTTCTGTGCAATTGTTATATTAATTAATTTGCTTAATTTATGCCAAAGAGCTTACCATAAACGAATGTACAGACAGTGCAGGATAAGCATAAGGCCTTTCTCTAACTTCAATCCTATACTACAAAAACGTTTTGCTAGGTATGGTTTAAAGTCACTTCAAATATGTTAACTGGTCTACGGCATGTCACAACATTCAGATTTCTATCAAGCATATTTTTTGAAGATATCAGTATGCATAATCAAGGAAGGGTTTTATACTTACTCTGTAAAGCCGTGTTGGAGAAAAGCCTATATTTAGAATCGGTACGGTTATGTGTATAAAATTATTGAAATAGAAGTTTTAGAGAGACCTAAATTCCATCTCTTGATTTGCGTCAGTGTTTTTTTTTGACCGATTCATGCTTTGTAAAATAACAAATGCCTTATTGACTATTATTCCAGCCCGAAACCAGCTTGGACGGATTGACATTACAGCCTTTCGTCAAATGGTGCGGGTTGTAGAATATGCATGATGTGCCATATTCAAGCTGGAACACACAGCTGGATTCGCACCACATATGGAGAAGAAAAGAAAACATTTTAACGGGTTTGAATGTAGGACATCTTTAAAACATGGTCCCAAATATTTCATACAAATTGACTTATACTCACGAATACTTATAAAGTTGAAAGTGAGACCGTTTACATGAAAGTGGTTTGTTCTGTAGTTGCAAAAAGATATAACTTGTATCCACATACTCAGTGTTTCCCCCAAAAATGATTAATATTACAGAATAACGAATTAACCTTTCTTCAGGTTAACGATGTAATTTAGTAGCCTATAGAATAATAACTAGAATCTTCTAGTTTTAAAATAAAAACTAGAATCTTAGTTTCTTGCTTACTATTTACCTCACGAACGAATCTCAGATTAGTTTGAACCTCAACTTACTACAACCTTCTGAGACAATTGTTCTCAAAATAGTTTAGAGGAACGTACTAATAATTAATGCCTATTTCCCAGAAATGCCTATTTCAAGGTTGTTGTTTTTTTATTTGTGCCCATTACAAAGCTCATTCCTACAGCTTTCATTATTAATCAGACAGTATGAGGCTGTGACATTGCAGGTGACGCGCAAGAGAAACAGCCGCCATTTTGTTTCAGACTCACATTGTTATTCCACAAAATGGATGTAACAAATGCTGTTTAAGTTTGCCCGTATAAATCTCTATCATAATTTGCGTGTGTTTACTCTTTATTAGTCAGTTGTTTCAGCAGCAAATGTTTAACAAAAGAGAATGACCTGGTTTGAAATGAACCTTTTGCGGTTGCCAGTCTGTTGCTTTAGGGGCGAGAAATCCCACAACCATTTGATCATCATAAGGACATAATACATTTACACATACAACTCAGCAATAAGTTAATATGTCAAATCGCCTCCAGTTTTGTTTTCCTTGATTTTTGTTGGTTTAAAAAAGAACTTATACTTATCAATATTTCAAACATTTTGAACGCTATGCTTTAAAGGGAAGGTGTTATAGTAATATATTTTGTCCTTCTGAGGATGGAGTGATACATTTATTGCATAATTATCTCCGTAGCAGTAAAATCTTATTTGGCCTAATTTATTAATTCATTCGGTCATCATTTAGTAATCAGTTATTTAGCGGATAAAACGCTTAATCCTAAATCTGCAGCTCATTTACATTTACATTTATAAATAAATTCATTAGTTTAATGAATTTAATAAATTAATTTTCATTAGTAGCCTTTAAAAGCCAATTATATAAGAAATATGTTTCACATTTAAAAGAAATACGAAATCCTAAAATGCTTGTCGCAATCGATCTGGAGTATATCTCAGAAAAAAGGGGGAGAACCCGGGGGAAACCTATGTATAGAACCTGCAAAGCACCACATTACTGCTTAAACTGGTAAAAGATAAGGTAATAAATAAAAGAAGATAATAAAGTCTCATTAAGTGTTTCTTCCACAACATAAATTAATACAATGTAAGCTTTCTCACCCTTTCTCATCTATTAATCTTTTTTTTTTTTTTTACATTAATAATACCAGGACACAAATTTTTTTTTTTTTTGCACACCATTACTTTTATGCAACATATGTTAAAAACGGTTAAATCCAAATATGGTTAGATTTTTGCTTTTGTTTTTTTTGGATTATCTGCCTGACCACAAAATTTTCCACTAAACAGTTCAGGCTTCCAGCAGTAGTCTAAACTTTCTATTTTCTTATTTAAAGCGGAATGGTGATGAGATAAATGAAATACATTTCTTAAGATGTTATCATTTTTATCCTGATTGAGAATGCAGTTCAGTGCTTAGAGCAGCAGACAAATGATGCTCTCCCATTTAGGGATTAAGTTGTGTTCTTAAATTTGGTTCATTCTTACAATACATGAAATAAATGAAAGAAATTTTAATTAAAATGTTTATAAAATGCCCTCGTTGAATCAAATATGATTCAGGTACACTGATGGCCATTTAGATTGATGCATAAAATGGAAAATTTGAATTTTTTTCAGGATGGGGTGTATTAGCTGGATGTAACCAGCTATTAATGAATTTTTTCCAGTTCCAAAGATTTATTTTTTATTTTTTGGTTTGTTTGTTGTTTTAGCCATTTTCTAAAGGCTTGGAATAAACATTATTTCCACGTATCTTGTATAAAATTGTGCTGGTGCATGATTTGTTTCTCTCTTACAGGTAAAACCCAAGTCATGTTAATTTTAAACTGATGTAGAGTTTCTGCATGGAAACTGGAGTGTATTACTATTATGTAAAGACTAAGAAAAGACAAATTGTACGTTCATTTATAGAGTATTAAGGCTACCGTAAGGAGCGGGCCCAGCGTTTATTAAAATATTATATATCCGATAATATAATATATAATATATCCAAATTAAACGTGAGATTGGAAAGAAACTATTCACTTGCAACAAGCTTTAAATTGAGGTTTATTTTCCTAGACATTTTACCAAGAAGTAATACGCTTTGCTCGTTTTACTATATTCACAGCGTGCGGCTTTGTTTGTTCTCTCTTTCTCTCTAGTACTCGTGTTACGGAGTTGGGGGTGGTGTTTCTAGCATGAACGATAGGTATGTATTTTAACCAAATAATTGTTTCTGCCCTCTGTCGGACAACATGCAAATTATTTTTGAATCCAAAGAGATGGAAGCCGTTATGTTGACGCAACTGGTTTAGTCTTTCATTTAACCGAGATGCACTAACCTGCCTTTATGTTTTTCAGGTGATTAATTAAAACTAATCTGTATTTTACAGATAAATTATACATCAGTCAATGACAGGAGAATGCACGTGAGAAATGTGATCTTATCAGCAATTAACTGATCTATTCAACAGTTATATTCACAAAGTTCCAGTTGTTTTGTAGTCAAATATGGACCTTATTCTCATCCTAAGCTTTGCAGTCCAAACAAAATATTTTATAAACTTCGTTTTCTTTCTCTTTTATATCTTGTCATTGGTGTGTCATATACAAATGTAAACATTATGCTGATGTGTTTTAGCCTGGTGTTAAAAGAGGTTTAATTTAGAAATGTGTTAATAGGGCAAATGCTTCCCAAAGAACAGCCTATTTTCAAATCTACCCAGTAGGCCTTTTGAATAGTCTACATCCGTGTCGTGTTTGCATTGCTTGAGGCATGATAGGCAAACAAAAACACAATATAAAGTCACGTTGCTGTGGGTTTTCAAAGGCAAACAGTAATTCATTATAATTAAAATGAAATGTAAAGTTAACATGTGGCTATCGATAAGTAAATGAAACAAAATACATCTATTTGTAAACCATGGTAAAATTATTTTTAAAAGTGTTATTTGGTTACTGAATGAACAAAGTAATATAGGCTTAGTTTAGATGTTTGCTTTGCTGAGAAACATCAACATTGAGCTTACCAAAATCGATGGCTCATGATAATTACTACATCACTTTGTTATTTTCAAATTATGAGCACCTTTTTTAGTATAAAGTAATATTATGCAACAAATAAAACACTTTGTATACATGGTGTCTGCAAGTGTTTGGAAGTTAAAAAACTAAATAAAAAAAAGCCTAATATATTTTTTAAACAGGCCTTCATCTTATTAGTTTAGATCTCACAATAATAGCTCCTGGTTAAATTTGCCTAATTTGTTGCCAGTCCCATGTTATGATCCAAAGCAGACACATTTAACATTCTATGGATTTTTTTTTTTTAAACCGCAGTTCATTAAACCTACTAGATTTTTTTCCTGCCATTTATTTTGGTGATAGAATTGCTTTAAACGTCGCGTATTGCCAGAGATTAAGTAGTGTGCAGTATTGGAAAAGATGTAGCTGTCCATTAAAATGTATTTAATAGTTTTTAAAATATTTTTAATGTTTGATTTAAATAAAAAATGAGGAACTGTACAAAAGTGTTTTTTAAGCATGTATGCACAAACAGTTATATTTGCATGCCCACATACACACACACATACTATATATAAGTGCGCTATAGTTAATAACACCACTAATTTATGTCTTGTTTTGGTTTAAAATGAAAAATGGCAAACATATGAAAGGAAAATACGCACACGCGCGCCTACAAACACACCAAAAGCACTCGCATACGCCCTCACGCGAGCGCACACGGCCGCATGGTGGCAGTGGCGGGGTTTGATTGTGGTCGGAGAATAAACCGGCTTTTTAGGCCGCAGTGTTTTTTCAGCGGCGGGGGTTAAATTGTGCTTCGCGACATCGAATCTAAGCCACATTGGGTTCATCTGAACGGCGAGTGAAGTAAATCTTTATTGTACTACTTTAATTTGATAGAATTATAAATCATTTACAATGCATGCTTCGTTAAACTGATTTAATGCTTTGATTCAAAAATCGCACAAAATAACCAATAGATAGCTACACACGGTAGCTTTACTAAATACCAGTTTTAATACGCGTCCCCTCACACACACCTCGTGAATAGTTTAATTATTTATTTATTTATTTGATAGTGGACGTGTATTCTATCGGTTCAGTCTATTGTTAAGTACACTAACCCAAATAAGACAAAAGGTATAAGGTGTACACTAACATGTTTTCCTGAAAAAGAAGCCTGCTGTAATTAAAATTAAATTCCATTCAAACATTGGGTTATCACGTTAGAATCGTTTATTCTGACAAATGTTGCGCATCTTAAGCAAAAAATAATTAGACAATATTTTGATGTCATACTGCTACCCACACGAATATGAAACAACATATTGTCTAACACAATGTCTGAAAACCGCAGACATATAATGACGATTTTTAAAAATATATAAATTGCCAATAACCTAACAAACCAGCAATACTGTTATACTGCATATTAATGATGAAATATTGGTGAATATTAGAGCTTTCCACCTCCAGTCCCAGTTTAACCCCTAGTCAGCAGAGGAATAAAGCCTGGGATCCCCACCGTGTTTCCAAATGACACACACACACAGAAACACACACCAGCAATATTTCCATGTGAGATTTCCCTACATGTTGCCGAAAGGGAAAAGCAAATGCAGCTACACAAAATCGAAAATGATATAATAATAATATAATTTTATTTAAATAATTTTAAATAATTAATTTTAATTAATATTCTGTGTGTGTGTGTGTGTGTGTGTGTGTGTGTGTGTGAGAGAGAGAGAGAGAGAGAGAGAGAGAGAGAGAGTCATTACATAACACGTCTGAGCCTAAACGTTAGAATTCCCTTGTCTGCTTCTTTACTAAAATTAACACTAAAATGCACCAAAAGCTGTGGCCCAAAAACTTGGTTACATTGTGTTAAAGGCTTTTTCGCTCTCTTGATGTAAAGCAAAAATTATTACAGCAACCTATTGTGTCATCCAGATATGCAGATAAACCGCAAGTAGTTCTAGGTACTTACTGTATGTAGTTATTAATCCATAATAATATTTGAATAGGCTATCAATAGACACTTTTTAAGCATGTGCGACTTATATCATGTCCGACATTTAAAACCCTTGTTAACAGAGCCTTTAGGGGTGAACCAAATTTTCGGGAACGGCAGTAAAACTAACAGGGAATTAGTGTATTTATAAAAGTAAGGAATGTAAGTCTGGACCCGTCGACGGCTCCTGGAGGCTTAAGGAGTTAAATACACGGTGTGGGAGGTAAGGTCTTATTCTCCCAGTCCAGCACAACGCACGCACACACGCACACACACACACACACGTTTATTTTAATCGGACCTCTGGAAATTGTCATGCGCGCTGTCATTGCTTTTCTGAAACAAAAATGTGTTACACTAGGAGGCTTATTAACATTGTACTACATACCGAACGATGTTTTGCCTATGAATGTTATTCATACATTATTATAATATATAATACATATAATACAGTATAATAAACAAATAAAATACATTCTTAAAAAAAACTTTTTGTGTCATTAAAAACATTTAGCCTTATTTGAAAAAATAAAAAATCCGTGTATATTCACGCAGCATTGTTTCATGACAAACAATGTACGATATAATGCGTAAATAAGTTAAGTGTAAACCTAAATTCTTAGTAATATATTATACGCTAAAAAATATATAATTATTAAAAATTATACAATTCTACAATATTGGTTTGCAGCAGTTTGTAGTAATAAATACCTCGTTTTAAATTAGCCGTGTGTTATGTATATGTATATGTATACACACAATACACACACACATGTGTGCTTTAGCCACATGTGTCCCCTCCCCCGCCCGGTCTTAGGGGCTTTTCCTTTGCACTACTACCTGCCCGAAAGCCTCAGGTGTTTGGAGTTGCTTTGCCTTTCCAAATGCTTCGCCTTAATTTTCAGTGAGCAAATTAGGATAGTGCTCTTTCGTTTCCTGGGTACAATCTATGCACTCTACTTCCAATTCTTGCTATTTTTCCCAAGTTACCATTTTCAGTTCGAACTTCTTTTCAGCTTAAAAAAAACAATCAGTTGTAATTGTATTTATTTCAAATATGCTTGAAATATACGTGTATGTTGAACATCCCTTTTCAGATAAAACGGCCAATGATGGCTTTTATAATAACCTCCTGTCTGTTTTCACAAGATTGTGGAGCATGACTGTTGGGATTTATGTCCCTTCACCCCAAACGCATGGGCAGGTCAGGCGAGATGTTTGACGCGAATGGCTGGTGCACGTGGCAGAACTCCCAATCCCTCCGAAGGTGTTCAGTGGGGATTAGGTCAGGGTTCTTTGCCGGACAATCCAGGTTTACCATGACAAACAGTCTTTATGGATCTCGCTTTTCACGGGGCACTGTCATTCTGGAAAAGGTGTGGGGAATTTATTCCATTGAAGAGAAATCTAAATGATGCAACAGATAATTTTAGGTTTCCAACTTTGTGGAGAGGCCCACACGTGGTTGTGTTAATACTATTTTCAAATCCTTTGTATTATGGATTAGGGCAAAATATCTACCGCAGCCCAGATTATTTCCCTCCATCTCTAAATTAAAGCAACTCAGATGATTCGAGTCTGTCCTGTTCACTTCAGCAATCGATCTTTTCCTCTGCCTCCATGCATACGTTTCCCTCCTCGTCCCACTTTTTAGTCTTTTTTTCTTTGTCTGTCTGTGTCAGAGGTCAGGAAGTGATGAAATCCCAGTCCCCGTGGCAACAGGCGGCACGTGGACCGAGAGGGTACAAGCAGATGCCTGACCCATGGTAATGTGCATTGATAGGGGAATCAATGCGATATTGATCCGCATCCTGGCATTCTGTCCTAGTGTAAGATGGGGAAATGAAAGGGATTGCATTTAGAAGACGAAATCAGCAGGTAAGAAGCAAGATTAGAAATGGGCAGACACGAAGGAGTAGAATGGATGAGCTATAGGAGTGAATAACTATTAAAACGGAAAATAAAAATAGAAAGCACGACGTGCAACGAATAAGAAGGAGAATACCTCAGATCTATCTTTTTTTCAGCCCTAGTATAAGCTAAACCCACCTTTGCGTGGCCAGAGCTTTATGTATAGCCCATAAGACCGAAAGGATTTGAATAAAAAATAAATAAAAAGAAGCTTCAAATGGATTTAGAGAGAAGGAGGAGGAGGAGGAGGGATAGGGCAGGAAAAATCAATTTCCTCCGAAAGTGCACGGCCTAATGGTGATCTGGAGGAGAAGTTCGCATTTTTCTCCTAATTGACTCTCAGAGAACATGGAGTTCAGTGCTTAGAGCAGCAGGTCAATAGAGCATTGCAATTAAGAGATGGAGCGTGTTCTTTAATTCGACCCATTCTGGTAATACAAGAAATCAATGGGATTTATAAAAATGCTAAATGTTCCATTGGAAGCAAAATATAATTTTATTAGAGTGGCTGACATTTCCCGCACGATAGATTCGTGTACAGTTTTTAAATAGCTAATATCCTTTATAACAAAATTAACTTTCAGTATTACCTGTGTGCAGAATTTGGACAACTATAGGCTATGCAAACAACATCAGAAGTAATGACCAGGAGGTTTACAAGCAAGGGTTATTCGAATGCTGTTTTACAAAACTGCACTGATGCTTAATATCTATGAGAGACATCATAACTGGATGCTATGCATTTTTGTCAGCTTTTCGGAGACCTACTGTAGGCTAATTCGTGCAGCCTACTGTTTTGTGTACACTCCTGGAAGAGAGAAGTTACCGTGGTGAATAGCAGGTTTGCATGGCATCTTGATCACTATGGAGACGCACAGGGTTCCCCCACCTCTCTCTCGCTCTCTCTCTCCCTCTCTCTCTCTCGCTACTTGTGAAGTGAAAATGGGAGCCATGGCAACGGCACACACTGTTTACAATTTGCATCTACATTCTCATATATAGGCTACGTAACACACCGTCGACAAGATGGAAGAAACGGAACTTCAAGAATTGTTTTTTAAAGATGCGACCAGGGACTGTGATATTTTCTTAGTTGTTCAATAATTGAGACTTGATCACGATATTAGACCAAGCAGTCTACCAACATGATGAATCTGTTAGTTCAAAGCTTATTAAGAATAATCTGACAAGTAAATAGAATAATAATTTTTTTTTTCTTGATGTAAACTTTTATTTTAATATTCAAGTGTTATTTAACTTTAAATTAATGATTGATAAAAAAAATCGTTGGCTTTAAAACAACAGTGTTTTTCCCTATAATAAACTTGTCGTTTGGAGACACGCTTATAACCTTCAGTAGGCGCAATTGATCTGAGAACCTTTGCAAATATCAAGGTATAATTGGTCCTTAAGGTTAGTAATTGAAGGTACAACACTTACACATTTCCTCTAAATGATACGTATACAGACAGGCAAGAAGTAAAGAGATACTCATAAATTAATACAAATTTTAGTCTGCACTAAACAGTCCAAATCTCAAATTTTCAAATTTTTCCTTCTAGGGATGCTATTTTGATGCATTCATTTTTATTTAACTTTACATTTAAAGTTTACATGACTTCCTGCGTGTACTGTATGTTTAGACCATCCAAAGTTACAAAACATGCACGTTTGATGGGATCACACAACCGAAAAGTTATATACAGTTTGGTGCCTTTCTTTGTTAAGTATGATTGTAAAAATAAATAATCATTATTTTAAATCTCTCAACCCGGTGGTTATTTACTGATATTTACTGAGGCTATATGTAACACGTTTATTATTTCATAGTTCCCCCCAATTTGCATGTATTTAGAAATGTATATACATTTGCACGTGTTTTTATTTTGCTTTCCAGGATTGTGATCAAGCCCTAATTATTTCCGAGTAAAGACAGGATCACAAACTGCAAAGAAAACCCTCTCATTGTCTTCAAATAACAAGTAGGTTGCATGTTCGTTTTTTTTTTTTTCAGTTAAATCTTGCAACGCATCCGCAGCATATGCAATTTCCACCACCTGTCTCTTTGATAAGATGGTGAAATAACATTTTCCTGCCTAAGCAGAAGACGGAATGAGGGGAAACCTGCAGGCCGCGAGACCCCACGCTGGGGCGAATAGAGCCAAATGGACTCCTTACCAGGAAATCCATTAAATTTGGGCGCACCACTGCGCCAGAAACACGACCACTGTCTGTTTTTAAAAATTCCTTATTAGCTGTAATTCAGAAATTACAATCAACATGGCCTGAATATCAAATTGGTAATAATAATCATGGTAATGACAGTAATGATATAAAGGCTGGCCAAGCAGGTGATACGAGTCTCGGCAGCCATTGTAGGAGTTTGAATGCGACGAGCCCCATATTGAAAAGCTCTCTCTCTCTCCTCGCCCTAATGGAGGATAATCTGGCGCTCTGTCCATCGTGAAGCTCTGCCCCCAGGGGAGAGAGAGAGGGAGAGAGAGAGAGAGAGAGAGAGACGAGGAGGGGGGAGGGGGAAGGTTAATTTGCACATATTAGAGGGGGCAGAATTTCTCATTAAAAAGAGATTGAAGTTGATGTATGCTTGTGTGTGTGTCGCACTGTACGTTGGGATCGTGATAAGTCCTTGACAGAACAATGAAACAGAAACGGAGAGTCTTCAGGGTTGAGACTGGATCTGAATATCACTCAACCTATAACACAAGCACCTAACCATCACCCTGACACAACGCTAAGACGAAAACGAGAGACTTTTTATTTACATCAGAAAAAATATAGGGTCACATTACCGAATCTAATCCTAATCTGTGAATAAATAAACATGTTTTATTATACTGTAGAATGTTGCTCTGCGTGTCTGTAAGTGTATGTCTGTGTGCATGGTCTTACGTCTTTGTGGTTACCAATTGTCCTAACGAAAATGGCATTATCTGAAAATATTAATATAACTTATATTAATGAAACCTGCACTTCTGAAAAACAAACAAACAAAAACGTTAAAATCCATAATTATTATATTAAAGGCATAAAGGATTTTGTAGGATTTTATATGAGGACATGTATACAGTCTCGATAATAAAGCTTGATTTGGAATGAAATGGATTGATTAAAACTCTGAAAGGTCCTTGTGTTTCCCAAGGTTAAGGTTAGAGTTGGCTTTAGATGTAAGTATAGCATTAATTAGCATTAATGATAATGCAAATGATAAATGTGTGTGTGTGTGTGTGTGTGTGTATGTGTGTGTGTGTGTGTGTGTAGTGGTTGAAGTGGGTTTCAACAATGTGCACACTCAGCTTCCCAGTGCACTCCATGTACTTGATTAGTGCACAAAGAATCTATTGTCAGAGGCAATAGTAGCTCTAACTTTAATGAATAAATAAATAAATAAATAAATAAAAATGTGCTATTTATTATTGGGTCTTTAAGCCTGACATGCATATAAAACTATTTTAGTGCTGTGAATATGCACACACATACTTACAATATATAGACACACAAACCTAAACAGACACACAAACACAAACAAACACACACACACACACACACACACACACACACACACACACATTTACATTTAACGCATCTAAAAAGGCTAAACACTTTTGGTATGGATTGGTAGATAGGATCTATTGACAAAAAGCAGGCATTATGTATTAATTTTGCCCTAAGTACAGTGAGTAAAAAAGAAAATTAATTATGTTACTAAAGCTGTGTTTTTAATATAAAATGATGGCTTGGACTACTTATTGTTTTGTCATTAATAGCTTTTCAACTTCAACTTCAACTGAACTGCATGGTTATACTCTCTTAAATCCTGATATAAGTTATTTTGAAACACTTCACATATAGTAAACAACATCTTTTGATTAGTCAGTGGAAACATACTACAACATAGGGCAATCGTGAACACAACCATTTATCAGCAATAGTTTCTAAACACACTTGCTGAGCCCTGCTCCTAATGGACTCCTATTTTAAGTTATGCAATCATCTCTGAGATGGGCCTTTTATGCAACGTCCATTTCAGCTCAGGGTTTCATTGTTTCTGTGCTGGAAAAGCATCTCTCTCTCTCTCTTTCCATTATGTGTCCTGTCGAGCAGCTCAGCACAGACAAAGCCCAGCGACTGCCGCTAATTGTGGTGTTGTGTAGCTGCTCGTGTTAGTGCAGCCCCTCGGCCTGAACCTGGGAGGAGCATGACTTCTTTTCCTTCTTTTTTAAAAGACCTTTGAAACCAAATAGAGAGAGAAAGAGAAAGAGAGAGAGACCAATACTGTAAAACATACAAGTATGTCTTGGTTGAAATAGCTTATTATATTCAAATGTTAAATTATGTGTTTGATGGATCATGTGACACATTGACTATCAATAGTGCTATACCACTACCAGTTATTGCACTACCAAACAGATTTTATGTGTGTGGTAATGTATTCTGCTTCGCAGTACTGCAGCTTTAGCACTACTGGGCTAATACTTCAGGATCAAGATGGAACAGTAAACCAACTGCATTTGGAGAACACAAAAGCTTTTTCTTGGCTGATAGAATTAGATGCATGAAAGTGTCACCAATGGTTTCTCATTGGGACTCATATAAAGGGCGAGCAATCTGAAACACTGTAACTATGATCTCAGCTATTAAAACTTAATCTGTTTTCATTATGTTTTACCGTGCATGAGTGCCAAGGTGCAGTCTCTGTCCAGTGAGCTGCTGAGGCACATGTTACCAGTTTGAATGCAGCATTATTAATGAATTAAAGGTATGGATCACTGTATTACTTTGAACAACAACCAGCATTTGGAAATCTGCAGAAGAATGGTCAATACACTCCTCATGTTATCACTGAGCATTTTGTTTATATCATAAATAACCAGTTATACTTTTTCAAACACACACACACACACGCACATACACAGAAGCACACTTTAATGAACACACAGTCCACCTTGCTAAACACACTTCCCTATGCACACTGCACATTACCTATGCACACTGCATGAGGTGGCTGTGTTTTATGGATAACAACTACAACAAATATATATAAAATAAAATAAAATAATCTATCAAAACTATTTCATATATGTAATTCTTACCAATAGCTCTGATTACTTGTGGCATCTTCTGAATTTTATGGTATTTTATAGGCAATATATTATATTACATATATTAGAGTATATACTAACTTTATACTTTATCCAAAATCAATCCTCTTGGACTGGAGTTTGAACAGGTGGTGTTTGTGTTTGAAGACATAAAACATAAAATCTTCATTTTAGCTTAATTCTGGTGAAAATGAATGGCAGAAATGTTATTTTTAGAATTTCTATAAACAAAACTACATTTCTATTAGCTATTGTAATAGCTGAAATGTTCTCTGTACTCTACACACTACCAAATTCACCCCTCAACCCAACAGCTTTTACTGCACCCACGTTACATAATGAACTTTTGAGTTAACAGTGGCAGTGTTTTGAATGATGACACTTTGTGTTACCCTTCTTGCATTAAGCCCAGGCCCCACTTATGCCCTCATACGAGCACTCTCTCAGTTTTCTCTCTATAAACTCCACCCACATTTGGCACAAAAAAATGTGAATTTATTTGTGGAATGTTTTATACCTTGGATTTATTTTTTGGGGGGGCCTGCAGTGTGATTTATTGAGCATGCTGATTCAGCTGATGAAAATAGTGCTGGATTGTATTAAATTTAAATTAATTTTGTTGGTTTAGTTCAGTAGATTAAATACTAAACTATATATTAAAATATTCTCCCAATATTGTCTCAACTCCTTTTTCTCCTCTTCCTCCTCCTACTCCTCCTACTACTACTACCTTTGGTGTCGATAATCTTCATAAATAGGAGAAATTCACACATCCCTTTAATTTTTTTTTATTAATTTAGACTATATATTTTTTTTAGATGATAAGATGCCTTTTACTTGTGTGTGTGTGTCTCATACGAAGAAAAAATGATAATCATATAGGGAGGACGTTTTGTAACTAAAATAACATTTTATTACATTAACAAGTGTTATTTTACCCTATGTATGGAGACTTTCGGGACACTACTATTACTACTACCACTAATAATAATAATAATAATAGTAATAATAATCCACTGGTGGAGTGTCATTGTGTAATGCGGGAGTGTGAGTCTCGCTGTACTTTGAAGGTCTAAATAATTAATGAAGCTTCAGAAGACGTGCAGTGGCCCAAAGCAGCCCTTTTATGCATAGTTACCATACGGTTCATAATACACACGCGCGCGCGCACGCACGCATACATACACACACACACACACACTTACACGTGCGCGCGCAGTCTGACTTATCCCGTTTTATAATAAGTGCAGTAGATTCTAGAGGACGTTTCTATAATTAAAGAGCCCCGAATGTCTGATTAGCGCGAAATGAACGACGTGAATGAGGGAAAAAACCTAATGGTGTGACTGAGGCAAGTCAGTCTATTTTTAACAAGGGTTATATATGATCCTTCAAATCCCTACATCCTGTCACATTTTTCACTTCTTCTGTAATTCTAATTTATCTCTTGTCATTGAGTACGCTCGATATCATTAACCAGTCATACCTATAAAATATTTTAATTTTGCTCATTAACAAATACACTCGCATAACATTATTATTATTATTATTATTATTATTATTATTATTAAATGCTGTTGTTGTTGGCCAGATAAGTTTCTAAGCCAATATTTTATACTTTGAAAAAATATTCAACGCAAAATTGATATTCATGGCTAAATGAAAGAAAATCGGTCGCGTTTAAGCCTGTTTAAAATATGTAAATCAAATCGTATTTTTTACATTTTTTGTGTTAACCTGCTAATTTGAAATTATGGAAAATTATCCTGTACTAAATAAAGACGCAGTGTGTGTGCATGTGGCTGTGTGTTGATTTTCAGCACAGCGCTGTAGCAGGGAAAAGCAGCACAGGCCCGGCAGCAGCAACCCCGAGTGGTGTATGTGTGTGTGTGCGTGTGTGTGTGTCAGTGGAAACACTGTGGGATTCCCCGGCTTTGTTCCTCTGGTGACCAGCGGTTAGAGAATGGAGGTGGAAAGCAATATATTTCACCTTTATTTTTTAAGTAATATTCAGTAAATTTTGTGAATGTGTGAGTGTGTGTGTGTGTGTGTGTGTGTGAGAGAGAGAAGGAGAGAGAGAGAGAGAGATATGTTAAGATGTTAGACCTTACACACCCTTACCACAACATGTTGTTCAAAACAAACAAAAAAATATTCGCCTTTTTTATTGACTTTAAACAGGAATTTGACTACGTTTAGCCTCACGGCTTGTTTGAGGAAATGTGGGGTAAGTCATGCGATCTCAAAGTCTGCAGCGCCCGGTCTCACTCTATACCACTATTACTGCATGCACACGACCTGGTCCTGCAGTCCCCCAGTGCTCAGGGTCTGGACGTGCTACAGCAGTGCTGTTAAACCTGGGCCCTGATAGTCAGCATATTCCAAATAAGATACAGCTCTCGGGGAACAAAACACACACTTAGGGTACACAAGTGATTCGACTCTATTTGAAATATACCGATGAGTTCTACATGAAACGTCAACCTGGCAGGGAGTGAACTAAGAGGAAAAAGCACACTTTCTCTGCCATAGAACGACAAACATTTGCATAAATTCCAATTAGAATTTTTATTTGCTTAAAGTGTTTGAGTCAGTAACAAATTCCCCTGTCTGGTAGTGAAGCCTGGGGCTCGCTTACACACCAGCAAAACAACCAATGGGACAAATATCCAGTGCATCCCCTGCACGTGGAGTTCTGCAAAACTATTGTGCAAAAATGACCATTACTGATAAATAAACAAAAAATTGGCTATTCAATTCTGGAAACACTTAAGGGCTTTGTAGTTCCAAAATCTAAGCAAAGACATCAGTCCTGTCAGCCAACTGGTCCTGAGTCACTGCTCCATAACACCACTGACGCAAACTAACACACCGCCATCACACTCTAACACAATAATGACGCAGGCACGACCAGAGGAAACTAGCGTACTGAATTAGAGTCAATCAAATGACACAAACTATTTGAGCTATTGGGAAACCCAAACTGAACTGCAGAGCAAACTGGCCCAGGCAGCACAGCGTGGCAGATTATCCGAGCATGGTGACTGATCCAAAGCTGAGAAGCACCATGACGAACTATAGACTCAGCAGTACACACTCGCCAGGCGAGGGACAGTGAGTGACCACGTCATGTGACACACAGGCACAAGCACACATGCACAATACACACCTACATACACAACCAAGCTACATGCACACTGCTTTGCATTTTTGCATTATCATATGTTTTTCCTTTGACTGTAGTCTGGTACAGTATACTACTACTACTAATAATAATAATAATAATAATAATAACATTTTTATGGTTGGGTTTAATAATGGTTTCTTTTAATATATGTATGCATATTTGTATAGTTGTTATTTTGTGGCTTGTCTGTAACAGAGCTTTGGCAACACGAATGTCCGTATTTGTCATGCCAGTAAAATACCCGTTGAATCTTAAACCTTGAAAGAGGGAGAGAGTGAGAGAGAGAGAGAGAGAGAGAACAGGCACAAATGTGTGTGAGGTACAAGAAGAGGAGAAACGGGGCTTTGCGGCTTTGTGTGTGTGTGTGTGTGTGTGTGTGTGTGTGTGTGAGAGAGAGAGAGAGACAGGGGAAAAGAGCAGAAGCGGGCCTGAGTGTAAGCATGAGAGACGATAGAAACAGGCCTGTGTGTATGTATGTATGTCAGAGTTTCACTTTGTTCAGAACAAAGACGAAAATATTGAAACTACGAAGTCCATAGAACTGTGACACATGAATTAATGAATTTAATTCTAAGTATTGGTACTGCATGGACTTATTAAATGAATTGCAGCTTATGAGTAGTTTTATCTGAATAGCAATGACAAATTTAAGGTTGTGTTTTTTTTAAAGGAAATTGTAAAAAAAAAAAAAAAAAAAAGTACAAACATGGTAACGGCGGAGGCTTGTAGAGACACTTATACTGTAGTCTAATGCAACCATATAAGATGCCAAGCCGTGGTCCTCTTTTTGGCCTAGACTGCCAATGTTATCATAAATATGATATAAAAAGATGCTGAACAGCACTGACAGTAAACATGATATTATGACGATATTTTTTTTACACACACGCACGCACAGTAGATTATTTCACACACACACACACACACGCACGCACAGAAATTCTGGCAGATTTTGTCCCTACACTGTTTTTTTTTTGTTTTTTTTTGGCGCAACCTAAATAGAAAAGAAAAGGAACCAAAAAGTGATTATAGCGCTGCCTAATTTGAAATAGGTCACTCTGTTCTGTGTTGGTCATTTAGCTGATTAGAATAATTAACAAGCAAAAACATATGCATTGTATTTTTATAATAGCTCGACCTCACAGTATGGAATAATGTTTTTTTTTTTCTAATCGTGTTTACGTTTAATTTAGTACGTATACAAACCGGAAGTGTATCCCTCTGCCCTTGTTTTTCACACTAACAGTCGCCAGTTGCTCGTGTCTGATTGGTCAGCGACTTCAATGTGGAGAAAATTAAAACACTGTTTAAATTGAAAAATGATCAGAAGGAAAACAGTGTGAACAATGCACAGAAGGTTACTACAGAGCTGAGAGGTTGAGAATGGATTTAATAAAAAAACTAAGCAATTAATGAATTTATATTCTATGCAAGACAGTTTTCAATCTGACAGAAATAACAAACTTTTCTAAATAAGCACAAGCACAGTCTAGTTGTTTCTCAGTACAGAATGAGAAAAATCACTATA
>JAOVVA010000027.1:7678198-7702425 GCA_028565275.1 Leiocassis micropogon | reverse complement strand
AGTGTGGTGTTGGTAGAGGTTTCAGGCGAACATGCCATGAAAAGTAAGAAAAAATAGACTGAGGAGAACAGCAAATCCCACAGATCGATTTATGATTCATACCAAGTGCTGAGGTAATAGAATAATATAATGGTGCCCTATTAATCAGTGGCTTTTTAAAAACTGCACTACTCATAATGTAAATATATACACTAGAAGTGTATAATTGTCTTGTTTAATAGCCAGAATTTTAGATATAATATAATATTTGTTAATCTTTGTTATTCAGATGAAATAACAAAATAACATAATATATTACTTATTAAAGGCTCTATTAAAGGCTCTATTTTTAAATGAGAGCCTTTAAAATGTATTGTAATATTGCTAATATAATAGTTTAATTATACATTACTTTTTATTATATTGTATAATAATAAAACAACAATAATAATAATATTAATAATAATCAGGTTTTTTTTTTTCCCTTTTCACCTCCTTCAGTGGTGAATTTGGTTCAGGCACATCGAAGGGCAGATTTGGTCCTAGGCTGGTTATGGTGGCCTTTGGAGGCCTGACTAAGGCCCATTAATGATTGAGGCGAGTACAGCTGGAAACAAGGGGGCTGGGAGTGAAGAGCGAGTGTGTTCAATCACCCGAAATGAGAATGAATAAGGAAGGGCCAGGAGAGGGGAGAGAGAAAGAGATAAAGAGAGAGGGAGAATAGGAGAGAAAGAGAGAGACAGCACGTGAGAGAAAGGGAAACAGAACAAGCCAAAGAGACAGCGATCAACAGACAGAAAGCGAGGGGACAGAGGAGAAAGAGAACGAGCGGAGGGTGGCAAAGGAAGTGTTTAAACAGCCAGGCAGTGATTGACAGGTCTGATAACATGGAGGGGGAAGGGAGATCTCAGACTCGGGTTCGGAGTGGAAAGCGAGCTATTAATTACCAAAGCAGAAGCAGATGTAACAGAATTGTGTCCTCTGTGGATATGGGACAGCTGGAAATCATCAAAATGGAGAAAAGAAGGAGGAGAAATGTAGGTGGGTACGTGGAAAGAGGAAGAAAGCAAGAACCATGGGAGAAGCAAGACAAGGTGACCTGGTCCGGGGAAAACTGATAGCATGGTTCCCTTAAATGGCCTAATGCAAAGCAAACGGCACATTATAGTGACTACATGAGTGAAGTCTAATGGAATGATTTGATTGGATGCTTTTAATTGAATCACTTTGTACAGGAAGAATGAAGTCAATGTTTAAAAAAAGCATTGGGTCAGGACTATTTGGAAGAGGAAACCTTAAAAAGCGCAATGGAATGTGGAAGGAAGAGTGAGTCAGCATGTTAGCAAATGAGTTGGAGAAGTAGACAGGAAGGAAATCTGAATGGAAAACAGCATTGAAACATTTGTGTGTGTGTGAGAGAGAGTGTGTCTCTTAATGCATGTAGTGTATGCATTGTGTCACTGCACACGATCAATTGTTAAAGAAATACAAATGGACCAAATATTTTTTGTGGCCATTTCCATTTATCAAGATTCTTTCCATGTTTCTTCTTTAATAACCTATTCCATGGCTATAAATAGAATTTGGTGATTATTCATTTAGCAAAAAGCATAAAATAAAGTGAAGTATTGCTCTAAACGAATATAAAAATGTTCTTAGATTAAAGACCAGTTAGCCAAGTTAGTCATCTAGCAATATCCTCCAGGTTTCATTCTTACACTTGGAGAAAGAGTTGGGATAAAGGGATGTCCACTTACTGGAAGTGTCCTCTGAAACAGAGGGTAGGGGTCTACAAGGTTTTTTTTTTTTTTCCCAGAGGGACAAACCAAAGGAGCCTTTGGAATTAGGAAAAAAATGTAATTATGGAAAGAACAGGAATTCCACCACAATGCTAGAATTTGACAAAAAAGTGGTTGGACATCAAATGATATCAAATTACATCACAACATGGCGGGCAATGACACAGGGAAGTAAACCAAAAAAAATAAAAAATTAAAAACTATAACTATAACTTGAGTGCTACTTAGAGCATCAGTGTTTTTAATAATAGTACTGTAAACATTTTTCATGTTTTATAACTTTCATTTGAAGCTCAAACAATATCCTAGTCCACCATATTGAAGAAATAAAATTTTATTAAAAAATAATAAATTCTTCTAGATGACGTCTGGTAAAATAACTATGAGAAGAACTGTATTGGATTAGGTGAATCAGGGTAATAACATAGTACCTAAGTACTAAAATACCATAGTGCATACCACTCAATCACTCTTATTTTTCATTGAGCCTTAACTTTTAAAGTTGGGAAGTTGTAAAGCTGGGATTCTATTCCTTTTATACCCTTCAAATATCCTATAAACTCTTACCATGTTGTAATCCCTTTCTCCAAAATCTTGGGGCTGCATTAGGCTAGTAGTTTTACCTAAAACTGAAAAAGGTACTTTGACTTGGATTTCTTTCTTTTTTTTCCCCAGTAAAGGGCACCTTGCTTTCTTGCAGAGAAGGTATCAGTTCTAAGCAATGTTAGAGGCAATCCATGCATCTCATTCTCCAGCTAATTATCTGATTAACAGGGTCAAAAAGCCATAATGGGGTGGAACACCCTTCTCAAACTAACAGCGCAGGAACTGCCCAGCCAGCACTCTTAACAGTGGCACATTGAGAGAAGCTTTAGGGTCAAAAAGACAAACTCATCTGGGACCTGGCAGATTTTCAGTAAGCGCCTAGAATTGCATAAAAAATAAATAAGTGTGCTTTCCCTGAAGATCCATCAGTGGATTCATTTTTCACCTGTACACTGAAGTAACTCGTTACAGGCAGTGAGGGTGAAAATGAGTCGTCCCTCTGGAGTGCTGTTTTTCCCCCCCTGAATCCACACACACACACACACACACACACACACACTTTTTCTGAATCTATTGTAGAAGATTTATATATAACCACATATAATAAAAATGAAGATAAATTATATATATATATAATAAAAAATTTACAATTTAAATTCTAGCAAGAGTCCTTTTAGCAATACTGTTAGCATTAGCAGACCTAGCAAATGATATTTATGATAAATGACATTTTATGAAAAAGTGAGATAAAGAAAATAAAGAAGGAAAGTCAATTTCATTAGATGCACCATTAATATGAATACACAAATCATTGTTCGCTAGTCAGGCAAAGTAATATAGATACATGTGACTTCTCCAACAAAAACAAATTTGGCCATATTTTGCCTGAAATGTCAAATATTGAATACTAATTTCTGTTTTTACCTGCCGCCTGTGGCTTAATCACAGTCATGCTAATATTCCGTATAACTGCACGCCTGTTTGTGCAAAAATAGTCACAAAGCAGCTTAATAGTAATCTGGATATGGATTCATTTTAGATCTCTAATCAGTAACCAAGAAAAGATCCCTGACACCTATGTCATGAATGTTTGCTGAAATAAAACAGTAGAAAGTAATTTGAGGGAATCATTAGCAGAGAAAAATTAAAGATTATCATGTCCAGTTCCCTGCCTTTGTTTTTGTGATATTGCCTGTATTATATATTAATTATACTATTATACTATTTGCAATAATTTCTTATTTTTAAAAATTTGCATCAGATAATTTTATTTTGATGTATATTTTTAGACCGTTTTATGTCCTAAGTGTACAAATACCTCATTTAGTTCCCTTGAAGAAATAATTTAAATTAATGAACCCTTTATATTATATACAATGTGACTGCACATGCTTTCAGTGTTTACAGCATTTTAGAAACCTGCACTCTTCAGCTGATTTTAATAAAATGTGTATTACTCAAGCATGTGAAGCCTGTCAGCCTTTCAGTGCTCCATTGTGTGGCACAGAGTTTCATCACAGCATGTGGGGGGGGGGCATGAGGTCAGAGGTCACTAGTGTGGACAGCATGATGGAGCAGAGAGAGGATTCACAAAAGTAAAATGAAAGATAAGTGGCCGACGGGTCATTCTTCCCAACTGAAGAAAGTTTTTTTTTTTTTAAAGAAATATGCTAAAATGCATCATCATGACTTGAAATTTTTTTTCCAGTCCCAGAGAATACAAAAACCCCTAAGGGTCAGCCCTAAAACAAATCCAGTAGAACAAACAATATAATACAATGTTATCTAAACTGTGTGTATTTGACTTTTTTCCATTAACTCGGATTAGTTTTTATCTAGTTTTCACAGTGTCATCTGTCAAATGGTTGATTTATAATGAGAACACACAAAAATCTTCCTTTGTTGCGCTGAATACGAGTTATATATGACTATAAACAAACCCACCATCAATGTTTAAATTACAGAACATGCTAAAATCTATTTGCCAGGAACCTCCAGAATTAGTGTAATAAAAAAATGTAACCAAAAATGATTAAATTATGAAAACAGAATTCCAAACATTTAATCACCAAGACAATGTTGCTTTAAAAAAAAAAAAAATTGTTTCCTGCTAATCGAATTGAATATTCACCCTGTGGATCATAAAAAGTTAAAATATCTGTAAGATGTTACTTGCCGATTAATGGTATGATTATTCTGTTTGGCATTTTAATCCAAAGTCACTTATGATTCAAGTAGAATACAATGCAGCCCTGTTTAACTGAGCTCTGTTACGCCGCACAAGCTACTTCAGTGAAACAAGCAAACAAGCCAAGCGAATTCTAGCTCTTTCCACCGAGCCAGATCATTTGACTCTCAGCTCGACAATCGGAGTTGAGTGTTTAAGCTCCCAGATGACTCCATTTAAAAAAAAAAAAGTTTATAATGCTTTGACCTGTAATTTTGGTTATAGCTTGAATTTTGTAAAATCGTCTAATTAATTAAACATTATTATAAAATATATTTACAAATTGTAAAATCACAGAAGCACTATGAAGTCGCACCGACTATCAGAATGTTTGATTGTCTTTTCTAAAATATAACTATCATAGTGCCTGTCTCTGAACTGGTTGAGGAAGTCTGGGCATCTGATAGAAACCCACAGAGCGTTGGGAGAACATGCAAACAGAAGAAATGACAAACACACAGACTAGAGATAAGAATCAAACCCCACACCCCACCACAATTAAATTTTGCATTTTGAAGGAAAATACTGTCACATTGATCACATCTTGTTTTAAAGGTAATCATGAAATAATGAAGTTGCTGGACTTGTTGCCATAGTGACCAAATAGCTGACACAGATTTCTGGTTGTACGGTTTTTTCTAGCCAATAAGAATTAAAAGAAAACTCTTTTAGACTGGAACCCTTGGAAAATCCTGTTTTTTAAACTGTTACTGCCAATAACATCTTTAGCAACTAAAATCATGTCGTAATCCAATAAACATTCTGGTTATTTAAACTGATCTCCTCTCAAACAAAGTGAAGAAAAAATTACAACACCGCAACACCTTTGTAAAACAATTTTAATCACTGAAAAATCTTAACGCTACAGCCTCTGTGTTCAGTATTTCTTATGATCAGGACGAAGCAGGACTCACGTTTGTTTTTCTTAAATACAGACTTTAGGGAGTTTTGCATAATTACCTATACAGACACATGAAAACATGGAAATGGGTATAGGAGTAAAAAAAAAAGAAGACAAACGCAATGCAAAACTGAAAAAAGTCCCTGTACATATAAAAATAAATTAATTACCTTGCATCATTATTTTCCTGTTTGTTAATTATTTCAATCTCAACACACCAAAAATGGGTTGTAATAAATCCTTCACACCGTCAGATGAACACAAATACTTATTTACATTGGAGAGTTTTTTTTTTTATAAAAAAATGCGCTGAACTAAATTTTAAACAGCTTATTCTGATCATTGAGTATGACAATAGATGACAGGAAAAGACCATATTTACACTATGAGCCATAGAAGAAGGTTTTGTGCTCCAACACAAGACATTTTAAACCCCGCCCTCACCAAAAGGAAACAAACAAACAAAAAAAGTTCTTACAATATTCAAAGGAAATGAGAGACATTCTGAGACAACAGTAGTATAAAAATGTTTCAGACAACTGGGCTCTAAAATATTATCTTTCGCCCGGTACAAAACAAAGTTAAATAAATTAAAAAAAAAAAAAAAAAAGAGGAATATAAAGTTGGCTTTATCATTGCAGCACAAATATAGTAATCACAGGCATGTGCCGATAATCAGGTTTAAAATACATCACGATATTCAATGTGGACACAATATTGTCTTGCTTGTGAAGAAAGTGGTCTGTGAAGATCCTTTTTATGTAGGAGCATTGTGTGATTATGCTACAGTGGGATACAACAGTATCGCAAAAAGTAATTAAAGCCGAAAAAATATGTGAATTGAAGTGATTATCGAGATATTGACGCTTCATATCAGCACATGCCCGGGGAAAATCTGACAGAGCCGAGTATTCCGTGTAGAGCACGGTCACCGTGTAGAGTGACAGTGATTGGTAGCCATAAATTTGATATTTCATCCTAAATCCAGACTGAGCGCAATATCAAAAAGGAAGTGAGAGCGGCAGCGTCTCCAGTGTGTATCCTCAGCACGAGGGCATGGAGGGAGATGCCAGGCACTTGGGTATGGGTCCTGGTATTTTAACTATTTCAGTCTTGGCTCGGAGAGGTAGGTGCTCGTTTAGAAGTTCAGCAGGATCAGCGCATCCCTGTTTGGCCCTTTAAGGCAAAGGCCTTCATGGTGGATTAAACACTTCAGATCAGATTTTTTTTTTAAATTCACAAACAGAAAAAGCAGTAAAAAAAAAAAAAAAAAAGTTTGCTTAAACTAGTCCATTTTTTTGTGTTAAAGAGGTAACAGTGGTGAGCAGATACAATTAAGTCTCCAGCCAAAATCACTCAGCACCACCCCAACCCCCCTCCCACCCCACCCCCCAACAGTGATTCAATACATCACGCATGTGTCTGTTCCTGTATCTTGGCCCCACATGTGGTCCCCCAGGACCCTAAACTTTACAGCATTTAGTCAAATTCAGTGCAACATCAGAGCATGAAATATTCGGCCAAGTCGTGTGTGTGTGTGTGTGTGTATATGTGCATTTGTCTGTCTGGTGTGTAAAAGTTTGTAGTTTGTAGCTGCTCTGATGGGATGGTTGGCCTCTTCCTCCTCCCTCAGTAGTCCTGCGCCACCTGTTCAGGTTTTCTCCTGCCCTGTGACGCTCATGGTTTTCTCTCCCAGCCTCTGCGGGACAGCGAACAACAAGACCAATTAGATAAAACATAAGTGTAAAAAAAAAAAAAAGTAAAATAAAAATGAAAAGTAATAATCGCACATATTTAAACTGACAGGCTAGCTGACAAAAACCTCACGCACTTTAACCGAGGTCAATAATATTAATAACAATAATAATAATGTAATTATTATTATTATTATTATTACACATCAGCCATTAAGCTGATAACCACTACTCATGAAACTAGTTAAATTAGGTAAACAATAAAAAGTGGGAAAATAATCAACGACAAGCTGCTGTGATGGAGCCAGATGTTCCTACAATACTTGTTTGTTCAAACAGATCAACAAATAATTAAATAGTTATTTAATAAAGAACAAATCATGGCAAATTATAATAATTTTAAGTTTACATAAAACAAGTTTCTCTTATCATTTACGTTATAACGGGCATAGATTCCCTCACCTGCCACTTTTTTTTTAACACAAAGATCTCCACCCCACTGACAATTGTGGAAAATGTCAATTAACAGTTTCACCTCAGACAGCTGTAAATACTGAATAACTCACACTGATGACGCCTCCTATAAATACTAAATAGATCTCATCCAGAACGCCACGTCATATGGAATTACACACTTTTAAATACTGTTAATTAGGCATGTCTACCATTACAAGTCTTGTTGCTATGGAAACTAGAGATGCACCAACTACAATGTTTTTACCAATTCTGATTCCTTTTTTTCTAAGAACAATAGCTGACAGTATAAGCAAACATTTTTGTGACTTTTCTTAAAAAAAAAAAACAATACATTCAACTCCATGTTCATTATAAAACACGGACAAATAAAAACACTGCCATACTTTGCCCAAAAACTGCACAAGGCTCCAAGAGGTTCTGTTATCTCCAGGTTACTGGAAAGAGAGGCTTTTTTTTTTTTTTTGTACAAATAAAATCCGACTGAAAATGAGCCAGGCTGCCACGTGCTTCTTTGAGTCACGTGACACCAGTAAACGCCATCATTTTTTAAACTTCTGCTCATACACATTATCACGACGGCATGAAATTAACCAAAGCTACTAATGCTAACCACTGAGTGTCATTAGCTTTTATGGAAGCTGGTCTTGAGCAGAAAATAATGTGCAAGTGTTGAGCTTTGGTACTGGTAGCTTTTGATGAGAAAAAGCACAGGTTTGGTTTAAAGGTGCACAAAGTTTTAGTGCGTGGTGAAGTAGACAAACAGCTTAAAGAACATAAAGCATGCTGATCACTGAATTCTAGTTGCACATTATCAGGGCAGTCAGATACCCTGTAGTGTCTTAAACAGTCTAAAATTACTATTGAGGCAGATAAAGATGTCAGGAATAACGAACAAATGACTAACAATTTTGTTGAATGCGTTACGTTACTGACCACAGCTTTCTGGTTGCTGGTGTCAGTGTGTAAAGCCAGGAAGGGGTTGGCAGCGATGGCACCCTGAGCGGCAGGAAGCAGGTTGTTAATGGGCAGCTGGGTGGAAGAAAGCTGCTGCAGGTCATGCTGTTGCTGCTGTTGCTGTTGCATCAGCTGGTAGAGCAAGGCCTGTTGCTGCTCCTGCATCACACACACATGAACCTTTTTTTTTAAATGCACAGAAATAGACTCCCCTCCTATTGGGGCACAGTTGCCACTCTGTTACATTTTTAAGCAGGCACTCAAATTACACTTTAACAAAACCCACTAATAGCTGAAGTTTTGTTTATTTTGCTGTAAATCATACCGCTTCTAAACCACATTAGCACGACATGGAGATTAGCGAATAACTGCATGCGGTCTGAGGCAGATATGTAAGGGGAGGGGGAAAATCATTATGGTTAGTAACATTATCCTCACAGCTCGGGAAAGCAAATGCTGGATACCGAATACGTCTTGGCTGGTTGTGAAAATTTTAATCTTCCACAGCGTTCCTCGCGTGTAACTACGTATAATGGCGTAATGTTCACTCGTGAAAAGCTTAGAAATGGAAAGGCGGAGCAGTTCTATATATGATTGTGCTGAAATGGACGCCCGGATCGCGGCGTTCAAGAATGACAAAAAGGAGTTTTTGTTTTTTGTACAGCCATATGGTGTGTGTGTGTGTAAAAATGGTACCGGTGTGGGATGCTGGGAATTGATGAGGTGCTGCAGCTGTTGCTGATGGAGGAGAAGTTGCCTCTGCTGCTCAGTCAGGAGCTTCACTGCACTAAAACACACACAAACACATACACACACATCAGTGCACTGCGTTTACATTTGCACAAACTATCCCAAGCATTATGAAACACACAAAGCACAGTCAATAGTTAAATGTTCTCCTGCTGTAACCTCAAACTGTGTTTAGCAGCACAAATACGAAATAGTTCATTGCAGGTGCCATACAACTATGCATACATTCACAGTCAGGGGGCAATTTAGCGAAGTCAACCCCCTCATAACTACTGTATAGTATTTTGTAGGTGGGAGGAAATAAAATATTTTAGAAAGTGAAAGATTTTTTTTTTTTCAGCTTGCAGAAAGCAGAAACTGAAGGCCATGCAGCTCCTCACCTGGTTTTCGCGGTGGTCACGATGCTGTACCCAACAAGCAGAAGCAAGAGAGACAGAGAGAGATCAGACAAAGGAGACATGAAGGTCAACATGCAGGCAGGTCTACAATACTAAAAGCATAAAAGCAAATGATAAACAAAATAAAACAAAAAAAACCAGGCATGTGCTGTTGTTTGATTTCTGGAACATAATAAGGTTTAAAAATAGCTATTTGGGAAAAACTTAAATGCCCTAAAGCGGTAGATTAGCGATGAACACTCATATGGTTTTATTTCTTTCTAGCTGGTTCATTCTTGACATCTCATTGATGCAAATATTTCAGGATCCTGTGCTAGCATGGCCCAGGAGTTCACCCGTACAATGAACAAAGGATACAAGTGCTGCTTAATTTTTAAACTCTATTCACCAGGCTCAGGTTATTCAGAAACATTCAATAGCAGTTATGCTGTTGGTTCCTCTATAACAGTACAGCACAAAACAAGGTCAGCTGAATTCACCTTTTCATTACTGTAAATGCAACTCAATGACATCTTAAAGTATGTAATGTATTAATACAAAATTATTCCAGCCAGCTCTGACAGTTCAAGCTCTGGGATTGTCCTTGTGCCGCTGTGCAAATGGAACAATGCGTCTCCCGGACGTCCGTTCTATCCTCACGAAAATAACTGACGTAATGGTGTGTGTTTTATTCCTCATGTACGCCAGCAATTTCCAAACAATTCCAAAAAATTTGCATCATTACATTATACATCATTTATAGCCATTGGCGATTGCGTTTCATGTTGTCATCTGTCTGCCAAACGGCTTTCTAATGAGACAAAAAAACATGAGCTTGTCACGTTAGCAAGAAAACACTGACCTGAAGTCTGGAAGACGTTTCAATAGGTGCGTTTATACAGACCGTAATATTCCAAGCAGTCTCACCTGATCCGGCCCGATCGGAAGGAATTTTCAATCAGAGCAAGAGGGGTGTAAATCTTTAATAGTCCGTTCAGTTTGTAAATATTAGCAATGTAAACAAATATAATCTTTCTGCACGTTTGCCCCATGTAGAAGGGTAACGTAAGTTAGTTGATGAGTTATGGGGAAAGAAAGAATTATTATATTACAAGAGAAAAACACTTCTCTCACATCTCTCACTTGCATTTACTTTCATCCACTGAGGAAGGGCCACTGATTGATTGGCATGCCTCTATAACGAGTAGATCATCTAACCAATCATAGATGAGACTGAATTCTGGTAACCGATCATACAGCAGAAGGCGGAATTTATCACAAAAGATAACCTCAAAGTTTAAATAAATAAATAAATAAATAAAATCATCTTTCTCTGACAGATTGCATGCTTTACAGGAGTCAGAACCATTTTGCACATCTCAAAAACGGGTGTAGTCTGATTAAATGATGTGAGCATGTAAATGCACATCTTATCGGCTCTGTATCCACGCAAACACAGTTAAGATGGATTCTCTAATCGGAATGATTTCAATTGGACTGAAGAAATATTGTGCATGTAAAATAGCATGGGAAACTACCCAGAGGTATAGCTTTGTATCAGACTCGTACAAAGTATTGACTCTTTACAGTATTGACTCTAAAAATGTTTAATAAATATCCTCCTCGTAGAAAAAAAATCTATTAACTTATACACCTTTTAAATTTGCTTATTGAGAGAATCTGGCTTACAAATCCCTGAGAATGAGTTGTTACTTGTTGTAGAAACAAAAACCTAATACAAAAAAAAAATGAATTAATAAAAAACGCAGTTGGTCAGTGGTGGCAAAACATATTTGCTCAGAACGCTCTGGGCTACTACTAGAATGTCGGAAGTTTAAGCGCCAGCACTACTCTTGCACAAAACCCTATCTGCTCCAGGGTGCTGGATCACAATTGACCCTTCGCTCTGACTACAACTTCCTTACAAGCTGGGTTTATGTGAAGAAAACTTTCATTGGGAAGCAATGTACATACGCGATAAAAATAAAGGTTTCGCCTTCTATTTGACTATGCTTCAATAACAACAATTTCTGACCAATAAGAATTTAGAAGGAGTTTTCAGCACATGCCTTCTAACATGATACTAATCCGAGGTGTGTCCCACTGCATCTGCCCTGATAAAGAAATAAACAGGAGATCAACTTGTCCCTCTAGCGAGCGAGCGAGCAAGCAAGGCGAGAGTGTACTAGAAGATCACACAAACTATGAACAACGTTTTTGTTCACTAACAGACCTGTTGTTGAGGGCACCAGTGATGGGCAGGGAGGTGGAGGTGATGGAGGAAGACTGAGGGAGAGGGCTGGAGGACTGAATCACACCGTTGAGAGCCCCCACGATGCCACTCATGGCCCCGTGGGTGCCCTGCAGTGCCCCCATCAGGCCGTTCACTTGCTGCTGAGGGGGGCTGTGGGCTGCTGAGGTAGGAGTGGAGAGGGAGGAGGTGCTGCTAGAGCTGCTATGGCCACCAATCAGGAGATCCTGCACAGAACCAAAAAAAAAAAAAAAAAGACAAGAAAGGCAGTGTGGCTATGAAGATCTTCAGTCAATCGGGTCATTTTGAACATTAAGCAGGTGACACGGCTGTTATGATCGAAAAAGATATTTCTTTACTTCATCAGAAGTAATAAAGCTCCCTGGATGAGTTAAGAAATGTTTTCAGGATTATAACGAGCCATGCTGCCTTGCTGTACCATATTTTCTGGACATTGATTATATATTTTTTTGCTCTCAAAAATGTGCTACATATTTCTACGATGTACTGTATGTAAAAGCCTGTATATTAGCGTGATTACGACATACCGGCCGTGATACTAATTTCATAATACTGTAATATCTGCTATATTGACTTATAGATTAGAAAAATTAATCGAATATTTAAAATCATCTTTAGAATAGTAGAAATGCTTGCCTGTTTTTTTTATTTATTAATTAATTAATTTATCTATTTATTTTTACAGTTTTAGAGCAAATCACATGTGTGTGTTGTTTTTTTAAACTATCGGTGTGCAAAGGGGCTTAATACTGTAATCAAATCGGGCGGTAAAGATGGGAACTGGGGCTATACCCAGTATTTACCCAGGAATTAAACATAAACACGAAGTAAGATGCAAGAAAAAAAAATACACACACACACACTGTATGATCTGTGCATGAAATGTACAAAGTCAGTTATTTGAACCGTAATTAATTTGCTTACAACGAAGGAACTCTCAATCCGAGTGCCACTTGTTGTCTCAGAAAGTCAGAAACTTGAAAAGGACGTTAGGAGATGCAAGTTTTTAAAGTTCAGAAAATACAATACCATTACATGTTACACAGAGGGAGAGACATCTTTACAGGTCCATTGCCAATAAACATTACATAAACCAAAAAATACTGGAAAGCAAGAGATCATACAACGACACTGGCAGCAGGAGGTTTGTACCAGTTAGCATTTATCATTACATCACTGCCTGCCACTAAACAAAACAAAATAAAACGTAAAAGAAATTGTGATTGCATTGGTATTCTATTTCACAGGCTAGAAGGTTACACGCAATAACACTTGACTCAACTAAACAGGTGCTCAGTCCCGGCAGATCTGATGTGCAGAGCAGGAGTAGAGCGAGTTACCTGAGTGGGCAAATGTTGAGAGGAGTCTGTTAAAACACTGCTGCCTAGCTGAATGCTCTTGCTGTTCAGCATGTCTGGGGGAGAGAAAGATTGGGCAACTTCACATGAGTGATGACCAGATTAATGGAGCTGCAGGAGGGAGTGAGGCTGCAGCAGGAGTGAAGAGAACGAGGGCATACAGACAGAGGGACTGCTTACTGTGTGTGCAAGTCAGAGTGAATATACATGTTTATGAGAGTGGGTGTGAGTGTGTGTGAGTGGCGCTCGGGGCACTATGGTGTGTTTAACTATGCAGCTTTCATATACATGTGTGTGTGTGTGGTACGGCGATTTGCAATGTGCATTTAATGAGAGAACTGATGCGCGAGTGTGTTTGTGTTATTGTGGCACGAGGAGGGAGGAGGAGCTTCTCGTGTTACTGGTGCATAAAGGCTTGTTTTCCACTGCACAAAGTACCAGAACTTTTCACACAACCATCTTTTATCTTTCTGGTTCTTGCTTGAATTTGGCGCTCGAGTCAAAGCAAGGCAATATTAGATTTTTTTGTGTGTGTGTGTCTTGTGCACAAACTGACAAAAATTCAGATTTAAGAACATGGCGAAAAATAGGACTTCACTCTGTCAAATTTTTTTTTACTTTAATTTGGTCAGATTTCCACCAGTCTTTTGAAATGAAAATCATTTTCACTTCATCACGACACCAATTATTAATCTCGTTAACGCTCGTGAAATTGCGTGCGGCTGCTTTCGCTGTTGTCAAGGCAACCGCTTCCATTGTCTCCCAAAGAGGTAGACAAAGCGCCAGAACCGCGCATACCACTGGTTTCCCTTTCAGCTGTTGAATGTGCAGCGAAAAAAAAGGCCCAAATGCCACAGAAATGTGTATGCACATGTGTGTGCGTGTGTGTGTGTGAGTAATGTGAGCGTGTGTTGCTGTAGTACAGTAGAGAGGAAATGGGAGTTCGCCGGGCCGTTAGTGTGTAAGTGGAATGAAGGACTGTGAGTGTGTCTAACCTGTGTGTGTGTTGCTTTGGTAGAGTGGAGAGGAGGCGGAGCTTGTTGTGTTGTTTGTGTGTGTGAATGGCACGGAGAGCTGCGCGCTCAGCAGCTGCAGGCGCTCTTTCTTCATGGTCAGGGTTCTGATCTGCTCCTCCAGACGCTGGTTCTCCATCTGCAGCTGGTGCAGAGACTTCAGCATGGCCAGCACTGTGAACACACACACACAGTACTTTTAGCACAGAAATGAACAAAGCACTGACCGCACAACAATAAAGAGAGGCATTAAAAAAATTCTGCTTAGAAAATGCCGATAGAAATGCCATTGAATTATTTTAAGAGAAAAGTATTCACACAGAATCACAGCTTGATTCAGCACAGAAAGAAAAAAACAAACAAAAAAACAAAACAAAAATGAATCAAACTAGCTGGCACTTCTGAAACCCACAGCCCAAACTGACTGAAGTGTTATTCTAAAGTGTCGAAATTAACACACAACCGAAATATGAAACAGATTCTTGATGATGTACACACTTCACACACGAGTTTTGTGTGAAGAAAGGGTGCGAGAAGGGCAACAGATGTAGCTGACTAAACAAAACATTTTTCTCCTGCAAGGCTACCTGTCACAAACACACACACACACACAGAGAGAGAGAGAAAGATAGATCGGAGCCATGGCATTGAACATGATTAAATGTCCATCTGTCTCGATTAAAACGTGTCAATTTCCAGAGAAGCTAAGCAGCATTTAAAAACTAAAAAAAAAAATATATATATATAAACATTTCATCCATATAACCTAATGGATGGAAATCCTTTTTAGGGATTTAAGTATTGAAATGTTTAAATAAAATTAACTAAAATATTAGCTTTCTCCTCCTCCAAGTAGTTTGCGCACACATATTTACAAGGCTAGTGTATATACCATAGATAGATTTGAGTTAGACTTCAGAAGTAAGACAATAACCGCTTATTAGTATTTAAAATGAAAAGAAAACAAGGCTGACGAAGAAATGAAAGCACAATCATTTTTGGTGAGTGAAACTAACGCATGTATCTTCTGTTGTTTTGTAGAATATCATTTATGCAGGTTTATATCACAGAACTGCCGTACGATCCGATTAGTCAATATTTTTCTTTTTATTTCTTTGTTAACCATTAAATTTTTTTCTTCTTATTAACTTCATGAGAAGGAGACTCTGGTGAGGGAACAACCATTTACAGCTACTGTGTATGTAAGCAATATCAAGCAATACCTTATTTTTCATTAAAAAAATATTTGCAAATGCTTATTTATAAGTTGCATAAACCGCTTCTGCTGTTATTAAAAAATAAATACATTCTGTGTAGGAACTCTGACTTTGATTATTATAGTCCTACTTATTTACTCCATTATTACACTTTTATTTTTCTTTTCATTTATTCACTTATACTAATCCATATACAGCATAGAGTACTGCGGTCAAGACGAGCCGTGTGTAATGACCTGGACTTTTCAACCTCCTGGCTGAACCCCACAGAGCAGCATGACGCCAAACTTTCCCCTGATTTAGGAGCAGTTATATCCGAACGTTAACCCGCATTACCGGAACCACAAAAACTGGTTTTAGATCAGCAGCGCAGGGTGCCTTCTACACTTGCTGGCACTTCCTGTTGAGGCCCTGTTGAGCGTTTCCTCCCATACATGACCAACAGCTGCTCCTCATAAAAGTGCAACAGCCAACGGATGATGTACTGCAACTCAAGTTTGCTCACTTAGAACAAACTTGTGTGAGGCACGCAACCGGGCTCCTCGTCCCTGTGGTCCAAGCTGTTGACTAGTAAACAGTTAATTATCTATTTCTGATTGGCCAGAAATTCAGCTGCACTGGATTATGGAATTGATATCAATATAGTTTACGCTGGATATCACAGTATGTTGCGAAACAAGCGCTCATTTCCAAGAACTCTAACAAATGAAATTCCGCAATTAATTAATCTGGTTAATAATTTGTTAAAGAAAAGCTATTTTTCAGCCTATTAAATAACTCAGCTGAGTGTCTCTGCCACTAGAAAGAATTTCATGCAGAAATTAACTAAGATGAAAAACCAATAAGGAACAGAGCTTATAATTACCGTAGCAAACGTAATTAATTCATTAATCTGTTGGCGAAAGCTGACTTGCATAACAATAAAGTCCTGCGATGGATGTAATTACAGACTTTTCATGGGCGTGCAGCTCGTCTGATTGACAAGCAGTTCAATGCTGCTAAAGTGTAAATATACATATTTTATCAAACACAGATGGATGCAGTCAATCACGCTGTCTGAACTGCACAAAACATGCCTCAAAACAAAAACCTCAAGCGGCACAAGAGAAAAAAATAAATAAAGTCAGAGACGTGGGACGTTCATATAATTCATCTCCTAAGTGAAGGAAATGAACTATAAAGCGCTGAAAAGACAACAACAAAAAAAAATTATGACTAGTCTTGAAATCAGTAATCAAATTAATGATGAGTTTGAAAAGAGGAAACACGCGTTCTCCTTGTTCCTGAATATGTAGCGCGCCCCGAAAACAATCGCATCCGATTTTCTCAGTGCTTTAATCAAGCTTTATTAAAGTGTCAAAATGAACCAATGCGCCAACACTGAAGAGTGTCTATTCAATAAAGCGGCGTTCACATCAAAACCCCTCAGCTGAACACTTTCCACAGTTTAGCTACGTATTAAACATGAGATCATTCATCGAGTCACACCATGACAGTTTAGCTTTTTTAAGTCATTAGTTAGATGTGTGTGTATTAAAGCTGTCAGAATGTATTTCACTGTTTAAATACAATATGAATTATTGTCATTTTTTATGTATTTGAAGACAGGAGGAAGGGTGTTCGGTGTGGAAATACACACTGGGATGTTTATATGAAGTCATGTCCACATAGCCATGTATACAAAGTGTAGTTATGTCTCTGCCTTTCACACTCCCATCCCCGTGAAAAGTAAACTCGAGACGTGCCTTAATGCTGGAGCAATAGGAATACGATTGGACGTGTTACGAACATGCTGAGGCTGTTTATTATAGACGCTGATCAGATTGCTACTATGTTGTGTACAACTTCTTATCTGATAATGTGTTAGATTTACCTTTACTTTGCTTTACTATTACACCCTTGTGCACAGGCGTTGGAATTATGGCCGCGGGATTAAGTCGATCTTGCGTTTTAAACAATCTTTTGTAAATCGATTAAATTAATTGAATCAGTGGGTCAGTTTTCAACTCGGAATTATTTCACAGTATTTTAACCATTGAGGGAAACCTACAAACGTTAAATTGTCTAAAATTGCTCTCCTATAACTCATCTATACAAGCACAAAGCAAATTACACAGCATTTCAGCGTTCATTACATACGTTTAGCATTCTGTAATCCTTTGAACCCTGGAAAAATACAGCTGCTTCAGACAAATCTTTTTAAGACAAAACTTTAGAGCTATAGAAGCAAATTAAAGCGAAAATCCTGATCCGGAATCAGTCGCTCTGGCTGTATAAAACCAAACTGGAAGAAGATTTTGGAAAAGACCTGAGTAAAAGTCCCTTTTTAAACTCGGTCAGTCCATACGGTACATATTAACAGGTGTGTTCAGACATTTTTCGTTTTAGGTCCTCTATCCTGCTTGTCTCAGTTCTTCATCATGATAAGGCAGCTCCCAACTGAGGCGACTGAAAGCCAACATACGCTTTGAGACATGTGAAGCCATACACCTGCATCTTTTTGAAACTGCTGCTCAGTGTAACACACTGGGGGGGGGCTATTTGCCACCTTTTGCATGCAAAAGCTCACAGACACTCACGATTGGCTAATACTGTCGTGAGCGTTGCCGACTTCTATTCCCCCTCCACAGTCTTTATTTTACAGTTATTCAGTGTTGTGTACCGTGTAAATGGTGCAAATATACAGTGTTTTATGTTGGTCAGTGCTTTAGAGCCACAAATAGGTGGAAACGAATTGTGTACGTCAACATACTTGGCGAATAAAACCTGATTCTGATTTTCTTCCCAGCGACAGATAGATGTGTCCTTATCAGGATTCAAATCATAATGATAGAGACAGAAAAGGAGCTCAAATTGACAATTAAATGTTTGACATGAAAGTGTAAGATGTGCTATAACTGTGCAGGCTTACTCACTAAACACTTTTGTGTAGATAAATAAAGATTCTTTTGAAATGCTGTTCATATGAGCAGGGGAAAAAAAAACGCCAAATCTATGCGCGTGAAAGGCTCGCAAAACTTTTTTAGTCGCATACCGTAAGTCTACTGAAACAAAACTTGTTCAATTAACTAATGTGTCATATCATATAGATAAAAGAAGGCATAAAGTACGCACAAATCACATTTTTTTTTACAAGGGACTTTTTTCTGATTAAATATAAAAGTAAAAGAACTTCTAACGTCTAAAAATCCTTTAAATGTCCTAAAGTTTGCATTATTATTATTATGTGTCAGTTATTTCCAATAAAACTTGATGAAGTTACTCAATCTTAAATTATG
This sequence comes from Leiocassis micropogon, assembly GCA_028565275.1. NCBI lineage: Eukaryota > Metazoa > Chordata > Actinopteri > Siluriformes > Bagridae > Leiocassis > Leiocassis micropogon. The sequence continues at coordinate 7,683,583 of JAOVVA010000027.1, read as the reverse complement.
TTCTAATAGGAATACAGTGCACCATAATCTGCTTACAAAGCATTCTGGTTGTCATTAAAATTTAAACATAACTTGTTATATGGATAACTTATGAATTGTAGATCGCTGTGATCATGTGCCGATGCATATTCTTGCATGCTCTCTACATTGTAGAAATATAAATAAAGATGGTTACAAACTTTTGGATGAGTGTGTATCGTGGTCATCATGTACTCAGAATGATGTCATTTCATTTCTTTAATAATAATAAAAAATAATAAAAAAAATAAAAAACTTTTTTGTATACATACCAGATGTCTCATGTTACGTGCAAGACTGTTTAAGTAATATTTTTCTTTTCTTAAATCTTAAGCCTGTATTTTTATAGTATATGTACATAAGTTCTTTAAAAAAAAAGTTCATAAAAAGATATTGTATCAGATTCTTAGGACAATTACCTATATTTACGTATTACCTATATATAAGACAAATAATATCTATATGCGCATAATGAAAGTACATTCATTCTTATGATGGTTTCACACTGTGTGTGTGTGTGTGTGTGTGTGTGCACTCACCATCTGCCTGTGATCCCTGCTGCAGTAGAAACTGCTGGCCTTCATTCCACTGTCTCTCCAGCAGCTGCTCAATGCTGGTGGCCGCCGGTGGAAGCGTGTCAGTGCCCAATCCTGGCACGACAGGCACTGACGGGTCATAGCGTATGTGCAGTCCGCTTAAGGGAGAGCTGAAAGCACAGGGAGACACCTCTCAGAAGACTCGTACACTAATACACAAACAAATCATGTCGATGAGTACGGTTTTGCGTAAAAAAAAAAGAGGGGGGGGGCTCAGGAAAACATTAAAACTTTGGACAGGGGGTTTATTTTCTGCAATAAAATATAGCTGAAAGACTCTGAATTGAGCAGACTGACTGATGGAGGATAAAAACTGCTTTCCAGGTCTTGTGTTAGTCCTTGGGGACAAACCAAACCACACAGCTTTAATAAAATGATGAGAAAGAGAAAGCGAGAGAGAGAGAAAGAAGAAGAAACTAAGAGAGGGAAAAGGAGTGGGGGGGGAGAGAGAGAGAGAGAGAGAGAGAGAGAGAGAGCGCACGCACGCGTGTGTGGTTTTGGCTGCGTCTCTGATGCCGTAAATCTCAGCGCACTCTTGTTTGGACAGACAGCCGTCTCTGTTGTTATGAATGCGCCGCTCCATCAGGGGCTTCCCCGAGCACGTGAATGCATCTCTAGGGTAATTAGAAAAAACAGACGGATGCCGCATGCTCGTAAATCTCCGCTAAGAGTGGGCGCGGTGCCAACGAGCCGTGACAGCCTGCGCCGGCACGGATCACGGGAACAACATGGCGAGAAATTCACAGTTCAGGCGCTGACGAGCTACTGACGTACTCCTGCCATTTAAATTGGATTAAATATGATGCACACGCGTGTGTGGACACGTGGGGATTTTGCACATTTCGCGCATCCGACTCAAATTTCAGAAGTGAACCATAATCAAGCCACACTTTCACACTTGAATAGTGTCATATTTAGAAGACACTAGAGAATACCCATTTGTTTTGCTGCTGTTATCTACAAGAATATTGGGACTGATTAATGGGACTTAACTTGAACTTCACCTCTGTTCCTCTGTTATGATGTATTGTAATTATTGCCATCACAAGGTTACATTGCCGAACCTTAATGGACGTCTTTAATAGACTTATTCATCTCAAACCTTTTTTTTTATTTTTTTTTTATCATTTTAATGGAAAATCTGCATTACAGCATATTACAACATATTGCACTTACACTGCATTTTTACATCATTCCAAGCAAGATATATATATATAAAAAAATAAAACTGTTAAACACAACCTTGTGTACATTTTCATGAAATGATTTCCTTCTACATTCATCAATCGACTCTTTATAGTTTTAACAAAAAAGCCATTTGTTATAGTCTGCATTTGAAAATCCACAGACTGCATTTTGTAATCAGGCCAATATTAATATAATGATTAACAACGATGTTACATCACACAACACAGACACACACACGCAGCCCTGATTCACATCTAAGTGCAGCAACTCCACTGACCCCATATTAAGCTATCGATCCAGAACCAATTAAAATGAAGACATTAATAAAACTCACCTACATCAGCGTATGTATTCAATTGCCTTTACATCGAAAAAAAAGTCTTGCTTAAGTTATTTCCTTTTGTATAAATCCATCTGAATAATCTTTCCTGTCAAGGCTGTGTTTCTTTAAAAAGTCTAAATATTTTGCTGCATGAAAAGATGTTCCTGTGTCATCTACTGCAGTCTGCGGCATGATGCTGATAGAGGAAACAGCTGAGTGGTGAAGGAGAGCAAGGGCAAGAGAGAAAGCGAGTGAGTGAGTGAGTGAGTGAGTGAGAGAGAGAGGGAGAGAGAGAGATATTGCAGTCCCCCCTCTAGCTCTGGAATGTAAATAGGGCTTACCGTGGGGAAAGGCTCGCCTTCGGTGGGGTTCCTCGCCTGGAGAAGCCGAGCGCCCCATCCCCCAGGTCCTGATCTGAAATATAAACAGAGTGCAGTCGATAAGGAGACGGAGCCTGGGAAAGGAAGGGATGGAAAAAGAAGGAGAAGAAGAAGGTCCTCCGCTGGCCCGCCGGCCATCGCAACTCCCTCACTCAAATCCATCTTCAGCTCGAATGTTGACTCTGGCAGCTCAGACTATGCACTGAGTGTCACCGAGACGCCTACATTACTCCCTCCCCCACTTTCTCACTCTCTCTCTCTCCCTCTCTCTTCAACTCTCCCCCTCTTCGTCGAGCCCCTGTGCTCTTTCTCTTTTTTCCCCCTGCTGCCCTGCAGGCCCCATGCCAGACCCTGCTTTTCATTTTCACCAGTGAAAGTAATGAATCACACATGTGCCGGAGTCAGACACAACCCCTCCCCCCTCAGTTCTCTCCTGTATCTCCCCATCCCCCCTCCAGTCACAGGCAGCCAATCACAGCTCCTTCCCCATTCTCATCTTCCTTCGTCAATTTTAACACTTTCCAGGCCAGCAGAGCCTCGAGCCCTGAAGCAGGGTGCCCCCTTCTTCCTGCTTGTCGAAGAGGGCTGGGATGACCGGGATGAGTTTCTTCTACTCTGGTTAGGAACGGTACTGCACTGCACCGGGGAAGCGTTACTCTGTGTCAGAGCCTTTCAATACAATTAGAAAAGAGCCCTCGAACATTCGGTGCTGACAGAAAAGCAGGGTCAGACCACGACTAAAATTAACCCCGTTATTCTGTTCAGGTTAAGAAAACTCATTTTAAATTATGTCTCGAGAAAAGTGGACAAACTCTAAAATGTTTGTTTGCTGATTGAGTGTTAGAAACCTGAAAAAAATCAAATAAAATAACACTGGGGCTTAAATCCATGTACATTTTTATATGCATTTATTCAAGATTCAAAGAACTTTATTGATCCCAGAGGGAAATTGTTTAAATTTATATGATGCTGATATGATATGAATTTATTTGATGTTATTTTAGATATGCTGTCAGGTTTTTACAGTACAGTAAAAACCATGAGACTATCCACGCGTCACTGCAGTACGATAAAAACTTAAAATATGGTAAAAAAAAAATAAAAATATGAAACTAAAAAATAACGATTTATAAACATTATTCTTCTTTCTAATAGTCGTACGTCGATATTTGCTGTTGCGCGTATGGTGTTTGGGGTTGTTACTGTGTGCGATGTATTTTGAGACATCAGCGAGCCAAGCGTCTAACTCGAGACTGTATATTTGCGATGAACGTGTGAAAGTTTTATCATAATTTAATCTAGGAGCCAATCAGGTGCCAATATACAAACAATTGCCATGTAACACTGTTTACTAGGGGGGAATAGAGTACACTGCATCTGGGACATTTTAAATTTGCATATAAATAGAATGTGGATGTCTTGAGGCTTATTTATTTATTTACTGTGATGCTTGTGAAAAATCCACGTTGAGCAATTTATTATTCAACCTATGTTTTTTAAATCAAATATATGAGTAGCTTTCAATTCATGTTCTTGTCTCTCGAATGCAGTCCTTCTCAAAGTGGGGTCGATGAAGCATAGCCAAAGAGCCACCAAAAGTTCTTCTTCTTCTTATTGAGTGCTTATGGTTATTAGTCTGTCTGACTGGTCACTCAAATTGAAATGATTTAATTAAAAATAAATGGTGTGCAAAGTTGCGAAACAAAGTTCTACTTATGCAAACAAAAATAACGTTCTTAAAATCTATACTGAACAACAATTAATTGAGCAAGATATTTATTTAAGAAAATCTGATTTCTATTACACACATGATGTCATTAGTTATACAATTTCCCTTTGGGATTAATAAAGTACTCTATCTATCTATCTATCTATCTATTAAACCGAGCCCCCTTGGTTACATCACACATTTCTTCTTAGTCACTCATATTACTGCATTATGCGCAAGTATTAACCAAAACGTGAGAATAAGTTGTATCTTGTGTGCTTAAATTTACCAAAATATGGAAAAAACTATCATGTGCACAAATTAGCCAAAACCTGAGAATAAATCATAACTCATGCTCATAAATTGATTACAATTTAAGAATAAATTGAATCACAAATTAACTAAAACGTGTGAATAAATTGTGGCTTGTGCAAATTAGCAAAAAAAAAAAAAGGGGAAAAAAATCTTGTGTGCACAATTTAACCAAAAAGTGGCCAACAACCTGTATCTTGTGTGCACAAATTAGCCAAAAACGGAAGAACAAGTTGTATCTTATGCATAAATTAACCAAAGGTGGAAACAAAATGTCTCGTGCACAAATTAACCAAAATGTAAGAACGAATCAGATCTTACACGCATAAATTAACGAAAAAGGTGGGAACAAATTGTCTCTTGTGTGCACAAATTAACCAAAACGTGTGAACAAATTGCATCTTGTGCAAATTAACCAAAAAGTAAATAAATAAAATATGACCACTCTGGGGCTCTGTAAGTTTAGAATTTGGGAGAGAGTTAAAATAGGTCAAAGGTGTATTTAAATAAGCACAATGATGTTATTATGAATATTATTATTATTATAATTATTACTACTACAGTGTAATGCTTGTAAATCTAAATTAGGATAAGCCCAGAACCATTTTTTCCCTGCCTTTATTTATTGTCTTTTTTATTATTTTTATTGATTTTCTGTTTGTTCCTCCCTGTCTATACATACTCTGTTTAGCTGCTCCATTAAATCAATGCTGCTGCTGCAGTCTGATCAGGAAATCTATCTATATGGAAACACAGCAGCTGATTTCTATAGGCTAGCAGATCGGACTTTCTGAACCTGAGTGGTTTCTTTACCTCTCCATCTCTCCTATTCTTAGCTAAACAACCTCCTGACCCCCCATC
>JAOVVA010000027.1:7613739-7636001 GCA_028565275.1 Leiocassis micropogon | reverse complement strand
TTGCTTGTTTGTAGGTGACCAAATACTTATTTTCCACCATAATTTGCAAATAAATTCTTTAAAAATCCTACAATGTGGGTTTCTGGATTCTTTTTTTTATTTCGTCTCTCATAGTTGAGAGACAAACTTTTTTGCCCCACTGTATGTGAGCTACAGGGCATAAAATAAACAAAGATTATTGGTTCCTTTTCATTTATTATTAATATATTTATTTTACAAATTTTTATTAATGATTTTTTTTTTATGTCAACTAATCTGTTAATAATTAATCACTAACATCCCTTGGTTGAATCTAATATTTTATGCTCATTTGCAAAAATTTTACACCTTCCTGAAATTGTCTGTCTGCATATTGAGATATAATTCTTTTAAATTGTGTTATTTTATTTTTATGCTTATATTGGAAAGTACTGTTATAATTATTTTTTGATGCGGAACTGGGGTGAGCAGCGGTCCAGACAATAAGGAGGCATATTTTAGAAGAAGCTTTAGTCAAATGTTTTGGCTAATGAATTCAAGAAGAAGGGTTTTTTTTTTCTTTTCCAGAAGTAAATTTTTGCCCGACCATGTTCAAATCACAAACAATTCTTAAAAACTTTTTAGATTTAGGGTTAACTCTAAGGCTTAATGATTGTAAGCTTATAACGTATAATGTGTACTATGACAAATGTGCAACAATAGCAAGTGTTAAATTGTAAAAAAAAAAAAAAAAAAAAAAAAGGGGGTGAAGATTTTTAATCTTTTTTAAATATGCACCAATTGATATAATATTTGTAATTAAGATTGTATACTTCCAACCTATTTGCTTCAAATTAAATTTTAGTTTTCCAAATTTAAAAACTCATAAACAAGTAGTATATAAATAATGTCTCTTGGAACTTGTCCTCCAAGGTTGGTGGAAAATTCAGAAATATAAAACCTCTTATATGAACAAAAATATCATTGTAAACATGTATATCTAGTTAATAAAATAATTATAGGGTCTGTAAAATATTTCCTAATTATATGTCCTAAAGTGTTTACAATGATAATTCATCTGTTTATGACATTTAAATCAAATAACTGTTTATTCCCACATGCCAGGTTGTGTTGCCACACACACACACACACACACACACACACACACACACACACACACACTACAGAGTCCTATTCACCAACAAAGATCAACTGTTCTAGGACAAACTTTCTAAAATTGTTCTGAATGGTCAGCAAGTCGAATCTCTCCTAACCCTCGTACAGTATTTTTTACTTTTTACTGTTTGCTGTTGTAAACAAATAAACACACAGATCTAACTGAACAATAGCACACAACCATTTTCCTTTAGAGATGTCTTTACGATCAAGATACCGGTTTTGTGCAAAAACATATTAAAGCACAAATATCTAATGGCAGAATGCAAAAACCGAAACTGCTAATAAGACTATGTATTTAAACGTACATACATTTATTTTTTTATAAGCAATATAGTTATAATGGGATTATTTTAATTGAGTTAACAATATAAAAAAAATGTAAGAAAAAACCTTACCACCATTGTCGGTCCTTTTCAGAGCTCCGTCTTTGTGTGGGCAGAGCTCGCATCTCTGCAAAAGAAAAAAAAAAGAGAGATATAATTAAGTAAATGTAAAGCACTTTAATTTTTAGCTGTTAATTAAGGCTGAAACTAGACAAACAATATTCCTTTATGATGCACTGATCAAAAACATTATTATAAAAACTGTTTTTTTTTTTTTTTTTTTGCCTTAGACTTGAGATTAGAAATCTCTTTCCTGAATGAAAACCAGGTGCTCTATGCATATGCAGCACTAGAGTTTGGAGTGAGGCAGTCCAGACAACAAGGAGGCATATCATTTATCTTATAACAAGATAACAAGGTGTGCAATCATTTATCTTATTCCTTTCATGCATTCAGTTGTCATTTGTTTATTTATTGCAAATTTGCTTAGCATTTGTCTAGAATTAACGTATTCATTCTCAACAGAAGCAGAAATTTAAAACTCATACATATCTTTCCATGGTTGTTTCTCCCTCGATTTTAATTTGGCAACTTGATGTCTATGTTGATTGGTCACGGTGAATTTCGGAGAACAGTTCTGTTCTGTTTTAGATGATGAAACTGATGCTGTCTGAGCATGATGACCATCAACAGTAGTTCTTTGGCAAAGTTGTACTGAGAAGCTCATTTCAGATCGGATTTTAATACAGTTCTTTGTCCATCCCTGCTTTCAAACAAATAGGCTGAAAACTTGTAAACATTTACTGTTGAATCATTAAAATGTTTACAAATTGTTGACCTTTGGATTTAAAACAAATATATCTATATTATGGTTAATTACCATGCAATCTTCTATTTTTTACATTTTTTATCTTCTACATTTGTACCAACAAAAAAATTAACAAATTATGATACTAGTTATACCTTCATTACTAATTATGATATAATTAAAGTAGTATTTATTTCAGAAGTTTTTTCTGGTCCTTTCCCTGCTCTTTCTTTCCCTCTCTTTTTTTTTCATAATTTTTGTCCCTTTCCCAGCTTTTGATGCTCAGCACTGCCCTTCACAGTTTAATTTATAAGAGTCAAGTCAATGAAAGAAAATGTACTTGCCTAGAATTTTCGTCTATCAGTATGATTTGAACTATGAACAAAGGCAGTGGTTTCTCCATGTCATAAAGTTGACCTTTGCATGGAATTGCCCTTAAATATTGGCTATTCTTTTTTTTTGTAGATTTAAAAACAGTAATAAACTGTGAAATTTACCAAAATACGCATGATGTATTAATAACAGATAAACCAGCAGCTCAGAGAGTGAAGAAAAGAAAAAGTTCCTGGCTTGCTCCAAACTTGTTTGTGCTGGTCTATGGCTTGTTCGGCTGGTTAATTAACTAGACTTTGCCAATAAAAACTGGTCTTGCTGGTTGATGGCTAAGAACCAACATGCATTACTTTCAGAGCAGGGATTTTGAAAGTATGCAGCATTTCTTTGTTGCTTTGAGTTTTACAGCTCCTTTAGAATACTTTAGAGATTTATGTATGAAGATGGGAACACTGACATAAATCTAAAGCATTTCAACTAGAGGCAGAATATAGGGCGAAAATGAAGTTATGACTCCTCGTTAATGTCAGTTATGACAGAGTTGCTCAGTGATAACTATATTGTGATGGCAAAAATACTAACAGGCAGAAAGGAGGAGAACATTCATTATCTCTGTGCTAATAGCATAAGTAATTAAAAAAAACAACTGATATTTAACTGCAGTCTGCAAAAAACAAGCAGCCATGTGAGTACATAACATTACTTCATGTGAATTTCAAAAAAAGAACAAGTGCTTGTCAACATTGCAGTCCAAAAGTTGTGCAGGTACAACTGTAAATATCGATATGTACTAAAAGTATTGTTGATTTCAAATCTGCATGGTGAACATTTGTTGTTGTTTTTTTTATAATTTACAAATCGAAAATTATTAAATAATTGCAAAGATCTGGTAATGCACAGAACATCCTACCTTACACTTTTGTTAGCCAACATGCTTTTTATTATAGTTTGTATAGCTTTTTGAATTCAGTGAACTCATAAAAAAAAAAAAAATTAATAAATGACTTAAATCCTGGCAAATGGACTAACTGATTGTGAGATACAGATTTTAGCATCAGTGTCAATTTGAAGAGAATGTAAAAAGAACATGGATAACTTGGCTTAATGTTTTTCTTCAGATGTACACTAATCAACAACAGGGAAATAGAAAAGCAAAAGTCTACTGTGGCTCAAGTTAGCTACTTAATATTTCCCCTCCCGGGATTTGAAGAAAGAGGCTGGTGCAACGAGTCATATCCGTTCCCCTTCAGTGAAATGTGTTTTTTTTTATGGTGTTGTTGTTTTACCAAATTAAATATATTCCTGTTATATTTACAATGGGTCAAAAATCATAAATGCTCTGATAATTGTACATGCTGGTCCTCCTTATTAATATACCACAGTGCAAACATTTTTCATGCAATCATCTCTAGGAGCTCAGATAATGAGAAGGGGGTAATTAGAGGTAGCGGAGGCACCCCTGAATGGTGTTCATAGCCTTTCAGGAACTGAGAAAATGGTGTAAATACACAACTCACCACAAAAAAAATGTCAACACAATAATTTAATTTAAAAAGTTTTCTCTTCCTGTGGCTACTTTAAACAGCCACTTTCATTTGATGCCCTCTAAACTGTGCAATACAGTTGAGCTTCAGAAAAAAAAGGCTCTTATAATAATTATGCACATGGCTAACCATCCCCCTTATTATTTTAAATACAACTGAAGGCAAAGGTTTAAAAAAAAAAAGGGGGGGGGGCATTTAAACGCAATGTTTCACACATTTCATGTTATGGTCCTCTCTGAAAGGTCTGGGATGGCAATTTATTATAATTTTAAGACCTTGAACCTTAACGTTGTCATAACACAAAACTTTTATACTTTAGCTTTATTCAACAGCTGCACTGCTGAATTAAACATTATTAAAGTAATTAAATGTAGCCAATTCCTAATGGCATTATTTTTCTCAAAACCAGGGGCAGCAATTACATGAATTAAAGAGTTAAATGTTAAACTTAAAATTAAAAGCAAAAATTTTAACTAAGCATCTCGTAATCCATCATAATTATTGCTACTAAACAAAATTAGCAAATAATTCAATCCTACTATATGGGATGACGGTGTGTGTATAGTTCCAGTGTAGAGTGTACCACCTGTAGGATTTTAAAGAAACAGTGCTCGAATGTCATCAAATCACTCCAAAGTCTTCAGTGCCCGTTGATCAGTTGCGAGTACGTGCTATGAGCAGCTTCTACGCAGGCATGCCCGACTTTTAACGTGTGTTTCGAGACTTCACTTCGCACGTGTTGTTTGAGACTGGTGTATGTATGTGTACTGAGTTGGTTCGAGACTGATTTGTTCACATTCATTCAGTTTGGAGAAAAACCCAGATCGAAAGCTTTTCAACATGTGCAACTTCTGACAATGTGACAATATAAAAATGTTTTTTTTTTGATGCACCATTCAGAAGCTTGTGCACTAATATGCATCTGATACGGTACTAATACTGATGATGTCCCAGGCTGATCGGTTGTTGCTGATCAAGCTGAAAAACAGCCAATTCCAGTAACTGGCTGATCGACTGAGGGATCTCTATTATAAATGTAATAAATCAATTTTGGAATCAATGTGGCGATACATGAACTGCCACACAAAGGAATACGTAACCGAAACTAGTCCACCCCCCCACATCTTTACAATTTTTGTTGAGCAAAAATATTGGAACAGATTAACATACTTAACATCTGGTTGTATAATTAACACATAATATTTGGTTGTATATAACATGTTCGCGATAACCACATGAAGCCTATGACCCACCGACAACAAACTGTTAGACTCTTCTTTTGTGATGCTATTCAATGCTTTTCTTACACCACAGCTTCTTTCTGTTTTTCCTGAAAGTCCAGTTGTTGTTTGTTTTGGGGGTTTGGGTGTTGTCCCTGCGGTCTTTTACTCACTAGGTGAAATGAATCTTCAGCTGGTTTAAGGTCTGAAGATTCACTTGGCCAGTCTAAAACCAGCCTTGCATTTTTCCTCTAATGTCTGTTGTGTTGAAAGTGTGTTTTGGTTGATTGTATGAAGTTCCTTGCAATTAGACTGGATGCATTTCTCTGTAAACTGTCAGATGGATTGTTTCGGTAAACTTCCGGATTCATTCTGCTTCTACTATTGAGGAGCAGCCATAAAAGCCCAAGCCACGAAACAACTTCCACCATGTTAGACTGAGAAGCTTGTATGCTCTGGATCATAAGCAGATCCTTTGCTTCTTCATAGTTCTCAATGGCTTTTTCAGCACTTTGCTAAAAGGTAACACTGGTTCCTGATAAGCCTTTTTTTATGTTTTATTGTCTTTATATTTCTGCTCTCAAAGTCAACCTAAAATCTAAATGGATTGTCATACCTTCACCCCTGCCCTGCGGAGGTTGCTGCTTTTGGGGCATGCTGCTATGCCCAGTGCTAAAACCATGGTTCTTAGGTGATTTTCTATTTTTCAGCTTCAAAATGGCTTGCCTTTCTCCCACATACAGCTCTCTAGTCTACTTTTCAGTTTTACTGTTTTAACTGGAAATGCAGATTTTGCATCCAAAACCCAGAGCTCAAACCAAGAGCAGACATTCAGAGCTGTAACTCCATCAAGTTTATCAGGATTCTTTTGTATTTGCTGGGTATTTTAGTTTGGTTTGGAATCTAAAAACATTTACACACAACATGGGAGCGTCTTGCAAGCAATAGTACCGACATCTCCATCTACTCAAAGTACTATTAAAGCACACACAACATAAAACATAAGCAAAGACAGCTGCCAGACAACACGTAACAATTAAAGACAAGTTGCTGTAGAGTTCTGTCACTGATGTAAACACAACAGGCTTTGTTAAGACTGTTGAGAGATTTTGGTCTGACGGCAGATGCATTATTCCAATACACCTGGTGATGATGAATCTTTGCAGTGTTAATTAACAGATTAATACCTTTCCTGCTGGAATTCAGCTTGGTCTGACCTACCATCTGCCAAAACACAGGACAAGCTGGTCAAGTTGGCAGAATTCTTTTAGTTAATGCCACATCACAGACAAGACTTTTCTAGAAAATAACCCAACAGCAAGACAATTTCAAACATGTTCATTGTAATCAAATAAAAGAAATGCTGAAATCCACCAAGTTAGCGACTGATAACTGTCCAAATTAACCTTGTTTATAAGGTTTTTTTTTCCCCTGGGTGGTCCTGTTTTCTCTCAAGGCAGGAGAGCACCAAAAAAATAAATAAATAAAATAAAAAACCAGCCAAACCAAGAACTCGGCATAACATTATAGCAATCAGCAACACTGAAGTTTTATTCAAGTTTATAGATTACAGGAAGTCACACTGTGTCCATCAGCAAATTTGTGTGACATTACTGAAGAACTGGATATGTCTTCAGGCCAATATTTATGGAAAGGATGGAATATGTCTTGGCTGTTCATCCACATTTGGAATAACTGGGACTTTGTGCACATTCAAGTTTTCTACAAATGTTCCTTTAGCCTGGAACTACTGTACACATGTAAGTGTATGTACTTAAGCAGGTAGGTAGGTATGTACTGTAGGTGGGTGGGTGAGTGATCTACTATTAGCTTTGCACTAACCTCTTGGATTCAACAAGCAATCATCACACTCAATTCCCATTGCTTAATTCAATAGTCTTGCTATTCTTCTACTTTTTTTTTTAACTAACATAGTGTAATAGCTCATGCTGCTTGACAAAAACCCTGTACTTATCCCCAAAGGCGATCTACATTTGAACACTTGGACCTCCATTTCCCAATGCTTGACCCAGACAATCGTCATATGAACAGATGTCCATTAAATTAAAAGAATGATAACCAACTATAATTACATTTATGGCATGCTGGATCGTATGGACGCTTCAAATCCAAAACTCACCACTCGTGCTGCTCGCTCCTGAGATTCACATTTTCTGCAGAACCAGGGTCCTGTTGGGACTTGGACAATTCCATAACAAGCTAAAGGGAAAAAAGAGAAGGAAAGATTTAGTCTAATGTAATAAGGACAAAGACAAAAAGATAAATGGGCTGTTGAATTTATAAACACATTTATTCCTAAAACAAATAAACTGCCCAAGATTGCAATGATATTAAAGCACACTTTAAACGCAGCACTACCTGAAGGTATACCATATACACACACACACACACACACACACACACACACACACACACACACACACACACACACACACACAGACTTTTGTTTTGAATTGTAACGATTAAACGTGACAGAGCTGTAGTGATGTAGAACTATAATGTATGAGTGATTGAAGGAAGAAAAGTGAGGAAGTGACAATTCACTCAAGGATTCTCTACATTCAATTCAATGGTCCTTTTAAGATAGCAATTTTTAAATTTAGTTTTCTAATCAGAGCTGAATAAAGGTTGAATAACACACTTCTGAGTCTGATCGATCTGGTTATGCAACTTAAGCTCCTTTTCCTGTCAATCACAACGACTTTATCCAATTATGACCGTGTGTATGTGGAAGAGGGTAGACAATGTGTTCCTCTGAGTGATTAGCTGCACTGTGATGCACATTAAGCTCTCTTCAGTTGTCTATGAGGACAGTCATCTTGTTGACGTTCGTACGCGTCCTTTGTGTATGGAAATAATTCCTGGTGCTCCCAGAATCACTCTTTCACAAATAAAATCCTTAAATATGCTTAAGAAAGAAAATGATCCACTGATAAATTAACCTGGTAATTCCAGTACAGATTTGCATTTGGTAACCAGCTGACTTCATTCTATTGCCACATAACATTGCTGAAGCTAGACCTGACCAACTGAAGCAACCCCAGATCATAACACTGCCTCCAGAGGCTTGTACAGTGGCCACAATGCATGATGGGTACATCGCTTCATGCACTCCTCTTCCTATCCTGATGCACCTGATCTCTCTGGAACAGCCTGGATCTGGAGCTGTTTAGTCCCAATCCTGTGAGTTCTCATTATATTGTGTGTGGAAATGCTCTTACATTCTCACATTCAATATTATACATAGTTTCTATTGTCATTTTTCTATTTTACAAAGCAAATTTATAGTGGTTTTTTTTTTCCCCCCATCACAATTTTTTTTGTTCGGAAGCTGAAAATTCCGTACTATTCTTCCTGGTTATAATAATGCATTGCAGGGTTCTTAATATAATTCCAGTAGTTTCAGCAATCTCCTTAGTTGTTTTCTTTGCCTAACGCAGACCAATATTATGACGCTTCTAAAACACATTAACATGTTTAACATGGATGCTGAGAATGGATGTTTAAGAAACGAGAAGCTACTCACTGCATCCAAAGTATTTAAACAAACGGTTGCCTGTTGAAATCACTCACTGCATAACTATAAAATGAAAGGCTCCTAAGTATTTGCTTATTTAAATTCAGATGGTGACTGCCTTTGGCCATGTGGTACACATCCCCATCTGAACTGAAATGTTTGCAAAGATTCCTGTACATCCACAGGGAAAAGGGTTTTTAAAGTTTTTCTTAATTGCAAAGACACTTCAAGATTGTTTTAATCATTCCCCATCAAAACAAAAGCAAATCTAAGTATTGGCAGAGTTTAAGGACACACAACCATAATATATTTAAACAGAATTAAAATTTTTAAACAGGACTGGATCTAATTTATTTTGTTCCAAGACTCCATACATGCAACCTACTTAAATCTATAACAAAAATGTATTTAAAAAATAAAGGGAGAATATTATGATAAGCTGTACATGCTGTGTGTGAAATTTAGTGTGATGAGTGTGGATATTGTGGAGACACTCCCACTTTTGTGATTTAAACAGAGATTTCCTCTGTGAAATGATCTCTACATATGCCTTCTGTCTAACTACATTATACTGCCAAAGGTATTCGCTCGCCTGCCTTCACATGCAGATGAACTTGAGTAACATCCCAATTCAACATGATGTTGGCCCACCCTATTCAGCTATGACAGCTTCAACTCTTCTGTGAAGGCTTTCCAAAGGGTTTGGGAGTGAGTCTATGGGAATTTTTGACCATTCTTCCAGAAGCGCATTTGTGAGGTCCGACACTGATGTTGAACGAGAAGGCCTGGCTCGCAGTCTCCACTCTAATTCATCCCAAAGGTGTTCTATCGGGTTGAAGGTCAGGACTCAGGGCAGGCCTGCCAAGTTCTTCCACACCAAACTCGCTCATCCATGTCTTTATGGATTTTGCTTTGTGCACTGTTGCACAGTCATGTTGTAGCAGGAAGCGGCCATCCCAAACCTGTTCTCACAAAGTTGGGAGCATGAAATTGTCCAAAATATCTTCCTATGCTGAAGCATTAGGAGTTCCTTTCACTGGAACCAAGGGGCCGAGCCCAACTCCTGATAAACAACCCCACATCATTATAACCCTCCACCAAACTTTATATTTTGCACAAAGCAGTCAGACACCATCAGAGTACAGTTCTCCTGACAACCACCAAGTCCAGACTCCAAGTCCATCGTATTCCCAGACAGAGAAGCATGATGCGTCACTCCAGAAGACACGTCTCCACTGCTCTAGAGTCCAGTGGCAATGTGCTTTATACCACCGCATCTGATGCTTTGCATGGCACTTGGTGATGCATGGCTTGACTGGACTGGTCAATTCATGACTGGACTTATTTCACAGATGGCATCCTATCACTGTGAAATTCACTGAGCTCCTGAGAGCGACCCATTCTTTCACAAATGTTTGAAGGAACGATCTCCTAGGTGCTTGGTTTTATACACCTGTAATCATGGATGTGATTGGAACACCTGAATTCAATGATTAGTACGGGTGACTGAATACTTTTGGCAATGTAATGTATCTATAGTTCTGTGACAAAGTATTTGCCCCTTTCTGATTTTTTTGCATCATTTGTCACACTTGAGATTGGGATCCATATAAACAAATTTTAATATTACACAAAAATAACCCAAGCGAATACAAAATACAGATTTTAAATGGAGATTTAATTAGGCCACTCCTGGGAAGGTTCACCACTGTTCAAGTTTTCTCCATTTGTAGATAATTACTCTCACATTGTTCGCTACTTTCTAACCTGTTCTTGAATTTCTTTAGATCATCTTGCTTTTTTAGATCTTTTACTGTGCTTCATTTTATCAGACAGATTCTATTTAAGTGATTTCTTGATTCAACAGCTCTTGCAGGAATCAAGCCTGAGTGTGGCAAGTAAAATTTAACTCAGTTAACGCTCAGTTCATTCAAGATATAGCAAGGGTTTTGGAGGAGGATTACTTATTCACATAGGGCCAGGTAGGTTTGATTAGCTAGTTTTCCCTCAATAAATTAAATAATTTTGTATTTACTTGGGTTATCTTTGTGTAGTATTAGAAAGAAAGTGTGATAATTTCAATAAATAAAGGGTGACAAAAATGCAAAAAAAAAAAATTAGAATAATAATAATCAGGGCTAATACTTTTTCACAATATTTTGTCACATATATGTGTGTGTATATATATATATATATATATATATATATATACACACACACACACACACATTTATACAAATGTACATGCACTAGGAGTCAAATGTTTGGACACACCTAATTCCATGGTCTTCCCTGATTTAATTTCTTTCTAAATTGGAAAACAATGCTGACGGCATCCAAAATATGTAATAACCTCCTTTGAACAGTTAATGTTGAGATGTGTCTGCTACTTAGCCTTCATAACAGCTCTAATCTGAGGTGCTTTTAAGTGGTGATTTCTGAGGCTGGTGACTCTAAATAAAGTTTTGGTCTTGCTTTCCGGGGAAGGTCTTCATGAGAGCCAGTTTCATCATGGTGCTTGGTGGGTTTTACAAATACACTCGACAATACTGTTCTTGCAAGAACCGTTCCAGGACGGCTGACATTCGTGTCATAAAATAAGTTGCTGTAATTAAATAACAATAAATGACTTTAGTTGCTGTTACTTAACACTTAATGACCTAATGCCAAACATTTGACTGGTACTATGTGTACGTGTATGTGTGTGTGTGTGTGTATGTGTGTGTGTGTGTGTGTGTATATGTGTGTGTGTGTGTGTCATCATCCCTACAGACAGCAATTTCCATGATACGCATTTGTAGCACGTGCAAACACGTGACGTTACAGGAAGTCGGCTTGTGTAAAGACAACAAAGCACTTTGGTGTTACAGTAGTGCACCGGATGTGCTGTAAAGAGAAGTGCGTGTGAGGACAAGCGACTACAAGCATGCTGCGATACACAGAGCCCGGGATAAATGACCTACTAACACAACTACTACCACTTTAGCATTATAGCTAGAAACTACACCTTCATAACACTCCGAATATCACGTGACACATCACCTAATAGAACACAGACCTAAAAGACTTTCGGTATTTATTCATAAATCAGCTGTTCCAGTTTCTGAGATCTTGTATAGGGCCTCATTCACTGAGTTTAGAGAACAGCAGGGTTAAATGTTAATAGTATTACATAACATTTACCCTGAAAGATAAAGATCACATTAGAGAACCCATTTAGCAGCTAACGAGAAAGCTAGATAGATTAACTTCACACACAGAGAGGAATTGTAATATTGAAAATTCGAAATAACCGCTTAGCTTGGTACAGGTTTCGTCGTTGTCATTGGTAAAAACAATAATTCACTATTTTGTATCCAAAACATGTGGCAGTCAGTAGACAACACGCATTTTTTTCCCCCCACGCGTATTCGAACTAGTCCCGCCTACTCCTCTGTGATTGGTTGGTTCCGGTTTGTCCCCTAGTCTATGATTGGTTAGCACCTTTTACTCCTAACTAGCTACCCGCACAACCAATGCCAACGAGCCGGAATACGAGTGGAGAAAAAAAATGCGCTTACATAGCTAGCGAATTAGCTTAGCATGCGAATTAGCTTAGCAATCGCACAACAAACACGACGAATTCAAAATGTAAGGTCTAAAACCACTTGACCCTAATGTCGCTGGTGGTATTTTCGTTTAAGACATGGTTATTACTGTTACGTATATAAAGTGCTGATCTGTACCTTGATGCACGGCGACATTGCAGCCGTGTCCGTCGCAGTAAACCAGCGGGTTTTCGGCCCAGCCTCTCTCGTCAGAGCAAACGCAGCAACCACCGATCATCTCCTTCATAGTAGCGGACAAATAGTCGCTAAAAACCATCTACAAACAGAAATAAAGTCTCCAAACGCTTATATCGAGTCCTCGTCACGAATATCCAAGCTCCATTCCGAGGAAAAGTCCATATTTAACGTCGTCTCCTTCACATGAGCGTCCGGAGGCTCGCAGCGTCCCGGCGAGAAAAAAGGCGAAAATAGACCTCCAACACGACCGGGTCAAGCCTTCGTCCGTGTATCTAATTCCACTTTCAGCGAAAATTCATGCTTGGTCGTGTTTACAATGTAAATTGCTATTTTTGTTTTGTTCAACACACAAACCCGATGGCTCTCGGGAAGTAAAAGCGCGATGTGCGCATGCGCAGAATGAGCAACGCTAGACGAACTGATTGGTGGCAGCAGAAGGCCTCGAAGTGGATCAGAGCACGAGCTACACTAAACTCAATCCTCTTCAGCTCATCAGATCAGAACTGATGTATACATATCATCTACAGCACCAGTCTAAATTCTGAATTTCTTAATTGTGGAACAATACTGGATTATTATTTTTTTTTAACGAGGAAATAACACATGGTATAGGGAACAAGTTATTTTAAGACATGAAGGTCAGCAGTTCTTGAATAGTTGCTGCAAGAACCGTATTGTCAAGTGCATTTGCAAAACCTATGTGAACCTGAATCTGAGAAATTCATGAATTGCATCTCAGGAATGGTCATTGTCGCAAAGCAGCTTTACAAAACCAAAAGAAAATTAGGGAAATGTGTATGAGATGTGTGAGAAAATAATGTATAAATCAAAACGAACAGATTGCCCCTGATCAAGCCGAGGGCAATTGTGGCAAAGAAAAACAAAAAATCACCAAATAGCATCCCAGAGTAGAGCCATTATAAAGAATTTAAAGAGCATTAGCACTAGACACATCTCAATATCAACTGTCTAAAGGAGATTATTGCATATTTTGAATGCTTTAGCATTGTTTTACAGTGTAGAAAGAGAAGAAAATCTGAAAAGACCATGAAAATAAAGGGTGTGTGCAAACATTTGAATGGACGTGTATTCAAATCTTTACTTTCTTCAAGATTTAAAAAGGACACTCATACCAGCTGTAATTTCTTCTATAATTCTACTCCTAAAACAACTGTGCATGTAATTCGAGTAGATATTCCTTTTATTATTATTATTATTATTATTATTAAAAGTGAGTTTCTTAATGAGCTCTTTTTCTCCTTTAGATACATCAGTTTAGGGATTTCAAGTTTTGATATAAAATGTATGGGTTTCACATTTAAAAAGTTTGTCAACAAATTTTCTTACAAATTATTCATACTTTGTAATGCACTGTGTATTTTAATTTTTTTACAATAATAAACAGCATTATGGACTACAGCATTATCGAACTGCCTCTGACAATAAGTTCTTCTAATTTGGTGGTTTCTAGTTTGACCAAAAAAAAAAGATTTTTCAACATTTAACAACATTGAAAGACAAAATGTTTGATTTTATTATATTTGCAAATCTAGGCATATTTAATTAGATTAAACACATTTGCATAAGCAAATATACTGTAAATATGAGCATGTAATGTTTTTAGAGTATCATGACCAATTACCCTGGCTCATCATTCATGCCAGAATGATGTTCTTTAGTTATGCATTCACAGTGTTTTAACGGGTGTTTCCCAATTGACAGTTTACCAAAAACTTTTTTTTTTAAGTTTTGAAAATCTATTTCTAGTTCAATTCTTTGGCAAATAAAAGAGCTGACTCTCTTATATACAATAAGGAACCCGGGAAATGAGCTGTCTGTATAATGTTACAAGCCAGAAGCAAAAATACCACAGACACTAGTGAAATTTAGAAATTTTAATTACGACCACATTGAACAAATTAGCGATCAGTGATCCTGTTCCAGAAAATCCACTTTCCTATACAGAATTCAGTTTCACCGCATTTCCCAGGGGATGATTTGGAGAATCAAGTAGACCGAAGTAGATGAGTTTGCTTATCAGGATTTCTGAGAAGAAAATAACAGAAAACAGAAAACGTCAGGCAAAATAGCCTGAATAGGAATTTAGGTCTATGTGAGTGTAATGGCAATGACAAATGTATTATAACTTAGCAGGCATCACATTTATGTTTTTCATGAGTTCAATTTACACATATTCACTTAAACATATATTTTCTTAATTAAGTTTAAGTAGCTGTGTTCAGCAGCCAAATTCACATTTACTGCAATTCTATGATGGTATCTGGGCCAAAAAAAAATGGTAAATGTGTCACTCATTTGCTGTGGTAAATCTCAATGAATATGCCTGGCATTGGTCTAAATAAGCTAACCTGGTATTAAAACAACTTCACTTAAAACCTAACATCAAGATTCCACCCTCTAAAAATAATGGGTTTTTTAAGTTCAACCCAGTGGTTCATTTTAAAGAATTGTGAACCAACCAGCACGCTGACATTATGGATCCATTGCTTTTGCAAAATACTTTGGCCAAGATTTTGGCATAGTGAATCAGAGACAACATAAGTCAATTTAAACAAACCAAAAGACTGTTTTTATGTTAGCCAGCCTCATTACAGTGAGTTTGTAATATTTCAAACAAAAGTGCTTATGGGTAACAAATGTTAGTCCTCTAGACTACATAAGAAAGCAGGTTATGTTTCTAATGTCAGTCACATGAGTACAAAAATTTGGTCAACTTTAAGTACCATTTTAAAGACAACTGACAAATATCATGTTGAATAATCCCTGATTTAAATGAGGTGTCCTTATGATTTGCATGTTAGTTTTCTGTATCAACCTTTTAAATCTTTTTTTTAGAGTAAAAAAAAACTTCATGATAAACTATAGTTTTTTTTTTAAACCATTTTCTTAAAATTCACACTCTTTAAGACCTTCATTCATAATGTTTTACATTCCTATCCTAACAGTAATAATATGCAATATGACAAAATAAATGTGGATGGTAAAATAATCTTGACTCCCTACAATACATTTGGCAGGAAATAATGCTGGATGAGCTGCTGCTCCTTCATACCTGTTGCTATCAGATTGTACAACTTATCCACCCGTTAACTGTGCACATTCCTCTTTCTCTTTACCCTGTACCAGGTCTCTGGAAGCCTGGAGCATATTCCCCGAAGACTTCAGGCACGAGCAAGGAGACACCCTGGACATATACACGGACCAATCCATCTCAGGGAAAACACTCACACACTCCTTCACACACTATACCATTTAACTTACGCTGCATGTTTTTGGACTCTGAAGGAAACTCGAGTACATAGAAGAAACCAGCCAAGCACGAGGAGAACATGCAAGGCAGGAATCAAACCCTCGACTTTACTACTATATAAGTACTTTAATCTACATTTTATGTGCATTGCTTTTGTTCTTGTAACAACACTGATAGGATATATTTTTGTTTAGTTTTTTGACTATGTAAGCATATTTAATTTAATGAACACATTTGCATAAACAGATATATCTGAAGATGTATATTTTTTTTGTATATCAGAAACAATTACCCTGGTTCATCATTCATGCCAAAATTAAATTCTTCAAATATGCATTCAGAGTATTTTAATAGGTGTTTCCTGATTGTCAGTTTACCAAAATGGCTCTCCGGATTTGCAAGTCAATTCCCAGCTCAATTCCCAGGCAAATAAAAGAGTTGACCCATTCATTAATGACACACCCTCTTTTACCTTGTGAAAAGAAACAAAAATTACTGTGGTAAGAAAATAACCTGATAATTTTACAAAAGATTACTATGGATTCATAAAATATTTTGCTCTCCTATTATTTTAGTGGAAGTTAACCTACATGTTTTTTTTTTGTTAATAATTGTTAATATTTTTATTTGTACAACATTTTGTTTAAGAGGAAGAAGTTTGCAGACTTTCAGTTTAAATCTTTCAGTTTACAAAAATGTTTTTAGGCATCAAGAAAAAGTTGAAAATGTGTTGTTTTTTTTATAATAATAATTTGGTTTGTGTGATTTTGTTCTTGTTGTTTTTCATACATTCTGGCATATGTTCAAATCATATGTACCTGTAATACTATCACTTATATTACAAAAAAGAAATAAGAATATGCTCATATGCTGTAAATGTATAACCATCAGCCCAACATTCTAGTGAATACCAGTTAGCTGGCTTGTGGGTGTTTTTTGTGTGGGTTTGTTTAAACCTCAGTCATTTTAATGTGTGGGTTGATGCTCATCCTGTGTACTTAATGTCCAAACCCTGTTATTGTAGTAGTAATAGTAGTAATTATTTTTGTTCCACAAATTATAAGCCAAAATGTCTGGTTGCTGTAATACAATGCTTGCCCTGCTGTTGTACCAAGTCATGTAGTCTATGTCTACAAAACAGACTTATAGTAGCATAGTGTATATATATATGTGTGTATGTGTGTGTTCTTTTTTCAACATCGGCTAGAAATCCATGACCAAAATATCCTTCCACACTGACAATTTCAATTGACAAAGTCTTCAATTAAATTTAATGTAAATGAGATCAGATACTCAATCTTACTCTATACAGTAGTTGCTCAGTGTATTGTTTATTTTAATACACATGACAATATTTTTAGGAAATTAAGACTTAATACATCATATATGTTCTCACATATAGTATAATCCCAAATCATGTGTACAAAAATGATTTATTCATTTATTTACAGTAATGATTTTATCCTGGTCAATGTTATAGTTGATTCAAAGCCTATCACATAAACACTAGGATGGGATGCCAGTGCATGCAGCACTGTGCACAGACATCTACAGACATGTTTTGTGTCGGTGTTATAACCCAAAGGAAATGCACATAAACATTATGAAAGTGTGCAAGACCAAGCACAGTCAGGCTATATCAGGAACCTTGGAACCAAATAATCTTATTTATAAATTGTCAACAGGCATGGTTTTCACAAATAATTTTTATTGAGAAATATATTCAAACAGCAAACAATCTGCACTCTCTGGACTTGACAGACGGCCTCCCGTTGCAAATGACATGACAGTTTCAATAATCACTAAGTAGACATTAAAAAGCCATTAAATTACAAAATAATGAAAGGGAACAGCAGAAAGACAAAGAATAAGAAAAATTACACATATTTAAATGCAACTTAAGATGTAAGTTATTTTAGCATAAAATCCAAAACATCTGATTAAATATGAAATATTTATGAAAATTTTTAAAGGCCCTCAAAAATTGGAATTCCACTACATCTTCATTCCTGTACTAATTTCAATGCACATAACTACCTGTGCAAAATGATCCACACATGCACTGATCTCACCAACCAAGTGTTGTAAATTATTTCTTGAGTGCAGAGAAGAGTCAGGAGAGGTGGGTATGTAGTTGACAGAAAGTCAATCTCTATTCGGTGCACATGAACCAGAAGATGGAGGATTTTCTAAAAATGTCTGGATGCTATAAGTCTCTTGTATTTAAACTAAACTATTATTACAGCACATTGTTTATTTCCACATCAAATTTCATTATACTACTTAAGAACTTAATGTATGCAACTCTCTAATCTTACTTTGCCTTTTTTCTACACTCCTAGTGTTAGTTTCAATCCTCCTCAAGCTATTCTATAAGAAGCAGTCAGTATTTCCACTAGTTTAGGACCCCAATTATTACCAGTCATATGTGGGAGTAATGTGGAACACTGAAGCAATATTATGAATTGTACTTCTGGCTTAAAAGGAGGCTTTACTTTTTAATGTCAATGCAATTAGGGCAGCGCACATCTCAGAGAAATCACAAATAGTGATCAAATGGAAGAGTGGTAACAGTGTAGAACCAATCATGCATCAGAAAGAACAGGTACTTATATTACTTAAAGGTCCCATATTTTACCATTTCTTTAACAAGGTAACATGGATCTCAGAGATCTCCCAACGGGTATCAGTCAGTGCTTCAGCTGAAATCCATTTGCTCATACCTCAATCTCCCTTCATGTCACTCCTCATGCAAATGTGCCATTTCAGTGTCTATGTACTACTGAGTTATGCCCTACTGGAGAACATCAGAGCTGAGCAAGCCAGAGAAGGGGATCCTCTTAATTTGG
The DNA here is from genome assembly GCA_028565275.1 of Leiocassis micropogon. NCBI lineage: Eukaryota > Metazoa > Chordata > Actinopteri > Siluriformes > Bagridae > Leiocassis > Leiocassis micropogon. Next base: position 7,617,193 of record JAOVVA010000027.1, on the reverse strand, counting down.
GTCACAGTAGTAGAAATATCTAATTGGCGTGTTTTACCCCTGGACAAAACACACACAGTTTTTGTTTGTAAATGCACAGTGGTGACCGATCAAAATGTGTAAATATGACTAAACAGTGAATTTTGCATAACATGTGCCCTTGAAATTTTCACTGTTACCAGTACATCATATCCACCTTTTAATATGAAAGATACATATTGCATACATTTACAAGGACATATTTATGAGTGTAGAATTAGTATTGTATCATTCACTAGTAAAATGGTTCATATTTTTATTCCTTTTACAATATCCCCCATCATTTGGACACAGCGATTTTGATTCCCAGGTGATGCTACAGCCATCTGTAGCTGGGAGTCTAGAAAGCAGATTGCCTGCAGACTCTGTGGGATGTCATTTCCGCACACTCAAATCAATCCTAGTGACAATAGCCAATCGTGGGTGTCTGAGCTCACATAAGGAGAATGGGTCAGATAGCGCTTTCATCCAAGTGTGTAACGCCACTCCCATACAGTGCATGAGCAGCAGATTGAAAAGATGTGATCTGCAGCTTGGAGAAGGCACCTATTAACCTTGCGCCCTCCCTGGTTGGTAGCGGTCACTAAGTGCCCTAATAGGTGGGAATTGGATATGACTGAATTAGCGTAGAAAATATCCAATCCAAAAAAAAAGGATTTTCCAATAACAGTTTAAATAGTTTATTTAAATTTAAATAACTGTTAATGTCAACCATTTACTGCCATCGAATGAAGGAAAATTGCACATAAAGTTACCAGCTTTTGGTTGTAAACTAACAGCAATTTGGCCTTTTGGTTTCCAATCTGAACCCATTTTGACACTTGAAACGAAATTAAAACACCTCTTTGTGGTGGAAAATCTGGAAAATTTTAAGATTTAGCACAAGCACTCTGTCAGTGATAACATGTCAATTATACATACTTTATGTAAGTGTTTAATAGATCAATACAAGCTAATTGGTAGATGTAGTAAAAGCCTTTTTTGTCATGCTTGAGATACTTCCTTCACTCCAGTAAGTGCTTTGTGAGGATCACAGCAGATCTGAGACATACCTTGAGACATACTACTGTACTCACCATGGGTAGGATGCCAGTCCATTACATGACATTAATTTACATGTTGGACAATTTAGGGTGGCCAGACTACCTACTGAATTTATTTTTTGTGAATGAGAGAAACGTTCAAAACTCCTCACTCAATGTGTTATGGCACTTCGAGCAGTATGTAGTAGTCACTTTTACCTGGGCAACTTAGAGATATTCTAAAATGCCTGCAATCTCAGGCACTATGTTGTACCTGAAATGTTAATCATCATTACAATAGTTGAATATCTATAGGCCAGTTTAGGGGTGTTGCTTCCATATAGAGTTTTAATCAATTTCTTGCTTTAGATCCCATGATGCTCTTATGCATCATAATGACATGCTTGTTGAGATATTTGATTTTAAACAGTCTGTCATAAGGTTCTTTTTGCCATAATTTCTACAACCTTTTGAGCATCCAAATTATGCACAGTTTAATGTTATTGTTTTTTTTTTTATTATTTGTTTTCAAGACTCAAGTGTAAATTTAAAGTTTTAATCTGCTGTAATTAATGGGGCATGGGGAAAAGTCTGTGATTTTATTAAGCCTCTGTAAATCCACATTCGGGTATAAAGGTGCAGAAGGCCTTAATAGACAGAGAAACCCAATGGAATGTCTTTGCCAGTGACTGCTAAAAACAATTGGAACAACTAGAGTGGTAAGAATAGTGATGTACCGTGGCTCCAGAAGTCACCTTGGTTGGACATCCATAAAAACTGCATTCTTCACCATTGATAGAATTTCTCAAGTCAGATACGCCCCATCACTGGAATTCACGGATGCTCAAACAGAAAAAGAGTTCTAAGAACTAGAAAGGCAAAATGAAGGAGGCTCTTATTCAGAAACTGTTTTCAGAATCGCTTCCCAATTGCACAAAGGAGCAATTTACTTTTGACAACTTTGCAAACAAATTAACCCATAGATAGTAATGTAAACCCCTCCTAAGACCTGATCTAGAGTTGTGCTGGTAGAAGGATTGGTAGAGGTGATGATCCTGGACTGAGATCATCTAGAGGAGGTATTGCTCACATTACCGAGTCTGGACAGAGGGGAATATCTAACACAAATAATCAATCAGCATTAAGATTTCCCAAAGCATTCAAACATAAATTGCACAACAACTATGCTAAGTTAAAACATATGGTCTGTTGCAAATTATGCCTTTATACATTTTTCTTTCTGTTACTAGTGAACCTTAACATGTGCTCCATGTTTCTATCCAGCACTGTTTTTTTATATACTTTATACTCACCCAGTGCATGTCCCAACGCTACATAAAAAGTTTTTCCAATTTTAAAATGAAAAAACAACAACAACAACAACAACAACAACAATTTAACAAAAAACATACAACAAAACAAAAACATAATTATCAGCACATTTTAAACCTTTCATTACGCATTTAAATGTCATGCTGTGCAGACATGGTTTACAATTTAAGATCTGTATCTACATACGTTTCGAAATCCGGGAGAAAAAAAATCTTCCTCTGATGAACAGTTGTCCAGATATTCTATTTGACTTCCACATTCAAACTCTGCCCAAACCTATTCATACATTTTTTTAAAAAAATCTTCTTTCTTTGCTTACTTTCATTTGCCATTATCTAAAGTTGAATGCCTATTCTAAAACAAAACACACGTAGTCACTTCGTACACCGCTGCGTCTCCAGCATATTTAACTGCAGCAGAACCACCGCTTTGTTGACATACCACCTCCTTTGTTTGCGTTCTAATATCATCGTCCCTGATTGGTCCAGAGCCTGAAACAACCAATCAGTGGAAGGTTTAAATTATCGGCGGGATCTCATTTTAATTCCAGTGCTCGGACTAAACCGTAGAAATTTTTAACGACACAAATATTCTAGCATGAAGAATTGTGTTTTAATTCTGTTTCTAAAACTTAAATCCGGGCAGCAGCTTGTTTTTTTTGTTTTTTTTAGGGAAAAATATTTAGGATACATAGAGTAAGAGATTACAACTGGAGGAATAGGCAAAGTGTTGAAAATATCTGGTGTAAACACACACGCGAACATAAAAAAAACTTTCTCATCCTCTTGTTTCCACCCCATCTGCTTATCAACAGAAGCCGTGCAAAAATAGGGCGTGTGACATTTTCTCTAACTATGGCTTTTAGAAATGGTTTGAGGTTAACATATTTTTTTGGTATATAGAAACTGCCTGGGTCAACGACATACTTGAACGACTTGCATGCAAAAGATAAGTCGAGTTTTAAAGAGATTCCCCAAACTCACACGACAATAATGTTTTCTTTTGTTTATTTATTTATTTATTTATTTGTGTGTGTGTGTGTGTGTGTGTGTGTGTGTGTGTGTGTGTGTGTGTGTGTGTGT
>JAOVVA010000027.1:7575025-7595237 GCA_028565275.1 Leiocassis micropogon | reverse complement strand
CAAATAAACATAATTTATATTCCTAAGCATTCTAGTAATAATAAACCTATTTATTTTTTAGTTATCGATTTTTTTAAATAAATGTAAATATTCTTAGTCTTCATCTTTAATTGGACCTCACTCTGAGAACGATTTCACTAAAACTGAGATCTGCACGCCAAGATTAATCAGTCTTTTTCTGGTCGTTTTCACGCTTTTCAGTGGGGATCTGGTATCTGGATGACTAAGAATCTTTACATACACATGTTCAACTGCTAGTTAAAGGTAGAAAACACTAGGATCGTGTTTGTATAATGTATAGAAGACTCAAAACAGGGCACTGTTTTATACCCAGCATACAGTGATTCCAAATCCCCCCTTTAATTTACACCCATAATCATTTTCTCTGAATTATTCACTAAATAGAAATAACAAAAGACTGATTCACAAGGGTGCACCTGCATTTTCTAAAATTTGGTTTTAAGAACAAGCGTATTTGAAGATTAATACGTTTTAATAGTGGATTAAAAGAGAGGATCCAGGCACGATGCATGGAGTGCATGCGATTTTGTTACAGTGTTGAAACCCATTAATATTAAATTATTTAGAATTCATTTCATATAGTTATTAGAGTTAAAAGGTTTTGATCCAAGCCTAAAACAAATAGGCCTTTAAATAATGCTAACTCATTGTGATCTGTATGTGAAAGGCACAAAAAGCCTATAATATTACTGTATACATTGAAATTATAAGCCAAATATTTGAATATTTGGATAAGAAGATAATGATCTTTTATAACGGTTTTTAGGGAGGATGTGCGTGAAGTTTATTTAGCATTTAAAGAGGTCTCAGACTGCAAAAAAATTTAATCCCTGCTTTAGACAGAAGACTTTTTTCGACCGCATTTAGGCAAAAATCGGGTAAATGCTTGTAAAATGAACAGGGAAAATTATGCACAGGACTTTTTTTTCCATCAATATATGAAAAAAGAAACTTTCCCAATGAATTTCACAAAGCCTGTTCACAAAAGCTTTTATTTTCTGCTCCAAATGTTGAGTTTGAACATACTGTCGGATGAAAAGACTTTTTTTTATTAGGAGTCAGCACCTAGCATACTGTTTCGTTATACAGGTTCAACAACATTTTAAAAATTAAATAGCAATATGAGAAAATCTAAGAATACATGCGGAGAAACAACAAATAGGATAATCGTTGTGAGGGACACTAAGAGTTTTTTTTATTTTATTTTTTTAATATGAATGCATTTCACTGCATATCATACTGTGTATGTAAAACAAATTTTATTTAAATGTTAAAGAGCCTAGACTATAAAATGGCAGGTCTTCCCTTATCTTTTTCATAGCCCCAATATAAATTTATAATTGAATCTCCCCTTTTTTGTGTGAAAACAAACCAATTTTTTCTTTTTCATGTTTTTCCCCTTTCTTTGCATACAAAACACTGACTTCCAGCTTCTTGTTTTTCCTTCTTGTTTCTTTCTCCTCTTTTTCTTTCTCCTCTTTTTTCTGCTTTAAATCTTTGAATATTTTTAGTGTCTAGCCCTGTACTTACAAATGCATATTTACTTTTCAAACAGGAAGGTATAGAGGTGTGTGTAATGGGTTTATAAATCTAGATCGATCAAGTGTGCTTCGAAGCGCACTCTACACGTTTAGTTTGTATGATATGTTGCAGTTTAAAATGAAAGAAAAATATTGTCGAAAAAAAAACTTACATGTAACCAGAAAGGTTCTATAGACCATATTAAATGAAAATACACAATGCATAAATTACATGATGTTTTTACATCACAGCAAAGTAACCTTTTATTTTCAATAAACCTTTTCTGCCTGAACCTTTAACAATGTTGGTTGAAGAATATTTTTTCTCCTTTCAGTGTAAAACATGTACAGTGGAACAATCATTAAAAATATATCACATTACTGTGAAGAAAAAAACTTTTCTAAGGAGCTAGTTTGATGTTAAAGTTTGACACAAATTATCTTTAGAGAGAAATATATAGTTTTTAACCCAACACGACCAGGTGAATATCAATCGTTTTATATAAATAATTATGATGGTATTTTTTCATCACCAAAAAAAAACCAACAAAAAGATAGAAATTAACGGGTAGATGTTAAATTTAATTTTTATAAGACTCCGCATTAAATTAATTTATAGTAAGCTCGATATAAATAGAGATAAAAAAAAAAACTTCTTTTAAAAAAAAAAAAAATCGCATTTAATCCCGAAAATTGTATAGCGGCTACTTTGAAAATGTAGCCATATTTCCTTCTGCATAAATAAAGATCTGTTTTCTTTACATGCTAGAGATAAACTCTGTTTCGGTTTTAATGTAAGGGTCCGGTTCGGTGTGATATAAGCACATATGCTTATTAGCATTTTAGCTCTTAAGGCTGAAAGTGAATGAACATCTGCTCCAGCAGAAACGGACCTGTGAAGGACAAACAATAGGCTCGATGGCTTACAGATTCACCTCTACGCTGTTAATGCGTTTTTTCTGTTCCAAAATAACCTTTATGGACAAAACCTTTCCCTGGTGGATGTGCTATACTTTCAGAAATACAATCGGAACAAGGGGTTAACGGTGCGACACGCTCCAATTTCCCAAACCGAACAGAGAAGCCATTACGCTGAAAACCGCAAGCGCGGACTTGAATCGCAATCTGTGCCTTAAAGTACATTTCGCAACAGGTTTAATTTGTTTAATAACACACACTGGACCGCTCAGGCTCTAGATTCATGTTTACGTATCGCCCTTTTGATACGAATACGCGACAATTACGGACAGGTCTTCTTTTCAGACGAGGCTAATTGTGGCCCAGAGCCAGCAGGCCATTTTGTGTGCATTTGTCGCCCCCATTAGACGAAGAAAAATATCGCAACTTCCGTCTAAAGGGGGGCAGGGCTGAGGCATTTAAGGTGGAACGGAGTAATTTAAAAAAATTAATCGCCACCTCAGAAACGGGCCTCAAAGCTTGGAAAGCATCGATCTCTAAGACTTATGCCTTATATTTTACGTGAAAAATGATAAAATGGTGATTTATCTAATAAGATACACAGGTAAGTTTGCATTGATCTGCTATTTGCTGCTATTTATTTAGGAATAAAAAAAAGAAAAATACTACAAGTCAAAAAACACCAAAAAGAATTTTGGTTAAAAATAAAAAATATCAATCAATCAATTAATCTATCTATGCTTTATATGGACCTTTATCTGGACAGATAGTCAGACGTTACTGGTTTGCAATTTCACGTATGGATTAACATTGTTTATTGGACACATAATGCCGTATTATCTTCCACAAAATATAGGCCCACGTAAATAAAAATAAATAAAAATAAAGGGACGTAATTAAAATGGTAACTTATTTTTACACCTGTCCTACCTGGTCATGTACACATTTGCCCCGCGAGGCACCTCTGTTATTGTATGTCCAGTGAAATTTAGGGGTCGGTGAGGGGCTAAAAGCGTTTATCTATCCATATGGATAGATGGATGGATAGATAATACTGTATTATGTGTCTAGTAAACAATGTTAAACCACACGTGAAGTCCAAGCGCTGGTCTGTCAGCGCGCGAGCTCATTTATATAATAAACAAGTTATTTTAACTTAAATTCCGTTTTCTGTGAAAGTGACGACTTATATAACCATTATTTTAGGAAAAACGTACAAAATTTAATCCATTTGGAAAAAGAACCGATAATGACTAAATTTACACTATAAGCTTATTTTAAGCACTCTTCCGAAATTCTGCAGCATCTAAATCATAAACAGATTTATTTATTCCGGACGTTAATCAGTAAACTGTGCGGTGATGAGATAGCCTGCTCTGCACACTGAAGTGCTCAGCATATAGTTTCATTATTAACGATTAATTTTACACCGGATTAAACTCTTTGGGCTGTATTACTAGAAAAGGCATCAAATAAAAATACAAAAGATATTAAAGGCTAATTGTAGGCTATATTAGATCACCCGTTCAGCCTGGACCATGAGGAGATCCTGGAGTAGATTACTACAGAATAACTACAGAAAATCACAAGATAGACCGATTATAACTTTATACTTAACATATAATAAACAGTATTATAAAAACATACGCAGATACCTTCAGATTCTTTTTTTCATTGCACTCTTCTGATCACGATAGGATGCAGCCATGTTGCGCTTAAAAATTAAATGTAAAAAAGAATTAACTAATAAAGGTGCTGCTGCTGGTCACTTGGGTGGTACTATCAAGGGTACACCTTTCAGCTGTTAATGTTCAACTGGACGTTTAATAAAAATAATTTAAGATGCCTAATTAAAATTTCAACAAGTTAATTAAAGGACCACCACATTATGTCAGACGTAAGGGGTCCATAAGGCTAATAAATGTACAAAAATGATGGTAGCACCCCCGTAACAAGCAAAGGTAAGCACACATCTTGGTTTTCACTTTCATCTTTGAATTAATAAACAACTGCAAAAATGCTGCATAACATCATCATTTATGTGGAGGCTGAGAATGTTTATTGAATCTCCAGAGACACCATCTCTGATGCTGTGGGTCTTGTAATTTCTTTTCCCTGATCAGTTTCGGAAAAGATTAAACCTCAACAGCCTTCATATGAAGATCTAATAATAATAACAATAATAATAGACACACAGTTCAGATGGATATATGAGAACAACAGACCTCATGCGGATGAGAGTGCAGTTAGTGACCGTTTTAGAAAACACACAGGCACGAAGATTTGCAAAGTGCTTTATTGGTTTTGAGCGATGCTTCTGAAATGGAGTGTGTTATATCGATTAACATCTTAAACTCTGAATAACCCCCTCCCGCTCTCCTAAAAACCCCTCATATAAACACTTTCCATCCTCAAGTCTTTTGGCAAACAATTATTTCTACAAGCTGATGAAGGGGGCTCTCTTTCTTTCTTTCATCTTCAACTAGCTGCGGAGTTAAACAGGACACACACACACACACGTTTCGCCGCGTTTTAATATAGCCTAAAAAGAGACATTATCTGATAATAGCACACAATACAACTTCCATCATTTTTCGGTGAAGATTTCTACATGACACGAAGAACCTGTGCGGAAAGTCTGAGTGCTGATTTGGCAAATCTGAAGGCCAGAGGCGCGAGATGAAGCGGGTTTCCGGCTGAGAGCTTCTGCGTGTCAAAACCACAAGTATTCAAGCACATGTATATATATATATATTTTTTTTTCTTCTTTGCAAATGCGAAGACCACGACGAATGCAGGGAGAGTCAGTGTCCCCCCCCCCTCTCTCCTGTTCCCAAAAAATAACACTTAAAAAATAAAAATAAGAAAAACCACTGCGCAAATTGGTCAAAAAAAATAAGAAAAACAAACGGACAGAAATAGCAAAATAGTCTGGATTAAAGATAATACTGAGGTTAAATTGATGAACAAAAATAATAATAATAATTAAAAAAAAAAAACATTATAACAGAAGTCCGAGTCAACTTTCACAGGGCCATTTTCACTACTGGAACACAAAGGGGGTTAATAGTTTGAGTGTTATTCTTATACACAGCCAAACAACAGACAACAAACAAACAAAAAAATGTTTTAACCACACAGATATTAGAAAATAAGATTTCACCTTTGGAGAAAAAAAAAAACTAGGATTAAGAATACAAAATTAAATAATTTGGAGTAAAAAGGCACGACTCTTGCACAGTGTATACATTGCTGACACAGTATAAAGCAGGTAGAAGACCGGCAGAAATAAGCGCGAGTATTATTATTATTTTTGTTTTTTGTTGTCTTTTTTACCTTTCTTTTTTTTTTCTGGGAGGCGTGGCGGTTACACACGGATTCAGGCTGAACAGGTCAAACAAATGCAACATGCATTAATAAAAAAAAACAAACTTTTTTACAGTACTGCACAATTCAAAACAGTAACATTCTTCATTTATCAGAACACTTCACTCGATAGGGATGTGCTGCTTAAAATGCGGAAAAAAATTCCGTGTACAACTTAAAATGCAAATAAAAACTGTGCATTTAATTTAAAAACTAAATCAACAAATAAGAAAATGTTGATTCTGATTTCATAGAGTCAACGTTCTAGAGGTGGCGCCATGTTTCGACACATCAATACCAACAAATACCAATTTCATGCAAAATTCGTAGAAATTCTAGCCATTTCGCACAGCTGTATATGAACTAAGTAAGAAAACATGACGCTTAACATGAACAATTATTGACCTTTCCTAAGAGTCGACTGGAGTTCTTATAAATCAGTTATGAGTCTTTTGTAAGCTTACAGGTGTGGCATGTCCCCCCTGTAAATACCACTCTACCGAACCAAAGGGATTATCTAAACTTCTGGTTCATTATGTGCAAAATATACAATACACTGTTGACTCGACTGCCAAGTTAAAACGTAAAGTTTACAAAACTGGCAAAAAATAAAAAATAAAAAAAAATCACTAGCCTACACACAGGACCCCCCCCCCATCCTCTGTTTCTCAAACTCCCCGAATGAACACTGTTGCTAACATTTCAGCAATGAGTGTGTATTTGTTTAAACGATGAAAGAGGTAAACTATAACTTTTCCGCCTAGAACAAGCATACTTGTGACGTAACAAATCCACAGACTGCATTCAATAGTGCCTCATAGTGCTATTGTTGCAGTAGGTAACAGACCAATAGATTCTAAAAAAAAAAAAAAAAAGTGCAACAGTTTAAGGTGCTGATGGCAAATGAAAGATCGTTCCCGTAACAGATTTTACAGACTGAAGTGATTGCCACCAATGCTGTTGCTTCTGTTTAGTTCATTAGAACGCCTTTTCAGGATGTAAAATTCTAGACAAATCATCTCAACCTCCTATAGTTCATTTCAAAACACAGGGGAAAAAAAACACCACCACACACTCGTGTGAAACACTGTAGGAACATGCAACAGTCAGAAGGTGCATTCCTTCGTAAATGTGAATGAAGCTCAGGAGCGTTTTCTTTGCAGTCAGTCTGTTCAGAGGAGGAGAGTCATGATCTTGGGAGAGAAAAACTAAGGAGAAGTTTTGTTAACTAGGAAAATTAAAGTATGTTCATCTACAAGTGCTGCAGCCTTTAACTAGAAGAAATGCAAATGAAAAAAAAGTAGAAGGAAGATTTTGGTTAAATGAGTATATGAAAGGGACAGAAAAGAATGAAGCATGGGTGGAAAAAGGGAAGGTTTACATTAGGGGCAGGATTTGTGTTTAACTTTGAAAGATGAACGGGGTGGACTGATGAAATGCAATTTCTGGTAAAGCATGTAAAAAAAAATCATATTGATAATGATTTGGGCGGGGTGATCGACTTTGCATGGAATAGCTTCACATTTCCATTTTGTCTGAAGTTGGAAATTCTACAGCAGTTGCTCCATTCCTTCTCAGCCTCCGTTCTGAGTGACTTCATTCTACAGGTACATGTCCATTCACTGAGCCACGCACACCATCACATATGAATTAAAAATGCCATGAGGGACATGCATTGGAAAGCCAAAAAAAAGAAAATAAAGGGAAAAAAAATTCCTTAGCTCCCAAAAAGATTTATACTTGTTACTGTTTCATCACAATTATGGTCCCACAAACGGCAAAGAACAAATAAAAAAAAATGTAAACGAATGGTGGTTGTAGCTGCTGTAAGGGTGGGTGAGTGCGATTGGGCACCCCTCCATCAGCGTTCCTCTTTGCCCCTGTGAGTTTTGCTCCAGTTTAGGGCAGAATGGTGGTAATGAACTCGTAGAATCTCTTAGAGTACTGCTCCGGGTTCACGGTAGATATCTCTGCTCCGGCCTAGATGAACGGAGAGGAAACATAAAAGAAGTGATTACACTTAATAAATTAATTGAGAAACAATACAAGCTTTATACAACAAGCAAAGACTTTGTTTCAAGTTTATGGAACCTACTGAAGTTCTACCTTCTAAAAAAAATAATCTGTTACATTCAGACTAAAATAATTTGTCAAGTATTAGATTTGGTATGTGGCTTTGTTAGTCTTGTTTGTTTTAAAGTGCCATTGCTTATTGGTATCCCTGATAAATAAATATAAACTATACACTTGTCTAATGTTAGTTATGCTGACAAACTTCATACTATAACTTATTTCACATTAACTGACTCAAAACTTTCTCCAGGTCCCCATGTAGAGAAGGGGGCAGGGCTTCTAGAGGTGAATTCAAAACACCTATGCAATCATTAAGGCCTCCAGATTCACAGGGATTCAAATCAGACTTGGTTCCTTCAGTCAAAAATGCCTTAAAGTTTTTGTGGTGCTTAAAAAGTTCCAGGTATCATGCTATGGAAATGATCTTTTCTACATTAAGAACTTATAAATGCACAATACTAACACGATAGGGAATAATAAATAAAGCACTCACTCCATGCTTGACTGTTTTGGCTGCATGAGCTGCTTTCTTCTTGGCATCGTAATGCTGCAGTATGTCGATAACAGCCATGAAGTAGACTTCTTTCCGAGGGGAATCTTTAAATAATAAACGGAATACCATATCCAATTAAAATTTTAGGGTTTACTTTACTTAAGCTGAGCTAAAAATGCAAAGAGGAAGTTAGTGAGTCAGGTGTTATACTTCCTGTACTGTGTTCGTTTATCACATTGTTGACTTGTTATTTGACAAGGAGTGTGATGATTCATTTCTTTTTTTTCTACAGATACACTTCCGCAAATTTCAACCTATTACGTACTGTACGTTAATTACCCACTAATTTGTCAACATAGAACCTTGTGTAATCAAATGAAAGATTTTAATTTTAACTTCAGCACCAATTTTAAAATAAAGACTTACTTGAGTAGCATGAGTTAGCTGAATATGTTAATCAATATCCCAAGAGCACGATTGTGCAGTTTGACTGAATGTTGACATGGCTGAGAGCAAACATATTCATAAACACATTTTATAAAAACAAGAAATTAATACCCATGAAGTAATTTTGCCCTGCTGGAGAAATAAATCCTGAAGAAGCAAGCAAGAATCAGACCCTGAGTAATACCATTAAGCACAAGATAATCAGCTAAAAATATAATTTTTATGTTTTAGCAGGAACATTAAATGTTCAAAGCAAAAATAAAAGAAAATAAGATGTGCACAGAACTGTGGTCGCTAATAGTTTGCACTCACTATCATGGCTTTTAATTGCATAGACATCAATAGTAGGGTCAAAGTCTCCCGGTGAAAGGGGTTTGGTGCTGTCCAGAGTGTTGCTGGGGCTGTCTGGAGGTGTTCCAACAATCCCTCCATCACTCTCTCCTTCATCATCTCCTTCATTATCCTCGCTTTCCACTTCCTCCTGCTCTGCTCGTTCCACATCATGGATGCCCACCAGCAGACTGTAGTCCATTAGCTTCAGCTGTGCCAAGAACTAAACACACCGAGGAAAGTAATCAAAACTCATACAGTCATATACTATTTAAACAAGTGGTTTAAGACAAATAAAAAATTTAATTTGAATTTTTTTTTTTTAAGTGTAGACAGAGGCTGTACCTCCACATCCTTCCTGAGCTTCTCAAGAAATATCTTTTTATTTTCCTCATCGATGTATATTTTCTGTCCATCGTTAATGAAGTCGTTATCCTTATATGTAGGCAGCTCCTTTGCCTTAAAGAAAAAAGAAAGACATTCTCAGAAAATTCTTAACCATTATCTCCTTACCAGCCTGCTCTAGTAACTGTACTGTTTTTTTATTTGATTAATAATACTATTATAACTGCATCCTCATCAGTACACCTGCTTTCACTCATTTCAAGAAATATTAAATGTATTAAAAAACATTAAACAGCATTATAGTTATGAAAAATTCACATTACTAGTCATTTATTTACATTATGTGTAATACACGCTTTATCTTTCACACAGTACCACCCCTAGAGGGCGCTGCGGAGTTGTAAAAGACAGACCTCCTGCAGGACTTCCTTAGTCACAAAAATTTAAGGGAAGTTTGTATATGAAATAGTGATAATTTTACTTCCTTATCACAGAACCATACACCATTAGACCAAGCACTTCTTGGACTGTTTAATGCATAGTTAATTTCTACCTCTTATATATAGAAATGCCCTTAAATTAGTTGTCAACAGGAGTGAAAAAATGGCTGCATGTTTACATTTTAATTATATACCACAGTGCAACAGTGCACAATCACCCTTAATGATCATCCTGACACTGAATCAGACAAATCGCATGCTGCTATAAAGTGCCTGGAGTTTACACAATACTGTGACTCACCAATGAAACAGCGATTTAAATGAGAGATGTCACACCAATGCTCCACATGTAGCCTGCCAGAGACCGATAAACGAACGAGTCCTTAATCAAATATGCTTCTGGATGCGATTAATGCCACAATGACAGCAATGTAATAGGAAAATACTGTTAATATTAGTATCTTTGCGCTCTTTGAACCCTGCATTTTCTTCATATTATATCTTCTGTCGAACACTGAAATGACAGTGTGATACCCGCATCTTGACAAACCAAACTCTTGTTTTTTGAAGAGAAAACAAAATGATTAAAAGAATAATTAATACAACAAACATTACAACACAAACACAACATGTGTGTGTTACAACAAACTCTGTACGTGAGGGTATGTGTTTGTCTTGAATAGCCACTTGGGCATCAGTCACGGCCTTGCACAACCCTATGAGAGCCCAGGGATACAACAGGGATTAGGTGCAGTGTGTGTGTGTGTGTGGGCAAATAACAGGATTAAAATAGACGTCTGGTCTCCTTATTCTACCTCTGACCAACAGAAACCTGTGCACTGAGCAACAAGCTGATTTCTGAAACTGAGGTTTTAAACCTTATTTTATAGCAGGTCTAAATTTTCTATCCTTCCAGTCCTGCAGTCGTATTAGCTGCAGGAACCCATCGACATATTTACATGTTTACTCTTAGAAACCAATCATGTGTGAACATTAACCTTTGTCCTTGTACAATCATCAAATAATGCATGAAAATGTGTACATGCTCTCAAACAGATGTGTCTGATGCAACTAAGCCTAACACATTAGTAACCTTAGTTAAAACCTGCGCAACCGTAGATAACCCATGCTGTTTGTGGTTTTGAGGTGACCATACTTAGCTGAGCCTTTATCGGATTCACATATAGTACATGTGACGTGGCACAGATTTTATGCCGAATGCCCCTCCTGATGCAACCCTCCCCAATTTATCCAGGCTTGAGACAGACACTTGGAGTGCACCTACTTGTGCAATGCGCCTCAGTGGAATGAATGTGCGGTATGCTAGCCACAAGTCCACCGAGAAACTATATACCTGTACTGTATATAGGTATATCATTTTCAATTTAATTTGGTTCCTCAAGGAGTTCTTTAGCTCTAGATTTCTGAATGTATTGAAAATTCAAAACCTGAAGAACAATCTACAGTGAAAAATGTAACCTATTTTGTCTGAGGTCTCCATCACAACAAAAGAAATACACAACTGGCAAAAAAACAAACCAAAAAAAAAAAAAGTTTCCTGTAGGTTGTCGCTTTGGGCTTCTGATCAAAAGACGGAATGTACTGCCAAGCTGCCATTCTGGGGTCCTTGAACAAATTCATTATCCCAGTCTCAAAATTTTTGAAACCTCGTTGAAAATCCATTATATGAATTGAAGAAGTCGTTCTAATGAACAAACCTAAGAATCCTACATTTCTGCATGGAGTTTTTATTTTTATTTTTTATGATTAGTGCCAATAATTCTGCAGGGCATTGTACAAATAAAATACTATGAATAAGAGAGTGCAATGGATTAAACAGCTATTTGTAGTACTGCTGTAATTCTCATTTCGAGTACAATTTTCTTTCAAGTTTTCTTCCTGTTGCCTTTGGCTTGCTCATTAGCACTCTAGACTTGAATTTCCATAAAAAGCTTTGTGACAGTTAATGCTGCTAAATGGGACACGCTTACTTTAAAAATAGTAGTCCTTCCTATTCACATTTAGAAACTTGAATTGTTCGATGGTGGCAGTACATTGCAAGTATGAAAAGGCAGAATCAGCCAAGTAGTTAATAAATAAATAAATGAAAGCTGAACATATTTTTTCTGAAAATTAATTCGATATATATATATATATTTTTTAAATAAATTTAGTCCTGTCCAATTCTTTTTCCCCCATTTTCTCCCCAATCTAGTCGTGTCCAATTCCCCTCCCGTCACTAGGGGGTTCCCACATTAAGGCTACAAACCTCCATTCAGCCTGGAGGGCCGGTGGCTGTCACGCGTTTCCTCCGAGCCACGTGACACCAGTCGACCTCTTTTTTTCGAACTGCTTGCTCACGCACCGTTGGGGGCGGCATCACACACTCGGAGGCCAGCGCTATCCGCTCCCTCCGTGTGCGCGAGCTCACAGACGCCCCGAATGGCGTAGAGCCGTGCAAATTAATGTGGGAGCACTAATACCTCTCATCCCTCCCCCCTCCCGCCTGAGAGAGCTCGGCCAATCAGCTCTCTCTGTGTCTCCGGCTGTGAGAGGTAGATGAAAGTTTCTTAAAGAGAATCGTTACTGGTGATGAGACACCGATTCATCCCTACGAGCCTGAGAGTAAACAACAGAGTATGGAGCGGAAACATCCTCAATCTCCAACCGAGAAAAAGTTAAAAAAATAAATAAATAAATAAATGTCAACCATCAGCTGAAAAATTCATCAAAGCTTACAGTTTTCTGGGATTCTCCCGGCCCAATGTTGGAACATTATCATAAAAAAGGTTCAACCATCAACAGTGTTGGTACAGTGAGGCACTTATTGAAGAGCTGAAGGCTAAACTTCAGAGAACTGATATCCAAGAGCATCGTAAGCTCGCATGACGATGCACTTCTGCACACTTCTGCCCACGCTGCAAAAAGTTGATGGAGGTGATAAAGCATCCTCCCTATAGTCCTGATCTGGTTCTATCTGACTTTGACCTGTTTGGTCCCCTAAAAACAGCCCTACGAGGATAAAAGATTCACTTCTGATGAAGAGCGTGGTGCCATCGTGGCTTGCAGCTCAGCCTAAAAAAATTTTAATAAGTAAAAAGCTTGTTGACAGATTAACAAAGTATGACAAATGATTAGTTTGACTTTTCTAAAAGTTAATTAAAATAAATTCTACAGCCAGAGTACGGATCATTTTTCACTCGCCCTCGCTTATTGAGCTTAATAACCCTTTCTCATAGTCTTAACCACATAGTCTGTCAGTAGGGAATGAAGAATGTCAAAATACACAACATTTTCTCACCAGCCCCAGGTTTTCTCTTCATTATCAGCATCGTCTATCTGTTTGTTTGGATCGTTTTCAATGAGGTCTTCACGGGTGTCCTCGGGTGCCAGCAGGGGAACTCGGATCCAAAACTGAAATGCAGTTAAAAAGCAGCATTGTGGATACAAGAGCCATAAACGACCCTATTAGACAACCTTTTTTTGTAATGTTATTTTTAGACATTCAGTTAGATCTCCAATGTCTGTACAAACATATAACATGAGAAAAACTTCTGCGTGTTCTGCGGTGGGGCGGCATTAGTTCTCTTATATAGACAATGAGGGAGGGGGATTCAGAGGGGGAGTAAAATAAAAGGAGGATGAGGTATAAGAAAAACATGTTACCCGAGAGATATTTTAGCTGGAACATTTGGGGGAACTCTGACATCCGTGTTAACGATATAGTTAAGTAACCTTTTCATACCGCTTATCTAGTGGTTACTGTAACCCGGTTTTATGTTGGGTTGCATCGCACCACCTTGGAGTGGATTATTTAAGCATTTGTTTAAATATTTGCCCTGTTTCTTTATTTAACCAGTTATTTGCTGAGCCAACACATATGCTTCTATCTGGTGGAAGTAACTCAGGGTGTTCTGACATTAGGGCCCTGGGGTTGTTTCAGAGAACACTTGATCCCAAAGTCATTTTGTTCACAATCTTTCCACACTCGAGAAACGTGCCCACTGGAATAGGTGGTGTCAAGAACGATAGTGTACAGGTAGTCCCCGACTTACGAACATTCGAGTTACGAATTTCCACAGATACGAACATTTCTACTGTAGATGCGAACAGATCGGGGAAGTAGCTCACGTGTATTGTGCAAAAAATAGACACCGCAGTGCACCAGATACCAATATTTACAATTATGTGCAATATTTTCAGTGTGTAAGTGAACGTATAAAATGTCTAAAGTCTGGTATATTGTATGTGTTCGTGTGGGAGTGCGGGAGAAATGTGTCGGCCTCACCGGTTTCAATGAATCAGTTGATTCATTGGCACGATGGGCGGGGGGGCACGATGATAGAAAATTGCCGTTTTGCTGGTAAATAATCCTAATTTCTGAAAATCCCCAACAAGTTTACAGTCCAATACAGTGGAAAACAGCTCTGAGACAAAAATGGTGGCGAGGATTCCCCTCACGACTTAAAGGTGCAGAGACAACACTGTTACATTTGATGTGCGAGATTAATTTCCTTTGGTGTGGTTATGGTTTTTGGACACATGATGGCAGTGTGGGGAAAGGGGACAAAGATTTAGTCAACTGGATTGATATGCTTTACGTTGTATATTCGTGTCAAGGGCAAATAAGACTCATTTTGTCGGACTGAAGAACAAATCCGACTTACGAACGTACTCCCCCTCCTCCTCTCGCTTTCTCTCTCTCTCACACACACACACTCTGCACTACACAGAAACACTGCTCTGTCGCGATTCTTTTCAAAGGTAAAGTACAGATTCATTTGTTTGTTTTACTTTACAGCAGTGATTCCGTTAGTATGCGCTCACGCGAGTGTCATTAGCGATGCTCCTTGCTAATTTTTCCGATAAAACAGTCTTTCCGTTAATGCGTGTGTGTGTGAGAAACTCAAATAAGAGAAAGTTTTACTGTGTAACATGAGAAGGGAGAGACAGGAGGGTCTGATTCCTCCTCTTAGTTTAGCTTCTCACACACACACACACACACACCGCATAAACAGAAACACTTATCTGTCGGGATTTATTTTTACTTTTTTTTTTTTTAAAGGTAAAGTGCAGGTTAATTTGTTTTATTTTTACTTTATATTTTGTATTAATTATTTTTATGTATTAATTTTTTTGGGCTGTGTTACAAATAATTTGAGTTTCCATTATTTCTTATAGAAAAATTTGCTTTGATTTACGATACGAGCCCACTTCTGAATTATGCTCATAATCCAAGGTTCCACTGGAGGTGCATACTGTCCTGCCACGTGCTGTATCAGAGGGTGGAAATACCCAAGCATACCCGAGAATGGAGCACAAAAAAAATCAAGTGAATGCAGGGATGCGAATCAATCGTGCCTAATGTGAAAACACCCTAACCGTGCCTGGAAGAAGCTGGCAACCGACAGTTAATAATTAACAAGGGTGAAAGTAGTTTTAATTTCTTACCGGTAATATGTAACCAAAAATATATAATAAAATATAATAAAAAAATTATATTTAATATTATTTCTGTTTATTCCGCTTTAGAATTCCACGCATGTTAACCTCCAGGTTCTAGGGTGGTTGTTTTTTTGTTTTTTTTAAACTGACATGCATATTTTCATATACATGGCGAGGGACAGTTTTTGTTACTTGATTATTTTTTATTATTATTTAAAACTAGATTAGATGTTTAGGATAAATTTATTTTAAGAACTTTAAAACTAAATTTAGTATTAGTTTAAAAAACTTTTCAAAAGTGTCAACAGAATAAAAAGTTCCTTACAGGAGTAAAATAATTACAGACAAATAAAATATGTTTGATGGACAGGAGGGTTCTACACGATGAACACTGTGATGGATTTTCTCTAGATAATAAAAATTTGTGTGTAGCTTTTGATTGTTTCCTCAGTACTGAGGACCGTACAAAACCTACTGTACTTTCACCAGGTTTTTGGTTTAAGACATCAAACATTTGCACGCTCACCATGGACGAATGATGTCCGGTGTGCAAGTGGTTTAGCAGGACCCGGGCCAAGTTGGCACACTGCGCGCTCCTCAGCGGGATCATGAAGGCGGGTAACCCCAGGTAGGCACAGAAATTCAGCTCCTGTACCAGCGCCTGCAAGGAACAGAGTTCAATGTGAGCGATGAGGAGATTTAAATGAAGACAAAAGCAGCAATGTTACTTCTTGGTTAAAAAAAAAAAAAAACCTGTCCATGAAAGACAAAAATGAGTTCTGGTTTACCGCCTCAGAGTTCCTGCGCTCTGTGGTCAGTTCTGAGTCGGCGTCTATCCATGGCGAGAGCTTCCCGACAATAAGAGTGTTCCAGTCTGGTTTTGCACGAACACAAACAGATTAATAATAAATGACAAGGCCTAGATGGATAAACAGGATAAACTTTCATCATTGGCTCAGGCTTTCATCTATGATCTGTGGTTATCCGTCCTCAAATCGCACGCAAATATAATTTCCTGTTAAATAGTACGAAAATAGTAAAAATTGCGCCAACGTATTCAGAAAGTTCAAACAAATGAGAAATGTCTCACCGCGTCCACACAGCAGCAGGTCAGAGCGGGTCTGAGCTCCGGGTCTGGCCTTGGCAGGGTCCAGTTCAAACTCTCTCCGGAAACGAGGATGGAAGAGAGGCATACAGAGGAAGTCGAAACTGAACAGAGAGAGAGAGAGAGAAAAGAACTTGATTTTATTAAGAGGAAAACAAAGCTTTCAACTCTTACGTTTGCTGGTTATATGGATTGAAAGAGCAAGTTCAGTCAGACTCAACGGCCGTGTGTGAGAGAAAGGCATGAGGTTGGATTCTCAGTCTAATGACCGATCACCAATCACTAGAGTTCTCAACGCCTTACCGTTGTTCCCAGTGACTAAACCCTGATTACCACAATTTCCTTAAACCAGTCACTGACCATCACTGATCTTAACCACTTGAGACATGATGATGCATTGGTATCGTTACAAATTGCGTCACAATATTTTCTAAAACACAAGGTTTATCATGATGGTTTTTCCAAACAGCAACACCAAGCTATGATTTAAAGAAGCAGATTTGATTGGGCCTGTAAAACACAGATTTTGTAAATTTTTTTAGAATGCATTGACATTTTTAGTTTTTTTTTTTTTTTCAGTACCAAAAATCCCCTCTCTTTTTTTGACAGTAAACCTATATATGGATGGGACTCACCAGTCACTTCCCGATGCAAAATTATCACGATACCCCCAGTGCTGATTCGATTAAAATTGTGATTCTATAAGTATCATTATTTTATAAACACCCCAATTCGATATTCAATTTCCCCCCAATTTTGTTACAATTTTAAACCTTTAAAGAAAGTTTCATGACTAATTAAATGTAGCATGTTTCTTATAACATTAGTTTTCTCACTTAAAAACCAAACGCAGCATTTAAAAAAAACAAACTAACTTCAAATACAAGAGTTTTTAACATTTAACTTAAAATTATTTTAGCAAAAAAGCTACATTGTTACTGAGCAGCACATATCCCTGTCCTCCACTATGACCATCTTTTCTAACCAAATAAATAATTCACTCGGGATGAAAATGTGTCAATGATATACAGTGACACCTGTAGGATTATAAAGAAACAGTGGCGTTTTACCTTCTCAAATGCCGTCAAAGTCTCAAAACCCAACTTGACAGTGAGCATGCAGACACATTCAGCTTGTAACGTAGACTAAATTGCGCTCAGTGTTTTGAGACCGGTGTAAGCATGTGCAATGTAGGTTTAACTTCACTCAGAGTTTGGCAGATCGGAGGCTTTTAACGCGTACAATCTTTGATGATGTAACGCCATAAAAATGCGTTTCTATTGTGCTGCTCAGAAGCGTCTGCGCTCGTTACAGAATATTTATATATCTGAGGCTGATCAGCCAGTCACTGCCAATCAAACTAAAAACCAGCCAATTCTAGTCATTCTTTATTATATTCATTTGGTTCATCGATTTTGGAGTTAGTGTGGCGATACGGGAAACACTACACAAAAGAATGACGATTCATAACTGAATTGATCCCCGATGTTTACATCATATTATAAAACCTTACAGTAACTGAATCTATATCACAATATAATATATTTTTATATCATATCACCAGGAAACTAGCAGTAACAGTTTCCTTTCTCCATTTCTACTGCAACAAACATACTTCTTTTTTTTTTTAACATAAATAATAAACATTTTGTTTCTGGTGCAGGATTTCCTCCACTCAATTCTAACTTTAGAAACTCGTCAGAAAGTATTTCGCTGTGAAAATAATCGCGACCGTACGACGAATATGCAGATTAACCCATGACGTCACCTAGCAACGTCCAGCGAGTGACGCGGTCATCTGGCGACTTGTAGCGCACGCGATACCCGACGCTACTTTCCCCTGAACCGAGTGCTCAGGCTGCCGGCAGACCTTCATTATTAAACTTCTACAAGTTCCACCAGCCTTACTGAATTTCCTGGCGCTGCTGAAATCCCGCGATTTGCGTGAACGGACACTTTAATTCTAACTTCAGCAACACCATGAGCAGTAATGCTACCTTACACTGCTAGCAAGTGCATTAGCTCTGTAGCTAGCATCCCATACCGGTTTATTAGCAACAGAGCATAATGAAAATAAAACAATAAGCAAATAATAAATATATATGTTTCAGTGTTAAACACCCCCGCCCAAAGCTGCGACACAACTACTACACACTGTGTGAGAAACACTCCGGTGTGTTATTTCGATAAGCCGCTTAGCAACCGCGGACCAGACAGTCTGTGAGCATCACGTGCGATCACACAGACAGCCGAAGTTCAGTGTAAACCCGTCCTAAACCGCTCCTCATACGTTCAGCAACGGTACCGGACATTCCCCTGGCTTACCCAAGTTTAGCGACTGCGGCGAGTGTATCCGCCACCTCGGGAACACAACTTAAATCTCTCCCGCAGGAGACCCTGCTCCCTGTGCTGGCGGACGCCATGGTGTACAGCAGAGATGGGAGGGAAAGAAACCCGAAATCTCAGACACACCGCGATAGAGAAATGGGCGCCATGTTGGCTCAAAGGACGGAAAGATCTGGCCGTAACAACCGATTCGTTTTCAGATCCAAAATGGCGACAGCTCTCGGGGTAGCTACGTCCCGCGAAATCCCGCGAGATTTAAACGACAAAAATGATTGTGGAGCGTCTGTGGAACGTCTTAGCATACAAATGAATACTGAATGAATGAATCACACACACACACACACACACACACACACACTCTATATTGGCAAAATTATTTGCTTGTCTGCCTTCACAGGCATATGAACTTGAGTAATTCTTAAACCCTCCATAGGGTTTAATATGATGTTGGCTCACCCTATGCAGCTATAACAGCTTCAACTCTTCTTGGAAGGTTTTACACAAGGTTTTGGAGTGGGTTTATTTTTAGCCATGAATAAGCACGAATTCCCACAGAAACACTTCAAAATCTTGTGGACAGCCTTCCAAGAAGAGTGGAAGCTTTTATAGCTGCAAACGCTGGCCCAACTCCCTATTGAAGTACATGTAATTGGAAACCATGTCATTGCATTTGGCCAAATACTTTTGTCCATATAGTGAATGTACATTAGGTACATAAGATCATTAAATACACCTTGGTAGTACTGAGGTGGATGCCCTGTTGCCTTCAGAACTACCTTAATTGTGCCATAGATTCATTACTGCCATGATAGTTGCTGCAGATTTGTCGGCTGCAAGTCCATGATTATCCCGAATCTCCTGTTCCACCACATCTGGTGACTGTGGAGGCCATTTGAGTACAGTGACCTCCTTGTCATGTTTGAGATTATTTTATGCTTTGTGACATTTGTGTGTTATCCTGTGCTCATGAAGTTATGGACATGATCAGCAACAATAGTGGCATTTGGCATTTGGTCGGCAGTGGCATTTCAAGTTTCTTCAAGTTTCAAGTTTTATTGTCATATACAGATAACAATGAGGCATCATTACCGTAAGGAAATTCTTAGACCCGTGTTCCCCAACTTAACATAAACATATAATATAAATATAGGAAGAGGAGAAAAAATATATATATATAAAATAAAATAAAATAAAATATCATTGCAAAGGTATCTGTATGTGCAAGTAAGCTTTTAAGATAATTTCGTATTTACATTGTGCAAGGTGCAATTAGGTATTTTGAATAGGAATTTAAAGTGGCATTGTTTAAAGTGACATTGTTAAGAGTCCAGTAGTTGTGGTGAGTGTATATTGGTGTGTGTAG